>JABXJD010000187.1:137500-200000 GCA_013375575.1 Percina caprodes | reverse complement strand
GTTTATTAATGAGTATTTTTCAGGAATTCCAATTTCATATCACTATGACTGTTTTTTTTTTTTTACTATTGAATTGTCATTCATTATCCATACAGCAGCTCCCACTAATTGGTGTCCACAGGAGATTTTTGATAAATACACGAACAGACACATATCTGCTTGCTTACTACTATTACTATTACAGTGCGTTATTCTAGTGTTATAAACCATACATTTAATGTTCCTATACTGCTTAGAAATGTTAAATAGGAGACTTAAAGTGTTACCATTAATCTGTCTGAGAAAATGGACGTTTATGGTTCTAAGTCCTGGTCACTGTGTTAATTTCATGGCGACCCCATAATTGCGGAGAACCCCTGTGTTGTTAGTGCTGATGAAGGCTGTAAGCTTCATCCCACAATTTATTGTATTTACCATAAGCCCTCTAGACTCCAAGAGCAGCTCAATCAGATACCACGGCCGCTCCATCTGCCACTGCTTTCCCATCCTTACACACTGCAGCCAGAAGAATGTGGGAATATCCACATGGAAATAGCCTTTTACACTTTAAGAGAACTGTAATTAACCCAAAAAATGACTGCAAACATCTCATTCAAAAGTGATGAAAGGCCTGCTGGACAGATCCTGTCTGAGCAGCAGTGGCCTAAAGGAGAATTCCGTCCAATTTTAACGTTAATCTTGTTTGCTATAAATATGCGTGTACTTTTGATTGAAAACCCTCCAACCCGAATTGGTAAAGGCAACACGGAGTATCTGCAGCTACAGTAAGTGTACAAGCTTCCAATGTCAGGGCTAGTTTTAGAGTGCCTTTGTGCCTCTTAACAGACACTAAATGCAATTAAAATGTCTGTGCAACATACACAGGGCCCTTACGTGACAACAATAAGCGTTTTCAACTCAGACATTGTTTAATTCACCTACCCTGTCTATATCCGGTGGCTAGCTCGCCCTGTTAGCTGCTAGATGCATTGTAAACACATATTGTTGTCATGTAAGGGCCCTGTTCATGTTGCACAGAAATTTGAATTGCATTTTATGTGTTAAGAGGCACAAAGGCTCTCTAAAACTTCCCCCGACAACTGCCGTTTTACCCCACTGGAAGTTCGTACACGTAGCTGCAGCTACTCCGTGTCGCCTGCACCGATTCAGGTCGGGTAGCTTTTCATTTAAAAGTACATGCATATTTATAGCGATCAAAATTAACATAAAAATTGGCCAGAATTCTTCTTTAAATTTAAATAAAGCTCAATTTTAATTCTCACACAGGTCAAAACAATTGAAATGCCATTTGCCATATTCCTCTACTACACATGCTGCATGGATTTACCCCGAATAATTAACAACATGAAAACACAAGTTAAGAAGAAGTCAATTAAAAGGGGCCTTAATGAAGCATCAATGCAGGTTATTACAGAAGCAGCAGGGATCATAAAGCAGCAGGCAGTAGATAGGAGATGTTAGACAAAAGGCTCTCTGTCACTGCTGGACCAGAAAATCAATATGTTGCTGTTGGTCACCACTGTTCTCTCTACTTAACACCTGTAGATCAACATGGAAAATCCTTTATCTTACAACTCTTCCCACCAGCACACCAGCAGAGTAAGATATCTTGACAGCCACTGGCCAGATACTCGAAAATTTGGCATAGATGACCAGTGCTGCCTCTAGGAGGCTATTACTTCTTAAGTTTTATTTTTTCTTCAGTGTGTTTGTTAGTTGTGAGTGGGAGAATGTGTCATACAGATGCCAAGCAGTGTGCACAATCTGGGGACACACAAATTAGCGATGATCTAGATTAAATGCTAGCTGTGTTAGCGTGTATAGGTTTCTGAGGGTGATACACACAGTTAGAGGGAGCAGTCTGACAGCTGGTTTGCCTCTAGCTTAAAGTTAATTTAAGAAAAGAATGGCCCACTAAGTTAAACAGAGAAGGCTGCATGAGACATGATTGTCCAATCTCACTGATAGATACAAAAATAATAATGATGATGCTCATGATAATCTTTTTTTCTAAACCTACAATCTAGAAAAGAAAAAAAGGGAGGAAAGAGAAAAGGTGGTGGCAAAGATAAACATAATACATAAAAGCATGTCTTAGAGGAGTACAATTTAAAAGGAGATTTACAGGATAACGTTGAATTAACAAGCTTATGTTCCTCAGGCAGGCACGTTCAACGCTGAAAGCTCCTAGCAAAACTGCAATCAGCTTTATTCTTGACTCAAGACTGAGAAAGAGTCAAAAAAGAGCCAGAGGAGCGCAGGCTGACAGGAAACCCAAAAGTCTGAATGTAGCCACAGGCTAGACGTTGCTTTAGCCTACTTAAAATTTGATCATTGAGAAGTGATGACAGCAAGCCAGAGCCCCACAATATTGCACGTGCTCACATAATCCTTTAGCCTCTAGTACACTGATGCCATTGGTTGACAAAACCCTGCTCAGTGTTGTCAAATGTATCCACTTTGTCTGAGGACTCCCAAGTTATACGCTATTAATGTGTGTCTCAGATTCTTGATGTGGATGTGAACATTATGAACATTTCGCTGGCCATGTGCAAGTCTAACTAATTCATTACCGGCTGTGACAGCCACATATAACTGACGAGCAAATCCCTCTCCCTTTATGTGGAGGACGTCTTGCTAGGAACTGTAGTCAGTTGGTGAAATAAAACGCCACAAAAGCCTTGGGGATAGGCTACTTTACAAATCATTAATCATATTAAAATTAAGCATGGAAACAAATATCCCAAACTCACTGTTGGGCAAAGGACTGCATTATAAATGTACAGTGTTAGATGCCACACGACTCTGTAAGAACATTGAAGGAATATTTATTTATTTATTATTTTTTAAGGATTATTGTGTTGTATTTAAGAATACACTTAACAACATATCATCATGGTTTGTGTCGTCAACAAGTCCAAATGCATTATAGCTGATAGTATTCTGTAATAAATAATTTGGTAACAATTTACAATAAGGTAAACAAAAAAAGGGTAGTTACTGTTTTTGAAAGAGTAACAAATGATTAGGGTAGTTACCCTTTTTAAGAAGGGTAGTTACTTTTGGAAAAGGGTAACTACCCTTTTGCCTATAAGTGTCAAATGTATTAATGAACAAACACAAGTTGGTACTGTAGTGCATATAAGTCACCAAATAAATAAGCGCAAAAAAAGAGTTCATTTTCAATTTGAACCTGGAAGGACAACGTGTTCATGGATGACGGAAAGACAACACGAGGGTAAAGCTCCACAAGAATGATAATTTGTGGAGATGACTTTAAATACATGGTGCTATTAAAAAAATTGTTTACTATTTAGGAATCTTCAGAATTTGAAAAAACTTAACTTAAGTGAAAGTTACGTTTTTAGTTAGGTTTTAAGTTAAGCTTTTAACTGGCACTTTTACAGCCACCTTGAAAGTTTGTTTCAGGGGCTTTCACCACCCCAGTCTTGCGGGGTCTGACCGGTATTTTGGCCCAAAAACATCTTTGACTGTCGACTGTTTGATTGTCTCTATGTTTAAAATCAATGTCCTGCTTTTTACAATTGGGATGTTATGTATAAAAATGGGCTATGAGCTACGCCGTCCCTGAAGCTGCAAATCAGCACTCACAGCCAATGTGATTCAAATCCAAACCTGACACAGTCTCAATACTTGTACATCGTGCTGTACATATATTCTAACAGCCATTCTGCCATCAAGCTCCCTCTCGCATTCTCATTTCAAACCAATTCAATTTCACTAATGTCAAAAGAGAAGTTGCTGGGCTGTGGTTATAAGCCACAGTCGAGAAAGGAAATATCAGTTTCTAGGAGGCAATAATCTTGACTTATCTGAACAAATAGAGTATGGGTTTTCTAATTTACTGCAAGGCTTTACTGGATTTAATAAAAATAGCTAAGTTTCATAAAGCAGAGAAATTACCAAGTTAGAGAATTCATATCAAACTACAGTAAAAATATGAGCTATTTTGGACAAAGTGTTAAAGCTAATTACACATCTACTACTAGAACCCGACCGATATATCGGGGGGCCGATATTATCGGCCGATATTAGGCATTTCCCGATCGATCGGTATCAGCATTTATAACGGCTGATAAAAAAAAAAAAATGACAAATAAATTATTCTTATAAATGAATATTTAAAAATTAAAAACGGATGGTCAACCATATTATGAGCATTGGCGTTGCATAGTTTGTCCACCAGAGGGCGCTCTACAACATCCCTGACCTTTTTTTGGTTATGTGTTTTTATTCAAAGGACTTTAAGTTTCCTATCATAAGTTTGTATTTTTATACATTTTATTTATCAAAACTTGAATATATTGTAATGTTCTGTTGTGACAATAAAACAAATTATTATCATATTATTTTAGTGAGAACTCAAATAACTACAAATAACTAATGTTAGGGAAATCTGTTTGTTACGTGTTTATGGATTTTTTTAAATAAATATAAATATTGGCCAATATATTGGCATTTCAGATTTTTAAATAACCAAATATTTGTATCGGCCTTAAAATCCTTTATCAGTGGAGCTCTATCTCCTACCAGTGGCCTGTTACTCAAGGAAGCAATTTTCAGTCAATTAATCATCAACATTAATTTTAGGAGCAAATTTGTGTCTGCACTATTTGCCCTGTATACTAATTAAGACACTAACCTAGTTGTTGTAGTTGTCATATTTACACCTGCCTGTCTATGTCAACAGGAGTATTAAGAGAATAACCTGGTTAGAATGCCCTGATTTCAGCTCTTAATTTTCTTTTCTTAAATGTGTTCATGTGTCAAAATGAACACAGGGGGATTTGGAGTGTTTGTTTACAGAGGGGACAAAAGGTGAGTGATGACAAAAGCCCACATTTTTTAAGTGAATGCTTTCAGACAACATTGTGATTTATGATGCTTCTATCAACACTCAAAGAAGCAGTAACAAAACACATTTCTCAATGATTCCTTGTGTGAAATTGTCGGTATTCTCCAAGTAAACTGACCCCAGTGTCATGAAAACATACCCCTATTGTAAAATCACTTTCACTGGAACTGTGTGTATGCTTAATTGAACTATTACCACAATATTTGTTGTCTCAGTAACAATCATGCCCTTGCATTGTTCCTATAATGTAATCAAAACAAGTCCTGCCAGTTATGTTCAGAAAATTACTTCCAAAATGTGATTCTTTTAGGATCATGAGTATCCACTTACATTTAAATGTTGTCAAAACTTGTTGCAATTACATATTTCATTACCTGTTTCCCACCCCCAATCCCCAATGGAAAGTGCAATTCGCTTCAAGGACCATCCTGAGAGTGAGTGGCTGAGAAACACATGTCAGCTACACCTGCTTCATTCTTACATAAGATAATGTGAGTAGGGAGAAATACAAGGCTGGAAAAAGCACACATGGCTGACACCGTACAGAACATTCACACGATAATACGCATTATTACATGAGTGTGCAGTCAGTGGGGGTAATAGGGAAGAGCAGCTGCATTGTGGATATAGTACTGCAATAGAGTGGGCATGCAAGGGCTGTACTGGAGAAGTGGTGTGAGATTTAAGATGAAGTGGGAAATATTGCAACAGAAAGGTGGGAACATAGACTTATATTAGTGACACTGAGTACTGAGTGATATGTAGATGTAATGAGACAGAATCTTTGGATTTATCTGTTAAGGTTCATGGACAATGGCAGAGTGTATGAAGGCCAGATACCTGGATGAGTTGCGTAGCATTAGTTTGAATTAATTTAGGGTGTTGGACTTGCCTTGCCATTTGTTTAATAGCGGCAAATGGGAGTTGGTGCACGACTATTTTAGGTCAAGGCATTGCTTTCTTACAGTATTGTACAGTATTTGCATTGTACATTCAATTTGTTGCTCACATACTTTTACTTTACCAGAGATGAGGGTTAGGGTTAGTCTGTTATGTTGTGTAGAACAAGTCCGGATGTTGAGAAGTTGAGGGAAGCAGCATGTTTTGCATAATCATATTGAATAAAAGCAGGGGTTTATATAAGCCTTTGTCCAAATATAATATTATTACAGGAAGACAATTGATGAATAAAATAGGAATAGTCCATTCACATAATGGTCCCATTGTTGATCTCAAAACATTGTGCATGTTTTCCATTTTTCAGAGCTAATTTGCATATCCATTGTGTCTTCTTGCAGGGCCAACGGGGGGTCTAAATACTTCCCCAAGAATCATCATACTATGGCTGTATTTGGTCAAAAATAGTGATATTTATGTTGTCAGTAATCAGACCTGTCTTAGAGAAAACTCCACACCAGAAAATTAAGTATATCACAAAATCCATCCATGTAAAGTCTGAGGGACTGGCGTGTTTTATTAAGTTAAATGTTTAATTGTCCAATATAAAAGATATCATGCATGAGAGAGTTAAGAGGTACAATGACTGAGCTCCACTGAGCTGAAAGAATTGTGAGGGGAAGTGGAAAGTTGAATGCCATTGGACTGCAGATGCTTCAAGTTGTTTTTGATATGATGGCACCAACATCTCCCTTTCCCTGATTTAATGCTTGTTGTTCTTTAAGTAACTGGCGTCCATTTGGTTTCCATGCTTTTGTTTGTTTAGTTTGTGTCCTTCACTGCTGCTACACCCAGCTCCCTAACTGGTGTGGTAATGCACTGTAGTCCAGCTGTGTTCTGAGTATCCAAACAGATTAATAATTAAAATGTTTTCAGAAAAGGCTGGGATAATAACCTGCATAGTGTTTCTCCTCTTTGGCAACACACCACCCTTTTTCTCTGAAAATAAACCAGAGAAGCTCTGTGCAAATGCAGTTATTCCCGCAACGTCGACAGGGGATCCCAAGAATAACAAATTAACGTCTTTGCTTCATTGTTTCTCTTTGCTTTGCAAGTTTTAGTTTGCCCACAACGTATCTTGAGTTAATAAAAAGGCAAATGTTAATTTTCATCTGAATTTTCTCCCCAAGCAAAGATTTTCATTAAATCAAACCCTATTGGCATTTTCCTGCAATAGCCAGTCAATGTATAGAGTCAGTAAAAATGACCTCTCCACAGTATATAGTAGTTTTGGATTCAAATTGCCTACCTACACAAGGAATTCACAGGGAACAATGCAGTATATATACATTGCAATTTTTTCACATTGACTAGTATTTGTTATACCAAGAAGAAGAAGAAGAAGAAAAAGAAGAAGATAACAAAATGGATGCTTCTTTCCATAAGAGGTTGTGATTTGTGTTTAGAGGAATACAAAGACCCCCCCCAAATTCCACCAACTGGAATAGATCAGGAAGTGTGGATCGGGAAACGCACAGGCCTGAAACGCCAGGCCGACGAGGACCCACGATAAGGCATGACTGGAACCGCCAGTGCGTTTCAGTGACCGGTCAAGTCTGTGAACATGGAAAGTATGTCCAAAACTGTATTTTACCCAGAGTTTTTTGCCTTAACCACAGTCTTTTACTATTGTTAAAAATTGCATAGTTGCCATGGGCTGATATTGTAGAGAACCTTTCTTTTAAAAATTCTGACATTGGATGAAAAAAGAAAATCCCTGAATGTAATCAAGGGATTTGCAGAATCGTCCAATATTGATGTTCCTGACCAAGGTCCCTATTACAATGTACTTTCCTCTACCTCTTTAGTTACCAAGTAGCTTGTTTTATATCTATAATTTCTGAAATATGTAATGATGGCAAAATAGGCAAGTGAATCTATAATAGCATTTAAGATGCAACACATACTATAGATCATGTGTTATAGATCATCACACTGTCATAAATCAATGGATACACAGGGTAAATCAATATTGTAATAGGTTGCCTACAGCCATATTAAAGGCCCTTCTAACCTCATGTAGGTGGGGACATGTACAGACGGGATAAGGAAGGAGCTGTTGCTGTTAATTGGGAATCAAGATGCACACCAAAGCGGGAACCTTGCAGATTTCAGAATAGAGGATCAATCACAAATGGAAACCTGAAGAACTCGTATGCTTTAACGTGTGGGAGATAGCAGGTGCACTTTGTTTGACCACAGACAATCATAACAATGGGTGATACAATCATCTTCAAGTCATGCAGCTGGTCCTAAGCTACACACTGCTCATCTGTTCTGGGAGGGGAACGCTGACTGGCTTCTGTTTCTAGCCAGAAGAGTTCAGCAACGCGTCCTGAAACATAAGCCTGCTTTTATTCATTTGAGTAAATACATACGGTCTACTTTGCCATGCTATTCAAGCTGCCACAACACCAAATGGCAGCTAAAATGTAGACCTTTCCTTCAGAGGACTGTCATGTTCTGTAAAAAGTGTACCTTGACAGAGGGGGTCGCTGCTTTGATGATGCATAAGTTAGCTTAACTAGAGCACTGACACTCGCTGTATGTGATGTGTTCTGCTGAAATGATTTGTATGCCCAAAAGTGTTGAGAGGTATCCTGTACTCCAAAGACACCGCTCTGAGGTCAGCTGAATAAAAGATGGGGGGAGCGGTTCTTCTATACAGTGTTAGTGTTATTGATATTCGATTTTTTTTTTCTTCTGTTCTTTAATTGATGAATCCATAAAGTGACAGGACAAATACAACGTGGCGAGCAAAATATTTCAATAAAAGTCATGTCATCAGCACCAATTGTCAATTTAAGGCAATGTAACCTCAAAGTAAAATTAGACACTATGCAATCATTGTAAGCCTCACAACTGAATATAACAAGACTCCAAAATACAACATTAGAGGATTATAATAAATCGGCAGATTGTTATTTGCAACATATTTGTGTTCAGAGCTTTTCAAACATGGTTCTTATGTAGCGGAATGAAGCATCATGTTGGCACTGGGTTCCTGCATGCCATCAGCTGATACGTATCAGCTGACTCTTACAATCAACTATCAGATAAAAAGAGGTAATTAGGTGATCTTGATAATCTGACAACCTCACACTGTTACGCCTCTGATTATTCATGTCACTGCTTCTGTTATGGGTCTCACGCGACACAGAGTCTCCCATGCTGCCTGGATTCATCTGTTGAGAGCCCTCAAATGCAGAGAATTTTTCCAGCAAGTGCATCTGGACATCTATTTGCAATAAATCACCCTGAATTCTCTGATGCAAATGTCTGACTGAACTGTCTGACCTTTTGCCAGAGCACTGAACAAAGTAGTGGTTTTAGCAGTCCACAATGTAACCCCATTGGTTATATACTAGACTTTACTATAACTGATCTTGATGTTCACCAAATTCAAGTGATTTTTACGTTGGATTGTTGGATATAATGAAAAAATATAGCTTTAGGACACTATGAAGTTATATTTACACTGGGCATTCATTACTATACAGTTACAGCAGGCACACCAAAAATCCAATGAAGATTTCACATTGTAAGCAACCAACAGCCATTACTTATGATTAAACGGCCCAGCACACAGAACATAAAAAGAAGCTCTGGGAGCTATGGACTGAGCTAGATGGACTAGCGCTAGCCCAGTGGCCTATTGTGTTAGCAGTTAGTTCGCTAGCTACCGTGGATTGCCAAATAGGCTTGAGACTGCGAGTAGTCACTACTGTACACCACCAAGCCTCTAGACCTACACATTTTTGCAAAGATGCGCTGAAGAATTTTGCTGTGCCACCTCCTGGTGTGAACGGCAGAGATGGCAAAAGTACTCATTTCCCATACTTAAGTAGAAGTACAGATACTTGTGTTAAAAAATACTGTGGTAAAAGTAGAAGTACTCATTTTATGGTATTATATGATTATTGTGACAGAGACTGGGACTCCAGGTTAAAAAGATTCTGACTGAGCAGCAAGATATGACTTCAGTTGTGATTCTGTGAGAATTCACAGATCCAGTTTCTCTTTTTTAATCTTCCCATTAACATTTAAATGAATCTACCTGTATGTGTGTGTGCTCAAATATGGCTTCTGGAAAGAAAATAAAGGATTAAATATGAATGACTAAACAGACATTAATTAAGAAGTTCCCCATCACATTGGTCAGGAGTCCTTCTTGATGCCTACTATCTCAAACATCTCTCTCAGATAAGGCCGAGGATGATCGAGAATGTCTTGCTGCTTGTCTGACAAATCTCTGGGATCTCTGTTTTCGTCGTTTTCAATCATGCTACTATGTGCTAACGTTAGTTAAAAAAATAATAACAGTAACTCCAGTTAAATGATTTGAAACTTGTTAGTGAGGACTAGATTTGGACTGTATTTAAAGCTGATTCTGGTTTCCAACATTATCCCAGGTGTGTGTGTGTTAAAACATGGACAGAGACAACTTCTCTCTGTTGATGCTTCATTACTATCAAGCACCATGCAACCTAGCTAACCTGACAAAACAATGAATCACTTAACCTTAATTTTCAAATGGAACCATTTCTAAGACATATATCTACCTGAAAATCAATGACCTTACCTTATTTTCAGTGCTAAACATGTATTCCTGACTCAATTTACAAAATGATTCTGGATATGACCACCACTCATTTAACCTTATGACAAAAAACAAATCACACTTCCATTTTTAACTGTGTTCTAGTAGAGACTGATTGCATTCACTAACCATGTTATCTCAATTGTTTGAAATTGAGATAAAGGCAATATTTGTTAATAGATTGTGAAGTAAAATTTTATTTCAGAATTGTTTTTAAAACCCCAAATAATTCACGGGTCAATTTGACCCGAGGGATACGAGAGGGTCCCTAAAGTGAAGACAATACAAGAGCAAGAACTATAGACCAATACAACAACAAGCTTAAAGGAACTGACAATATAAGTTATATGACTTACAGTTAACTTACAGTTAAGTTATATGACTTACTTATGAAGTATTTGTACTTCATTACTTCCCATCTCTGGTGACCAGGCATTTAGTATGCATGTAATATGGCACCATTGAAGGCAAGATGTGCCCATATTTTAAGAGAACCTGTTGGTCACTCCCACCCAGTTGACTGGCTGGCTACTTTTAAAAAAACATGAACCATATCAAAAAAGGCTCCAGGCCCCGACTGTTTACAAAAGTTATTAAGGAAACACTGTTTTAACAATCTGTCAGTGTCATGAGGGCTGAAAATCAGATTTTCATAAAAAAATTAGAAGTGAGAATTTACAAGAATTCATTGTGACCTGCTTCATTCTGTCTAGTTTTACGATGTTGAAATTCATTTCTGAAATTCCTTTTTTTGCCTCCCTAATTCAACAACACATTTTACACTATATAACAATTTTTTTTGCAAAATTTAGCAAATTTGAATGTGTAGGAGAAACATTTTTTTTATATATATATTTAAGACAATATGAGACCAAGTGTTTCCCCTCACCTTATTGTCCGGATAAGTCAGCTTCACTCTGCGTTGACGCTGCTGGTACTACGTTTTATTTAGTCCACTTGCACCAGCACACTGTTTCTACAACTGTCTGTGAAACGTGCACACCAACCCTTTGGACTGCCTTCAAACTAGAGGTCTTGGCCTCTGACAACATAGTTCCCCTGGTATTTCCACATTGTGGGAGAGGAAAGGAGAGGAGCCCAGTTTATTTGAACAGACAAGGGTGGACAATGATTGTCTATTTGGATGACTACTGCAGAGATCTTGAATAATCAGAACGTTTGACATCTCCAACACTAAGATTAAGAGCGATATGAACCTCTGGCCTTCTGACTTGACAGTTCAGAAACCAACCCTTCATTCACTAAACAAAATGGGTAAATATCATAAGGGCCAAATTAGTAGTTCAGAATTCACAGTGTGTGGATATAACTATACTCAGATCAACAGAAATCATAGGATCAAACCAGTTGATGTTATGTAACACACAGTAGACACTAGAGTATGTATAAAATGTCTGCTTACCATTTAGGTGTAGAGCCTTGTGCGATGCCTGTTTTTGGCACAGGGTTTCAACAGAGCAGCTACTTTGGTGTTCCAAACAATGTACTTGACCTTTCATTAACTAAGCATTAAAAATTTTAATTAAATCAAAACAACAACTAAATAGGTTGTAATTTTCATATTTAACCTGTTTTGCTTGCTGAGTTTTTTTCCTACTAAATGCCTGATGATGTGCCTTTTTTTACTGCCTGCTTACCATATTTAAAGCATATAAACTTCAGAATAATCTACCGATGCACTGTTTCCACTGTTCTCTGGAGCTGACTGTGGTTGGAGGTGGATTTCTTTACTTTGGACCGCGGGGTGAATTCCATCACAACATACTGTAAGTGTATCTGTGGCTTATCCTTTCTGAGATAAAGTGCCCACCATTTTCATTGAGTACGTTTACCTGCACACCAATATTCCACTATTATTGTGAATATGACAATATTCTGAATTGTATACAGGTCAGGTAAACAACATATTCCGATTGGATATTCCGAATAAGGCCCTTTTCCGACTAATCGCGGGCTTATGCTCAGCTCTGTGCATTTTCTATGGTTGCTGTAAACAAACCAACCAGCCAACAGTTTGCAAGGCTGCAGACCCGATAAGAAGGAGAAACACAGCTACCTTCAAACATTATCAAAGACTTGGATAGCAACAGGTTTTTGGATCTGCGCACACATCGCTACGCCTAACTTTTCAAGATGCTGGTTGAAGGAACAAAAGCGGGAGGCTGTGTTGGCACGGTCTAACAAGTCCGCCCCCACTGGTAAACTTTGAAAAAATCATATTCTGCACGGCTACATGTAAATGGAAATATTAATGGAATATTCACTTTCAATGGCAATGTAAACAGCTTAGTGAGAATATCGTCTTTTTCGAAATAAGGGGAAAATTGGAATACTATGTGCATGTAAACTTAGTCAATGTGAATAGCAGAATTTGAAAAAGTATTAGTCATTTCGGTGCTTGTCTAGCATAGCTACAGTATATGTCTTAAAATGTCTGTGGTTTACAATGTCTAACATCTTACTTCCAGCTGTGTTGCCTTTTGGCTTATGTTGATGATGCTTCAGGAAATTCACAGGCAGTGACCACACTACACAAAGTGTCTATGTTTGTTTGTCTATTGTTGTCACTCATTTTTTGAGTGTCTTTACCTTTATATTACAATAGCTATACTGGGTTTCCAAAATGCATTCATTGCATTGCCGTTTGCAAGAAAGGAAGGACATACTGTATGTTTTTTTCCACTGGGCGGCACTTCACTTCTGCACTAGGTGTAGGGAGTAGGTGGGGGTACGGTTATTAACATTTCCTTTAGCACCATATCTCATCAGGCATTAAAGTTTCTTACTGTGTTCAAAGCCAATAAAACGTTCACTTCATACTACCACATTAACCGGCTATTATGTTCCCGTCTGAAAATGAAGAAACTATGACATTTAATTAATAATAAATGACATGCCTCCACAATACATCATATAGGGTACATTTCAAACTGAGTATCAGTCCAATTCATGTCAACACTGCCCAAACCTTTCTAAAAGCGCCAGCAGATTAGCGTGTGCTGTGTCGTAAGCAAGGTGAATTACGATCAGTGTAGTTCAATGATAAAGTACCATTGCTTCTATTTTTTCCCAGCTCAATGCCAGCTCGAGCTTCTGTATCACTGCCCCAAACATATCAGAGAACTGTGTGTTACAGCTGCTTAATGGATCATGTCTGATGAATTGAAGGGTGGAACTTTGCAATTCAGGAAAGGTCACGTGTCCCAGTTTAATGGGATCGGGTTAATAAAAGACACAATAAAGTACCAGATATTTTAATGGGGTTTTGGTGTGATATTCTTCCCAGACTTTGCAAGACAGGACAGCACTTATCCTGGTTTATCTCATGGATGACTGTTATGTGATATTGTTCAAAGGAGGTTACCAAAAATGGTTACCGTGGCATTTGCACAGGCGTTTTCTCCAGCTTTACTTAGCTCACGGATAATGGGTCAGGTCAAGCGATTCTCTTGCTTCTCTCCTCCTTGGTCATGATGAGACTGAAAGGTGGGTCATTTTAACCTCCCTTTTCTCCGACTTGACATCTTCACACAGAAATTAAAATCTCCAAGCCTCCATTACAGCAGCCATACCATTAAACCGGACTACACTAAATGTTTTATGTAAAGATGCGGTAGCTTGGTGAGAAACTAGGCTGGTCATATGGCGAGAGGATGGAGTATGGATGGTAACAGCTGCCATGCCTCCATGTTGGTCAAATAGTGGGCAATATGGGCTGAATTTCCATGATTTTCTCGCCTCACAATAATTATACAAACTCAAAAAACACAACATGGCATTGCTCAAACCTTAAAAGTCACAAGTGATGACTCATACTGTATGTTTGTGTCAGTCTTTGTGTTATAAATGTTCAGCTTTCTGGACAGCAAGTCAGTGGGACTTGTTGCCGGTGCAGCAGTGAGACTACAGGCCCAATCCCATTGTCCAAACTTTCAATTCAACAGATATTACAGTTGTTAATGAACACTAACAAAAATGGTGAGCAAGAGAGCTCTCCTGTGGACCTTTTTAGCACTTGAAAGTACACAATCCTGCAGACGCAAGGGAATGACCCACAGTTCATAGTGTTGAGACAGGAAAAACAGAAATGAGATGGGGAACCTCAGAAACAAGGCCAGAAAAAAAATTGAAATCATGGAAGGTGCTGGCATGCTGATAATTTGATACAACAGTATTACTATTGTACAAACAGCAATACTTTTTATTTATTAAATTGGAGCCTCACTTCAACTGCAAATAAAATACCTGACCCCTGGTCATGTGATGCCCACCCTTTATCCCTTAAATTTCCATTTCAATGTTCCAAAGGTTCGATGTTTCCACTATAGAGTGGACCTTGCGATTGGATCCCTATTACAGCAAATGATCTGCTGGTTTAAAATAGCAGACTGACTTCACAGTGATCCCTGCGAAGATTATGTTATGGTCGAGAACAGAAAATCTCTCCAACGTCCTCGGAGTCACCGCCTGGATCTGCTTTTCACTAAAAGCATATGGCATAGACACTTTGAGTGCAACTGTATTAAATGAGGATATATAATTAGATGAGAATACATAATATTTTTACACTTTTGAAAGTGTGAATCCGTCATTGCTAAGAGACCACTCGTTTCTTAACACTTTTTTCCAGTGCAGCCTTTTGATGTGATGGCAGCACAATGGCACTGCACAGCTTGTAATGCTTTTGGTATGAGGAGTTTGTGAGAACATTTACTTGGACACAGATTTTTTTTTTTTTACAGAGGAAGACAAGATACTCTGGTAGCATCATAATTTGGAAGGACTGAAAGTGCTAAAAGCATTCAATTTAAAATGGACAGTGATAAAAAGCAGTGTCCAAACCACAGACTATGAAGTTAAACTTAAAAGATACAAACAAGCTGAAGTAAAACATGTATGCACAATTGGAATACAATAAAACTGTAGCTGCCTTTGATAAATTACAGCATATTCATGTGTTTTTTCATCCATCTTTTCTGTGCAGAATAAATAACTTAAACTTAGTAAAAACACCTATTAATCATACTCTTATTCCTACTCAGATGGCCACAGTGAAATGAAGAAGCAAGCGTCACATTAGTTTACCATCACTTACCCCCTAAATTGTATAAAGCACATCCTATAGCTGCAGTTGTTAAGCCCAAGAGGCCTATGCCCATTCAGCACAGGCAGCCTTCTAGCATTAAGTAAGTCTTTATTTTGGATAATTCTATCTCATAGCAAGGCTTATTGACTCAATGGAAAACATTTGGTTTATAAAATGGAAAAACTGCACTGCAGCATCAGAAAGCTGACTAAAGGGCAATTTCACCAACTGGAAAACTCATGATCTGCATATGACCCATATGTTGTTTTGAAGTTTACTGTGTGGAGTTCAATCCACTGAACCATCAGTTAGCAGCTAACAGAAATGAGGCGGATGAAAATTGACATGTCCCATATCGAAGTCCTAATAAGGAACGCAAGTGTTTCAGTTATTTTACTGCTGCCATAATGAGGTCATCAATTAAAAATTAAGCTTCAAAAAAAGGGGCTGTAAATGATATGCAGGAAAAATAAGTGGTCTGGGATTGTTTCCACACAGCTCTCACAGACCGTTCTGTTCCCCAACTCATCAAACACCAACACTTTGTCACGGCCCTCTGCGTCTGATACTGACGCACGCACAAGGCACTCACATGCACTAACATGCTATAGACACACACACACACACACACACACACACACACACACACACACACACACTGTGGCATCATTCTCTGCTCAGGGCGCCATTACTCAACTGGCTATAAATCTTGTGTTTACTGATATATATATATATATATATATATATATATATATATATATATATATATATATATATATATATATATATATATATATATATATATATATATATATATATATATATATATATATATATATGTTCTATATATCAAGTACATCCACCAAAATGTAATGAACCAGAACTACAATACCCTAAAGTTGGGATAGTGCAATACCAATGTAATAATCTGAATATCCCTATTGTGATGGAAATAAGCACTGATGTTTGCCAAGGCTTCTCTCTCTCTCTCTCTCTCAAAAACAGCTACACAGCTTCTGTATATAAACTATAAAACTTCACTCCTGTCCTCCTTTACAAAAGCTCCAGTTTTTATCCTTTTTATGGAAGATAGAATGTCACATTGAACACCTTTGGATACTCACCTTGCTCACCCAAATAAGCGTCATTAAACATTAATACCTAACAGGTATTGTTCCAGATCGTAAGTCTCTACTGCATGCTGTCATCCAATCCATTAAGTTTTAAAAGTTAAAGTATGTGTATTGACTGCTGTTTGGTTGATTTCAGTATACGTATGTGGTTAGTACACGTGTGTGATGTCACTGCATTACATCCCTGTAAAGCAAAGGATCATCCTTCAATAGAATGTCACCAAATCTCCCAGGCCCACTTTCTGGCTAGACACAAAATGGATCCAATTCAGCAAAAGATAATCAAATTATTATCTTGGAAGGAATATAGGTTTTAAATGTTCCAAAGAGACATTTCAATTTGGGGTTCTGGGAACCTTTCTGCCCAATCTTTGCTCTATGTACTTTTCTTCCTTTATGTAATGACAACATTTGGATTAGGGAAAGGTATGGCATATATACATGCCATGCCAAGTCCTCCAATTATTGAGCCATGTTCTGTTCTGTCTGAGTGCCCAAAATGCCAGTAACCAGATTGACGTGACGTCAGTTAAAGAAAGCAATCACAGCTATTCCAACAATGCATGAACAAGAGAAATACCACATTCCGCAAAAGTCTCAAAAATCACTTTATAGGTGTTCTGATGGATTTTAAATGTCACTGGTCCATAGCTACAGGCACCAAATCAGTGAAGAAAAAAAACACATTTATTCCCTCAGAATAAAAATATACCATTTCTCATCCATGACCTGTCAGAACAGAGGTCCTGTTGTCTGCCATTAACTGAGCACTACCCAACCGCCACTGAATATTAATGGAGCCTTTCCCTGGATCATCAGAGTGTGTGCATTTAATTCACAATCCTATCTGCATCTTCTAGGGCACCGGCTGTGTGTGTGTGTGTGTGTGTGTGTGTGTGTGTGTGTGTGTGTCTCCGAGTGCGTTGTGGGTTTGTTCATTAGACAGGACACATCTTCTGAGTTCAAGGCCTGTCACTCTGGTTGAAATGAGTTCTATTGCAGCAAAACAGCATGTGTGTCTTATCAAGTGGTAATAAAGCCATCAATTAATGCACTAAAACCTAGGAAAGAGGACACTGTTGAAGCCCGATAGAGAAGAGCATCCCGTCTGATTGACAGCCTGCATGATGAGTTGATTCCAATGAAATCACTTGAATATCATCTCATTAGCAGCATGGTTAAAACGACAGAATGCTGAAGGCACAGAGTGATCATGTCCAGATGTGACAGCTTATCAACAGGCAAGGCCAATCGAAGGCTCCCACAGAAAGGAAGAAAATATGTGCTATAGCAACAAAGTGGCACGAGGATGTACACTAAAATCTCATTCCCCAATTGTGACAGTGCGTCAAGATGGATAACGTGCGCAATGTGCGAAGTCACCAAAGCGTACAGATTGTGCACACATAAAACCCATGATAGACAGAAAATCTCCAGTCACGTTTAGGAGGTAGCGGTGTATATGGCTTACCTAAAAAGACTCGATGCCAGCACAGGAATTATAATGATGACGATGATGATGATGATGGCCCGTCCATCTAAACACGATTCTTCTTTTCTATCCTCTGCCGGCGTGTCGATGATGTTTTAACTAGGCCATTTCTTCCCTGATCGCGATTATTTCTCAGGAGGGGAACGCGTCGCAGGCTTTCGCACATCACTACACCTTCTCGGTGTCCGTCTTTCTCCGGCTTTTCCAAAAAAAGCACACCTCATACTGCCCCCTCCTCCTCTCATCCCTCTCTGACAACACCCTGCTCTGTTCCTTATCCACAGATATTGGACTTTTACAATGTTGAGATGCAGCAGCGAGTGGGATTCAAACAGGGGAAAAAGCGCTCACAGTAAAATAAATGCGTAACGCTATAGCGTCAAGACTCTGCGCGTTGCTTCAGAAGTCAACGCAGTGTTCTGTCCTCTCTCCCCCATTTGTCCATGCTGATAATAATCCACGGCATGTGCCCCCACGGCACTGCGAGGGCCTTCAAAAACAACGGATTGTTTGACTTAAAATGTGAAATAGCGCCCAAGAAAGACACCCCACAAAATCAGGTGTCCAATCTCTTCTTTGCGCGCTTGCGTGGTGCTCTCTCTCTCTCTCTCTCTCTCTCTCGGTTTCACTTGGTAGGCTATCTGATGCTCTTCACAGAAAATAGAGGCGCAGACTGGGGAACAGCGCAGGGAGATTTCATTTAGCCTTCATGGTGTTAGAATAGCACCATAAGTGCTTGAAATATTTGGAAGCATTGATATTATATTAAAGCCGGCACAGAAGAGGATCCTCTCTCTCTCTCTCTCTCTCTCTCTCTCTCTGTGCGGTTTCATAGCCTCGCTTAGGACACCACTGTATATTTCAATCTCACTGCTAGTTGTCATGACGAGGAGGTGCGACGCATAATGTAATGACCACGTGTCTTCTCTGCTGAAATCGTCACGTGAAAGAAGAAAGGGATTTGTTTTGATTGTTTTTAGATGAGGATCTGCACCAGGCTGACGTCAGAAGCTTTTTTGGTGCGTTTCTTTTGGCGCCAGCTAGGCTGCTGTGCATTTCTCAACGTTGAAATATAACGCTACTTACACTTGCAGTAGCCTAGTCTATTTGTAATAATACAATAATTAGACAAGCTACAACTACTAATAATAATAACACAAGATTTATTCCTACTAGATATTTCAACATCTCAATATAATGGATGATACATACCTATTTATATTGGTAACATTTTATTTAACAGCTCCCATGAATTCTTATCATTTTCTTTAAAGGAGCCCATCTGTTATTTAACTGTACATTTTCTGTAAAGGACGTTTAGGAAAATTGGAGACAGTGTTCAATTGGTACACTGAAGCATGCATTCATTAATTTGGTCACTTGGGGGTAGCATACACAAGTTAAACATTGACATGTTATCACCTTATGAGGTCACATTGGGAGCTGTTAGCATACAGTTGTCTAGTGTTTACACATTGTAGACATGAAGAAAAATTAGCTGCTAAATGCTCCACTGTGTTCACCAGCTAGACGCTAACTTTGTCTGCTGTTCACTTCAAGTCTTCGAGCTAGTGTCCAAGTCAAGTTTTCTGGTGCCTTTTAATGACAATGTATATTTTATTAGTCCCGCAAGGGGAAATTCCAATATTTTTTATGTAATGAAGATTTAAAGCCAAAGCTTATGAAGAATAGCAAAGCAGCTGCCAATATGTTTGTTTCTCTACTCTGCTGTTTGGCCCTGCAAAGCTGATATGTTGTCATGTACGTAGGTCAAAGGTCAAGCAGGGAGGGGGCTAACATTTAGCTGAATGACAGTCACGTCATTAGATGTTTCCTCGAAAATGAAGATTGTTCACGAGTCCCGTATCTCCAGACCAAGTTGAATCTTTTGGGGTAGAGTCTCAAGTCAAGTAAAGACCAGTAAAGTTGCAGAGCATAAAACCAAACCAATGAACTGAAAGCCAAAATGTAGAGCTGAAGCAAACTGCTGAGTCTTGTTATATTTAGTGGTTATCATTACAAGCGATAATTTGATCTATTAATACACAATTACTGATTTTAGCCACATTACGTAATTCCAATCAGTTGTGAGTGTAAACCAGATAATCCTTTTGTCGATGCCGTTGGGTCAGCTGAACATGCAAAAATGGGAAATTTGTCAATTGGACTTATGACTTGGACTCAAACTCAGGTAATGGTGACTCGACTCGGACTTGACAATGACTCTTCTTTATGACTTGGACTTAAACTCGATTACTTGGGACTTGAGACTTGATTCGGATCTGACAGATGGTCCCTCGACTACAACACTGGACCATGGTAACTCTGCTCGAAAATGGTGGATTACCACCTTTGGAATGAGAGTTCAAGTAACTTGGGTTCCTGTTCACTAGGGAGGGTAACATGGAGCATGAGATCCACAGGCATAACTGTGACGGCCAGAGTGATGCGGGTGAAGGGGAAGCAGAGTCTGAAGGTGACCCTCTCAATTTACCAGTCGATCCATGTTCCAGAATTGCAACTCTCACCTATGGCCATGAGTGAGATGCTGAAATCAAGGTTACAAGTGGCCAAAACATGTTCCTTGTGCAGGGTGACTGACCCGTAGGAACAAAGTGAAGAGCTCAGACATACAGAAAGAGCTCATAGCCATTGTGCCTTTGTGCCAAATGCAGCCAGTGGAGGCAGTTAAACCATTTGATGAGGTCGCCCCCGGGACACGTCAATGGATGTCCCCTGGGCATGTCCAACAGAGAGGTGATGCAGGGCAGACCCAGAGCACACTAGAGGGATGAAATATCCCATTTATCCTGGGAATGCCTCTGGAAGTAGAAGATGTGGCTTGGCAGGAGGACATCTGGACTACTTAGCCTGCTTCCCGTACAACCCAAACCACATCATGCAGCAGAAAATGGATGGATGGGTGGATAGATAGATAAATAAATGGATACTAGAGACTACTTAGCCATTAGTACAAAGCATTGGCTTTTCTGCACTTCTCACTCAATGTCAAATATCACAACAGATTTCATACATGCACATAAAATCTCAAATTCTCAATTAATGTCACAGTGTTTTTATTACATAAACACCATTTTACTTCTCAGTGTACAGTGTACTATTGTATGTGTTAATTACAGTAAGTGTGCATATAATACTGTGCAGCTGTGAAATGAACCAAGGTCCTATATTTACTTGAATTATTTATTAAAATATAAAGAGCACAAAACAATTGTATTTGACTGTGAAAACGTGATTAATAAATATCCACTTAATTTAGCTTGCACTTGTAGTTGACTATAATTTGCTCTGTTTCTTGCAATTATTTTTCCTATTTCAAAAACCTTAAATTACGATTACAAGTAGCCTATAAATAACTGTAACAGAACCTAAAACTGCCCCAAGATGGAACGGTTTGTCAGTTTTTAGTGTTTGCTTTAGTTTCCAAGCTATGTTCAGAAAGATTATTTTGACCTGTTGTCACTGTTGGGTAGCTCAACTGCACATGCATTGAAAAGATTGAATGTTTTTTTCAGAATGTAGTTTAACAAGGAACATGTTTCTTTATCAAATAATAAAATAAAAAATACATAATTGAGTGGATAAATAATTGACAGTAATGATACAGGGCTAGAAAAGCAGAATCTCACTCAAAAGCCACAACAACAACAACCACTTCCTACGGGTCAGTATGGAGGGAAACCATTTCTCTTCAAATCCTTATGCAGAGGGCAAATCCCAGGTGCCGTGTTAGAATGACAGGGGGTTCTGTAGGTGCCAAGGTCCCTGGGGCTTGGACCACTTATCATAGGTTAGGGAGGAGATTAAAGAGCCAACAACTGCACAGTATCATCTTCTTACTGAATATGATTGAACAACAAAGCAGGTCTGTCCAGACTGGCCCTAGAGTTTTTGTGAGTGTTTTGTGTTGTTTTTCAGGATTGCATCACAAGATTAAGCTTTTCATCATCATCTGACTTGGTGGGAGAATAGTAAAAACTTTGCATTGCTGAATTAAATTGTAGGCTTGTTTGGCTTGTATTCAACGGGGTGATATAAGCTCATTGGTGGCGCACATTTGTTGTTTTTGTTTGGTCGGAAATTGACGCGTGGCATCTTTGTAAATGCGTATCTTGGTAAAAAGACTTGTCAATAAATTACTTGTTGTCCAAGAGTTTCAAACTTAAATTGGATATGACAATCCGTTTATTTGAAGTAAACAAAAGTAATCAAACATAATAACTGGTCTTCTTTTAATCCTTATCCTACACTTAACCACGGTCAAAAAGCTGTGACCTTGCTGTGCGCAACACAGCTGAACCAATTAGGCCACATTTAAATAAACTTTTACACCTCCAGCACCACACGCTGGTCAACCAATGAAATGGCTCCAACACAACCGGCCCCTAATTGTATATGGCTATATAAGACATAACAATTAAACACAAACATATATGGAGCCATGTGGCTTAAATTAACATTTGTAAAGACTGCAGTTTGTAGGCTACCTTAAATCAATTCTCCCCCCTTTTTTTTTTTTTTTTTTTTAAAATACAGTTTGCAGAACATGTCAGCTTGTTATGTAGACAATTCATTTTCTATTAATAGACACAATTTTGTCAATGGTCTTTCAATGATGTTTGTTTTTGTCTGGATTTGAACAGATCTGACCATGCCTGACCTGTCAGGGAATGTTTTGATTATTTTTCCAATCTTCCAGGAATTTCGTGGGGCTGTTGCATCCGCAATCAAAACAATGTCTCCTATTGCAAGATTACGTTTTGTTTTGTTCCACTTTTGCCTTTCCTGTAGCAAAGCAAGATATTCCTTTGCCCATCTTTTCCAGAATAAATCTGAAATGTACTGCGCCTGTTTCCATCGTCTTCTTACATACTGGTCCTTTTGATCAAACAGACCCGGAGGCAAACTTGGTTTTCTTTTCAATGTGAGAAGATGGTTCGGCGTTAGAGGTTCCAAATCGTTAGGATCTGCAGAGACTTTGGTAATGGGTCGATCATTTAATATTGCTTCAGCTTCACATAAGACAGTGACCAAGGCTTCATCAGTTAAGGTTTGTTGATGTAGAACAGATAACAGCACCTTCCTAACCAGCCTGATCATGCTTTCCCAAGCACCGCCATGATGTGAAGCTGTTGGGGGATTGAAACTCCATTTGATGTCCTCATGCATTAAAGACTTTTCAATTGTCCCATGATTCAATTTTGCAATTTCTCTTTTAGTTCCTTCTCTGCTCCTGTGAAGTTTGTGCCATTATCTGAGCGGAAATGGGCCACTGGGCCTCTCCGACATATAAATCGACGAATGGCACTGATGCAAGAGTCCGTATCCAGTGAATGTGCCACTTCCAAATGAACAGCTCTGCTTGCCATACACGTAAAGATGACTCCGTAACGTTTCACATAGGAACGGCCTTGCTTTACCTCTATCGGTCCAAAGTAATCCACCCCGACATTTGTGAATGGAGGTAAGTCTGGAGTAATTCTTTCTTTTGGCAGATCAGCCATCTTTTGATCGCACATTTGTCCTTTGTGACGTTTGCAAAACACACAACTTGACAAGATTTTTCTTGCCGCTGCATTGGCGTGTGTGATCCAATATTTTTCTCCCAACCTGGAGAGGATGTGACTTCTCCCCCCATGCCTTATGCGTTCATGGACATGTCGGAGAATTAACATGGAGATGTGCTGATCTTTTGACAAGATAATTGGGTGTTTGCTCTCTTCTGGCATAGCCGCCCTGGATAGCCTTCCACCAACTCTCAGCAGTCCATCTCCTACAAAAGGGTTGAGCTTGTAGAGGGGACTACTCTTTTTCACAGATTTTCCAGACAACAAAGCGCAAATCTCATCATTGTATCTTTCCTTTTGGCAGAATTGGATGATAGCACTTTCTGCCATACACAGGTCATCAGTTGACAAATTTTGTCCCATTAAGCCTCTGGCTTTTGACATTTCGAGATCCACGTAATTGGGATCTAGAGGAGTATGCAACTGAAGTCTCTTTCTTTTTTGACTCAATTCCAGTAAAGCCTTCTTGATTTTCAATATCCAGGATACTGCAGTTTTCAGTCTCTTCCAATCAGAGTAATACATGATCAGCTGGTTGGTTGCACTGTTCTGTAAACTTATTGCATTTGCAGAGAGCTCCTTCTTGACCTCCGGATCATCTTCATCAATAGTGGGCTCCACCTTGCAATTCATCCATGTTTCCTTTGCATGCCACAAGAATTCTGGACCCGACAACCATGTCTTGTCGGTCAAAAGCTTGTGGACTGTCACACCTCTAGATGCATCATCTGCAGGATTTTGGGACGTGTGGATATACCGCCATTGATCTGTGTTTGAAGCTTGCCTAATAACAGATATTCGGTTGGCCACAAATGTCCGGAATCTTTTGTTCTCATTATGGATGTATTTCAAGACTGTGGTACTGTCGGTCCAAAAACAGGATTCTTCCAACTGAAGCTGTAATTCTTCTCTTACCATCTTGTCTACCCGAACAGCTAAGACAGCAGCAGTGAGCTCCAAACGAGGGATGGTTACTGGTTTTAGTGGGGACACTCTGGCTTTTCCAAGAGTGAAAGATACATGCACATCACCTTCTTCATTCTGTAATCTCAGGTATGTTACTGTGCCATATCCTACTTCACTAGCATCAGCAAAGTGGTGCAATTGGGCGTTGACAGGTGTTCCAAAGTCACGTGGTTTTAAACACCTGTTCACTTGGAACATCAAAAGCCCTTTGAGGTCAATCAACCACCTTATCCATTGTTGTCTTAGGAATTGCGGAATTTCTTCATCCCAGCCACAGTTCAATCTGCACAAATTTTGTAAAATGTGCTTGGCTGGAAGAGTAACTGATGCAAGGTATCCCAAGGGATCATACACTGAGCTAACAACAGATAAAATCCCTCGTCGAGTTTGCATCCTTTCTTTGCAGTCCATGCGGAAGTTGAAGGTGTCACTTTCCATACACCATTGGAGCCCCAAGGCTCTTTCCATTGGGAGTTGATCCCTGTCCAAATTGAGCTCACTTACTTTTTAGAATGGTCCTTCTCTGGAATTGTTTGTAGGACTTTGCGATTGTTGCTGATCCATTGTGTAAGATGAAAGCCTCCCTTCTGGCAAAGGTCATCAAGATCCTTAACTATTTGTATTGCTTTTTCCACTGATGGTGAGCTTTTCAGACAGTCGTCCACGTAGAAATTTCTATGAACAGTGTCAACTACTTCATCTGGAAAGCTGCCTTGATGGTCATCAGCAGTCCTCCTCAAAGCGTAGCATGCACAGCTGGGAGATGACACTGCTCCAAATAGGTGTACAGTCATTCTGTATTCTGTAACTTCGTTGGTCAGATCTCCATTGGGCCACCATAAGAATCGCAGAAAGTCCTTGTCTTCCTCTGCTACCTTGACTTGGTAAAACATAGATTTTATGTCAGACATAAAGGCAATAGGTTCTTGTCTGAACCTTAGGAGTACTCCTATTAAGGAACTTGTAAGGTTTGGGCCTTGCAAAAGTTGCTCATTTAAGGAAGTTCCTTTGAACTCAGCTCCACAGTCAAAAACAACCCGCAACTTGCCTTTGCGTGGATGGTAGACACCATGATGTGTAATGTAAAACACATTGTCCTCACCACAACGTAATTCATCCTCTGGGACTTTTCAGCATAACCATTCCTGATAACATCCTCAAGAAACTTTGTGTACTCTTGCTTGAACTTTTCATTTCTTTCCATCTTTTTTCTAATTCCAACAAGGCGCTGTTGAGCAACACATCGGTTATTTGACATTGTTACGTTTTTGGTTTTGAATGGTAGTTTTAAACTGTAATGCCCATCCTGAAACTTCACAGATTGTTCCATAATCTCAATGAATCTTGCATCTTCTCTTGACATTTCTTCTTTGTCCTCAGCATCTCTTTCATTAAAATCATGTTTGTACTGCTTTTCCAATAGCAGCTCAAGCGACTCCACAGAAACTTTGTTTACAGTGGCAACATGACAGTCATCATCACTAAGGTTGCCTTTCAAATCTCCACATGAGCCATTGACAACCCACCCAAGTAGGGTCTTAATGGCAAAGGGTCCATCTCCTTGACTGTTAACAACTTCCCATGGTTCCAGCAACTTTGAGGCATTGGTACCAATTAACAACTCCACTTCAGCCTGGATTTCAGGGATGTTAATCTGATCAAGGTAGGACCAATTTGTGAGGTTTTCCTTATTGATAATGTTTGTTGTATTCACCGGCATTGTTTTTTGTGTGTAAACATTTGGAAGACTGTGATACCTTTCTTCATTAAGGCTAGATATTTCAAGTCCCTTCACAATGTAAGTTGACACAGATGTCTTTGGGCTCATTGTTAACAAACATATCCTTGATTTTTTCCCAGTCAGGTTTAGCTTTCGCATCAGAGCTTCCGTGCAAAATGTAGAAGTTGATCCATTGTCTAAAAGGCGTAGGTCTGAATCACTTTGTTGCCCCTTCTTGCTTTCACCTGAACTGGAAGGATTGGTAGTGTTCCATTACTACCGGCCCGGTTTGGCTTCCAAAGGTTTGAGCTACATCTGTGTTTCCAGTTGGTTCATGTTTACAGGAATTTAGGCCATCAGTGCTCACTGACTTGTCAATTTTTCTTTTGCCATGAATGTGTAAAACTGTTGGATGACTCAATTTGCATTTTTCACAGCTTATGCGCTTTTCACAATTCTTGCTCAAATGCCCAGTGTTGAGACACCCAAAGCAAACTCCTTTCTCCTTTAAGAAGTTGATTTTTCACGATGGTTGTTCTTGGCAAATTGATGACATTCATCCAGAAAGTGGCCTTGTAAACAGAATAAACACTTGATATTGCTCTGTATGCAACTCTGTTTAGTTACTCGTTTCTCCTCATATTGTAGTTTATTGGTAGCATAGACATTTTTGTGATGTTGTCACGGTTTCTTTTGGGTTTTCTGTATCCACATCTTTTTGATATGCATTCCTCTTTCTGTGGTGTGAAGATCTCCAAAAACTGGATCAGACAAAATCTTGACTTGGTGTTCCACAAACTGCACAACATCACTGAAGTTTGCTTTGCGCCTTTGCTTTTCACGAACATCACATGCAAGACTTGAATTGTTCTTTCAGTTTATAAGGAAGTTTTGAAATTACAACTTTGAGGTTTGCAGACATGTCAAGTTCTCTCATGTCCTCCAAATCAGACATTGCGTTATTGCATCCACGCAGGAATAAGGCATAATCCTGGAGCAAAGACACATTTTCAGCCTTAACGACAGGCCAGTTGAGCACCTTTTCAATATAAGCTGCTGTAATTTTTGTTTCATTGCCAAAGTGGTCTTGTAGAAGAGCTTTGGCTGCCTCGAAACCTCTTTCAGGACTCATGTGTAAACAGCTTTGCACAAGGTTCCTTGGGCGCCCTCTAGTGTACCTCTCCAAAAAATACATGCAATCCCCTTTGGTTGCACTTTTCTCTTCAACACAGTGTTTAAAAGCTTGCATGAAAACTTTGAACTTTAAAGGATCACCTTCAAACACTGGTATCTCTCTTGGTGGTAGTTGACTTGTCCTTTGTTGTTGTATAAACAACTCCGATATTTCATTTTGTCTTTGCAGAATTTGTATTGTAGAATTTTGGTTAATTGCATGCTCAACATTTTCCATTCTTGCTCTTGTGACAGATAAGGTTTTATTTTTCATCCTGGCCTCTTTGAGCTTTGAATCCGAAATGGCAGTTTCTTTTTCCACGTGTTTCTCAAAATAGGATTCCATTCCATCTTGATCTGAGAACGCCTGCAAAACTGCAATTTCTGCTCCTGAGGCTTCAATCTCAGCATCCATTTCCAATTGCTCCATTTGTTTGCGCAATGACTCCGCCTCCTTCTCCATTGCATGTTTCTGCTTCAGAACTGCTGCGCGCGTCAGAAGCGCGGCTCTCTTGGCTTCGGCTTGTACACGTACAACTTCAATTGAAGATTTGTTTGATCGACTCGAAACCCTTGATCCAGTATTTGACACACTGTCCATTGGTTTTATTTCATTGTCAACATCATTTCCAGCGGCTCCCTCATTTGCCAAACGTTTTGTCACATTTTGAATAAATTCATTGACACTCAAAAGTTTTGCCTTGAACCAAACGTCCTGTTTTTCCCTTTCCTCCACAGGTAACAACTCTAACAGAGTATTTTGTGCATCCTTTGCATCCTTGATCAACATTTGATATTTATTGAAGTTTTGGTTTATTTCAGCTTCAAAACCAGTTTCACACATCAACCCTAGTATTGTCCCTTTTAAGTTGGCAGCTTTACTAAGTGTTGTTTTTCTTAGTTTCTCTAAGCCATCTATTTTATAAAGCAATGCCTTTGTGGTGAGTTTTTCAGGTCGTTTTTTTACAGAGGCCGCACCCTCATCAACCTCTTCGCCCTCCATTTACACTTTGTTTAACCACACCTTTTCATTCAAACATTCACAACACAAAGAAAGCATTGACTTAAACTTTACAGTCTTTAAGAAAAGCTTTTAACTTAAATACAAAACACAAAAACCACCAATGCATTGGATTTTTTCTGTTAGTTGTCTTGTGTGCACACACTTTTAATGGCCATGTACTTGATATGGTAGCGCTACCGTTTTACCTTAATCACTTGGCTTTGGTCCAAAGCAACTGTCCTCAGTTGCTGCTGTTGCGTCGCCGCACCTAGTTTCCGGTCCGCGCTGCTCCGCACAACCGCGTTCAGCTGCCCACTCTCCAATGAGTGGTCCACTGCCCGGTACCGCCCGTCCCGATTGGTCTGCACCGCTACCAGCCACCCACGCTCTCCAATGCGTGGTCCACTGCCCGGTACCGACACCCGATGCCCGTCTGCAACGCATCCAGCCGTCCTCACTCTCCAATGCGTGGTCCACTGCCCGTCCCAATTGGTCTGCACCGCTACCAGCCCCCACAGTCTCCAATGCGTGGTCCACTGCCCGGTACCGACGCCCAATCACCAACCAATGAAGTCAGCTTTTTGACTTTATGGTGGCGCACATTTGTTGTTTTTGTTTGGTCGGAAATTGACGCGTGGCATCTTTGTAAATGCGTATCTTGGTAAAAAGACTTGTCAATAAATTACTTGTTGTCCAAGAGTTTCAAACTTAAATTGGATATGACAATCCGTTTATTTGAAGTAAACAAAAGTAATCAAACATAATAACTGGTCTTCTTTTAATCCTTATCCTACACTTAACCACGGTCAAAAAGCTGTGACCTTGCTGTGCGCAACACAGCTGAACCAATTAGGCCACATTTAAATAAACTTTTACACCTCCAGCACCACACGCTGGTCAACCAATGAAATGGCTCCAACACTCATTGTTTCCTAAATCAAGGTTGTGCATTCTGCTCCTGTGGCCTTGGGTCGGGAGACTTGAAATGCTGGAGGGGGTGGTATATAATTGGAAGAATTGATGAGGCAGAAGGGCAGTTTGAATGCCTTTGATGTGCATTTAATGGAGCATGGTGTGCTGAAGTTTGCACTTTATATACCTCAGTGTTGTCCCAAAAAACTAATATCTAAAGTCCAGCATAGATGGAAACTTTAATAGACAACCAGGAGACAAGGTTGCTGCTTTAACTGAGGGTAACAAATCTGTGCGTCAAAGCAACACCAAAGAGACTGAGCGAAGCCACAGGATCCAGTTCAGAGATGCATTCATGAAGAGATGATGCATTTACACTCTTCAGTTGTTGGAGAACAGCTCTCTCTGCTGGATAAAAGTCAATACTGCGTCTCTCAGCATTTAGAGCAGCACTGACGTTTCAGATTATGTTTTTCTTTTTAAAAAGGACACACTTTTTTTGTAATACAACTGACTATAACCTTTAGAGCTCCTACATGTTAATTGAATATACAGTGTCATTGTAATGCTATCTAGGGTTGAGAGTGCAATTCTGAGCACAACATAGAGGGATGTTTTTCTCTGTTTTGTTTTTTATATTTGCAAAGTCTGCAGGCCTTTAAATTGTACATTATTGCCCACAGCTTCTTAAAAAATGTATATAGTGATTTAGTGCCGTCTAGCAGTCTATACTTGACCACAGGGTTCAAGCTATCAAACTCAGCTAAAGCAAACCATGGCTGCCAACGAGAGACTAACATCTGTGGTAAGCTAAAGAATTTCAGATTTTTTGAGCGTGATCTACTTAGCATGGGACAAAAATCCATCCTTAACAGAAACATCTCTATGTATACTTACATTTATTTAAGATTTTCATTCTAATTTAGATTTTTTTTTTATATTGTCTGCAGATGATTAATCGCTGAAGGGAAGCTAGCAGTGTGAAGCTGAGAAGATAGAACTAAAAAGTTGTTAAAATCAGATCGTAAAGTCAGAAATAAACAAGCTAAGTCCAGTTAATAGATTTATAAAAATTACAGCTAAAATACAAAATACATATTTAATGAGACTTTTCATCCCAACAGCCGACCTGCTTCAGGGAAGATATCTTGATGGACCTCCAGCCAGAAAAACACATGAACTGAGTCAGAGAAGTCAGTGAACAAGTTCAGAGCATTTTGTATTATATAGAATATAGCAGTGACAATAGGGAGGTTGAAACTAATTATTTTTTCTGCCTCACTTCATACTATGTCTTGTTCTGAGTAAATATATAATGGAAAGTGTTTTGTGTTGAGTCCATAGACTGTTAACATTTACAGTCTATGGTTGAGACTGAACATCTATTTTGTTGCCAATCCATCATTCAGACTCTCATTGGCTGTCCTCATTGCCTCTTTTTCTGTATTTGATTTTCTATAGTCAACTAATGACTGATGTATTCAGTTGCTCTGACCAGGTTTACAGTTGACGCTGTCATAGGGTAAATGAATGTTGGTCCATATAGTCAATAACACGTGTCTAATGCAAAGATAGTAGTGCATGATGAGGTGTTGCAAGATAGGAACTATCAGATAAAGCAGAGGAAAACAACTCCATAACACAAATAGTATTCTCTTAGCCAAGCCCTCTAATAAGGTTTTAAATATATCATGATAATTGAAATTATTCACAGCAAAAAAAGCTGTTATTATCAACTTTCCAGTCCCCTATATTGGTGTTCAATCAGGGGCCGTAATCGTTAGTATGTCCGGCTTCCAAACTATCCAGTGTGAGGCCAAGGAGCATATCATTCACTAACTACAGTAGTTTGTGGGTTTACAGGTTCCCGTCACTGATGCAATGTCCCGTAACTAAGCACATTTACCCAAGCACTGTACTTAAGTGCCAATGAGTAAATTGGCACTTAAGGTACTTGAGGTACTTGTACTTTATTGAGCATTTCTTGCAACTTTATACTGTAATTCTAATCTCAGAGGGAAATATTGCACGTTACTCCATTACATTTGTCCGACAGCTTTAGTTACTTATTTTTTAGTTTATAAATTTTCATACCCTTCCTATCCAATGAAAACTACCGTTTTGAATGTTTCTGATAAACTGAAAGATGAAGTGTTTTTCATTCTTAAATTCAGGCTGAAGCTCATTTCTTTATTGCTGTTTTTATTGTGTAAATTTGATGTGTGGATTGTGTTGTATATCCTCATGTGATGTCTTTCTGCTGCATACCAATTGCCTTTCTGGGACAAAGAATAAACTGAACTGAAATGAACAGTAGGAGTTCAAATTAGCATAACCTTTAACATCTTGACCATAATGCAGCAGTAATATTTACGACACTATTTACGATTTTGCTCTATTATTGGTTTCCAGCTCCTGAGGGAAACATCTGGCCTTTTAGCTGCTAAATGCTCCACTTTGTTCACCAGCTAGTTGCTAACTCTGTCGGTCTGCCCTTTGCTGCTGAGCAGGCAGTGAACAGTGGATTCTTAGAGCTGTTTAGCTGAAAACAGCTGCCTTCTGCGGCTGATGCTATGAGAGAGAGTGAGAGTGAACCAAAACAGTAAAGTTGTGGGTCCGGAAAGCTAAATAAAGAGCTGAGACTCATGATAAAACTCCATAAAAGCGACAGGAGCTGAAGATTTGGGTGAAAATTCTCTTTAGGTTCATCACTACCAGCGATCACACAATGGCGCATTGTTATTCTAACAATATTGATTAAAGCTGCTTTAACTCATGGGAAGCAAATATTTTTTTCCACAACAAAAATGACTTTAATAGATATGCTAGTTCAAATACAATATGTCCATATGTTGTCATCCACATGCACCCGCTAATATACTGTAGATCTACTGCAGAAGTGTCCTTGCACCCACAAAGATTGACCTTGCTCTAGGCTGTATACATGACGTTCCACTTCCGGGATTGCTCCGGTGCCGCCGGAAATTCCACCGGATGGCCCTCATTTAGGCCAGATATACTGTCCGTTACCTTGGGGTTTCTTTGTGTTGGCATTTTAAACTCTAGTGGATTTATGAGGACTATGGTCCTCAGATCTATGCAGGGTAAATTCAGACAGCTGGCTAGACTATCTGTCCAATCTGAATTTTCTGTTGCACGACTAAAACAACCTTTGCATGTAGTATACATGTTCCACCAAAATAAGTTCCTTCCCAAGGCTATTTTGCAGAGATGCTCCATGCGCTTAAGACTATGGTGATTGCTTTAAAGACATTCAATTTAATTCAAGTTTATTATCATTCAACATGTTAGCCAGCCAGAGAACAGAATTTGCTCTCAGGACCAGCAATATGGCAGTGTTAGTAATTCATTAGGCTATGTTTAACCCTTGTGTTGTATTCCTGGCGACCACGCAACTTTTGCTTTTTCTGGGTCAAAATTTGAGTTCTTTTTCAACATTTGTCACTTTTCCTGGCCTTTCTTTTAGTTTTTTTCCCCCTCACATATTTTGTCACTTTTTACGATGTTTTTGTAGATCTTTTTCAGCGCTTTATTGACATTTTTGTAGATGTTTTTCGCAGCGTTTCTGAAGCTTTTTCCGAAATTGTGGACACTTTTTTCAACGTTCAAAGACTATAACATTTCATAAAACACCCATATTCAATGAAAGTAGTGAACTGAGCCTTTACTTGTGAAGAGCGTTGAAGTGAACCATCGACGTTATTGTTTTGACAGAAAACCCAAATGTGTGATATAGAAACTTGTTGAAAATGGGTCAAATTTGACCTGAGGAAAACAGGAGGGTTAAAATATAGAATAGGAATATCATCAGTTCTTTAAAAAACACTCAAAGGGTAATCAAAGTATTACAGGGCATAAGCAGTGTATCATGCCAATAAACCAGAGAAGGTTTTTCTCCAATCCCAGAATGCTGTGTGGACTAGCCAGACCCTCCTCCGCAGCGCTGCAAAGCTAGACTAACCTTGCTCAAGCCAGCATTTTTTTTTGTGGTTTGCAGAGAAGAAATCCTCCACTGGTGCCTTTTCAAAAGATACATTTAGACTAAACCCTAGCCAAAGGAGATGTCCATGTGTAGAATAAGAAATGATATACGAGAAAAGCAAATAATGAAAGGTCATCCAACCCAATCTACGAGAGATGATAGAGAGAACATTCAGAAGCCTGATTGCAGATTGAAATGGGACTGGACTGACGATTTGTTCCCTATATTTAACATCTATTAATCTCTCCCTCCCTCTCGCCTTCCCTTTCTCTCCTTCTCACTCAGCACCCCTCCCTCCTGTACACAACACTTTACAGTCTCCCTATCCATAGCTGTGTCTTTAATAGGATGAGGGAAATCATGTTAAAGGATTTAAAACCTCTGCAGTAGCCGCTGTGGCTTTGCCAAGCTCACTCTCTGTCGTTCAGCTTCTCATTCTCTGTCTCCCAGCTCCAACACGCTTTCTCTAAATTACTTAGCACTTGCTCATACTGTTCACTCCCATAGACTCACGACTTATAAAGCCCAACAAGGATGCTGCAATAAAAAAAAAGGAGCAAGAGTACACGTTTGACCATTTGTGTCAGCATGTTTTAACACACAAGAAAAGTTATAGTCAAGAGAGCTGTGGTTGCCTTATCATTTGGCAGATCTCAGAGAGCATTACATATCAGAGAGAAGACTCTGCTCTCTCAATCTTTGCATGAAAAATACACCATCTAGCTGTCTAGTTTCGAGGAGCTCGGCTTGAGGCTGCTGTTGGAATGAGAATTGTGAAACAAAGAGGGTACTGCATGCATCGCCGTGTCCCAGTTTTCTTCATTGTATCCAAATGATATCCAAATACCTTTTAAATGAGTCAAAATCCATTCTTAATGGATACTGAGATTACTTTACAATATGATGATTTGAGAAGAGCAATGTGTTCTATTTAATAGCTGTATTAGCGTAACACAAATGGGACACAGGGCATGTGGGTCATCCATTGATTTAGTAAAGTACAGTAGATGACCACATTTGAATGAAATATATTTGCTTTCTTCCCCCTCAGTTAATTCTGTATTTCCACATTTAAGGGAATAAGGGCTGTTATGTTACGGCTATTATTTGTACTTTATTTGTCTTTGAGAACAAAAAAAGGCTGCAAATAAGGATTGTTGTCGCTATAGTTATTTTGTCTTTAAAATGTCAGAAAACTGTAAAATAAAAGCTATATAATATATAAATATTACCTTACATATCTTATTTTGTCTGACCAACAGTCCAAAACCGAAAGAGATTCAATTAACAAGAATTTGGCCTCGAAAAAGAAACAATTTCGTCAGATTTAAGAAGCTAGATAGCAAATATTTGCCATTTTTGCTTGAGTGACCCAAACAGTATATCTGTTGCGAATATAGTTAGCAATACATTTGCTGTCAATCAACTTATTGTTTCATCGACTACGCATTTTTAGCTCTACATCTTATTACTCACTTTGGTCAATAAGCTTTGAGATGTGAAATTCTTCAGAAATAATGCTGCCTGCATTGACATCACCTCAAATAATTTCATCAGTAGATAACACTTTAAAGCAAGAGTCATCTTGTGTCACCTTCAGGGCTCACCAATCAGATGTGAGCATTTCCTAATATAAAATAATATTGTGAGGTTTATCATAATGCAGATGAGAAGTGGGAATGCAGTTTGTTTTGCACAGTAAATAACTTTCTTTTTTATCACCTTTTTCACATTCCGCCTGAAGCCGACATGTATTGAATTTATTTCCCCATTCTGTTAAAACCAAAAGTGGATGAAAGAATATTGTGGCGTGTGAATTGAGAAATGCCCTTGCTGTGTTTTTCAAGGATGCAGCAGACCTGCGAGTCAGTTGCAATCCGTGTACAGCAGGAGGTGCTGGCTGACTGCGCTCTGCTTTCCACAGCTTTCTCTAATCCTGTAGCGGCTCTGTCAGCGGGAGATAGTCACGGTCTGTGAGTAAGACTATCAAGGAGGAGAGGAAAACCAGGATCCAATAGGAAGATGGGAGGATACACAGGGACCGGCCAAGCAAATGGTGCTTTAGTAAGGTGTTAAGATGAAAAGTGGGGGTATAGGTGCATTGATATGTGTGTGTGTGTGTGTGTGTGTGTGTGTGTGTGTGTGTGTGTGTGTGTGTGTGAGTGTGTGTGTGTGTGTGTGTGTGTTAGCGTCAGTGCATGTGTGCTAAAGCTGGATGGGTGATCCTTAAGGACATGGTTTGGTTTAGCAGAACCACTTTTCTTCTCAGTGGCTGCCTCTCTTCTTTCTGTCCTCTTTCTCAGTCTTCCCTGACTGGCTTCAGACCAAACCTCGATCTAGTGTTACATCCTCTCCCATGTCCTCTATGTCCATTTTCTCTCCCTCTTTCATCCCTCCCTCCCTGTCTCTCTCTCCCTCTCTCTCTGTTTTCTTCTTATCACTCTGTGAAATACTTCCTTATCCTATTCACTCCCAGAGGCCTTTGTCTCTTGGAGTTGCAGGTGAAATTAGAGGATATAATTTCCTACAATCAGCAGAATCTGGTCCAAACCAGCCCCCCCCAGAGGAACACCGCAGAGGAACACCAGCAATCTCAGAGCGAAACCTCCCTTCGTTCTGCCTTCCACATTGGGTCACTTTCATCTTCTGATCGCGGGGGAAAGAACAAACCGACACAGAGGAAAAAGAGGCACTAATGAGGGCGAAAAAGCAGATGAGCGGATCTTGATCCGGCGTGTGTGATGAAATGGAGAAAGTGTGCAGGGAAGGGCGGAGAAGGTTAGGGTCAAACAAGACAAGAAAAGAAGGGTCTGAAGGACAAAAAAGAGGAACCAATGTGAAGGAGAACAAACACACCTCTCATGCACACATAACTTACCCCCCACACACACACACACACACACACACACACACACACACACACGCACGCACGCACGCGATGCACATCACACATTGAACCAATCTGCCACGGATAAGAAGATTATGCCTCTGAGTTTCCTGGGATGTTCTCTGCTGTACCCCCCCTCAACTGCCAACACCCATCCCCCACCCTCACAATACACTGTCTGTCTCTCCTCTCCAGGCTGTGGACTCAGGCTTGGATGCCCTGATCTTCCACAGCTCGAGTTACATAAGGACAGCCCCATCCTCTCCTGTGTCCCCGAAGATGCCCAGTGAGCACACCATCCCGGGCCCCGTCACTCAAACAATGCTTCCACTGGTCTGATGTTGCCCAGCCTGCAGGAGAGACTGTTTGCACTCAATTAGCCTTATATCATTCTATCTTTGCCACTCCTAGATGCTTCAACCGCCTCAAAAAAAAGATCTTTTGTTAATTGTAAACAATGCAATTCCAGAAAATGCTTTAGCTTTTGGCTACTTCTGTTCTTTTCCACTCGTTTTATGTAAAACAAAGAGACTTCTTGTTATCCTCTTGTATGCTGCACTACACTCCACCACGTGACAATCACACTGGGAAGGGACAATAAACTGTAATTATTTGGAGAACATCTTGCTCTGTGGAGGGAAGGTGTTTTTCACCCCAGAACTTAGTGTTTCCTTTTCCCCCGCCTAATGAAATCTATCCATCTTTCAGTACGTCCTTGTTTCCACCCACTCACAGGGTGCTGCACCCCCTCTCTGCCACTCATGATGGTTTTTCTTTCGCTCAGCCATGTCTGTTGTACCTATTAATCTCCATTAACACAGCAAGAGTTTTAATAGTTTCTGGGGAGAAAAATGAAAAGAGGGCGCTGCTGGGGTTTTAGGGGCAGATTACAGTGGTCAATGAATGCTTGATTTACATTTTGTCTTCTTAGTTTGTATGCGTGATTGTCCTTTTCATTCCCGCCTTGCTCTGTTTTTTTCTTTTGTACATATTGGTAGAAATATTTGCTTATGGCTGCTACACAAGCTGTAAAGGCAAATGTTTTGCATCAAAGATTTATTAATTTATTAAATTTGCTTCTGTTAAGGCAGTGTTTATTTCCAAACACTAATATTACCAACACCTAGTAAACGCATACAGTACATGGGTATTTTTGAAAACTAGGTTTTTCCCTCCTAAAACAAACAAGAACTGTTTAACAAAATCCCCATCCAAATAAAAATGCAAACATATAGACCGAGGCGCTGTTAAGAGTATGTCAAACTGACAAGCAGCGATATAACCCTAACTCTAAAGCCAATCACGCCAGGAAGACAAAGAAGACGAAGAAGAAGACGAAGACGAAGAAGAAGAAGAAGAAGAAGAAGAAGAAGAAGAAGAAGAAGAAGAAGGCTACCTAGCTGCAATAGTGCATTGATCGCTCTGTAGCACATTTGGAAGCCTCTGTACCTTAATATAGTGGAAGAGTAACTCTACATGTACTCTATGTGTAAACGTGTGAAGAGTCCTGTTAGCATGGTTAAAACTAGCATTGCATTGCATGCAATTTTTCTTCAGTTGTGATGCCTCACAAAGAAGAAAACTCCTGTAAATACTGAAAACAGCATTTCTGAAAATTTTCCCCATGGCAAGAGTTGTCCAAAAGTTCTCTTAAAATGCAGTTTGTGTGTGGACAAAATGGCCAAAATGAATAAAAAAAAAAAAGCAGAGTTATAACAGTGTACATGTGGGCTAACCAAATAATAAAACAACCTTTTCACGTAGAAAATGAGACTATCACTTAAAAATAAGTAACCTTTGATAACAAGAACTACGTAGAAAAGTATTACATTTTTAATAAATGAAAGACAGATAAATGAATTACTGCTTAAATGCAACATGTTATTTAAGACCTGCATGCATTTGTGGGATCACACACTATAGCTCCAGATAAGTAAAACAGCATCCTTCTGCCGCCCGAAAAATATCTCTCGCTCAGATGTTGATTTAGCCATTGGATAAAGAGTCAAGGGTGTAGTAAGTAATCAGTTTTTCATTCTGTCAACTTCCACTCCCTTGCTCTTCTCATGCTTCCACTCTCCTCTCTGCTTGCCTCATTTCTCTCACTCTGCTCCTTCACCAATCCATCCTACTTTCTGCTCCCTTTTCTGTATTATTCCCATCTCGATCAGCTCTAGCAGGAGACTTTCAGCGCCTGTGGTGCAACATTTTTTCCCCACTACATTGTTAACTTAAATGCACAACCAAAAATAGACCCATTTAGATCCCCCTTTTGAGCATTGCTGCAGTAGTATTGTATTTTACTTTAGTGACATTTTCGGTGGTCAGGTTATAGTTTAATGCACTTCTCTGCCAAATGTTTGGACTGAAAAATAAAGATAAATAAACTGGTGAATTTAAAATGGTCAATAGCTCTAAATTAGTGGCATATGACACTAGATGTCTCAAACCTTTTAATTCACAGTCAGTTTTAATGGAGCCTGGACTTCCTCTCTTTAGGTACATAAAGTCTACTTTACAGTCTTTAAATGCATTACACTGTAAAGTGTAATGCATTTAATGGCTCCTCTTTTCAGCAATTTGTGACTTGAGATTTATCTCAATTTATATTATTGCCAAAAGCTTATGAGGTCTACTTTAGAGGCAGATTCAGTGGGCTGTTAAACCCCCATATCACCAGGGTATAAATTTTTAGTGCTCAATTTTAAAGCAAGAGCTACAGTACATGCTGTTGCTCAAATAAAAGCTTTGATTCCAAAGATAGCAGTGACAAACAGAGACTGTCCTCCCAAGAACAGAGCAGCATACATTGTTTGGAAAAATGCCACAAAACTACATGTCAGTGTGTATTGCCAGAGTCCATGTGGGCACTGGAGTTGTAACAAGGCCTGTAAACAGCAATCAGGACTTTAAAAATAGTGTTATTATGTTGTTACTAGGGCTGGGTATCGGTACTTGATACCTTTAAGGTATCAAGTACCCCAAAAAACAATACCAAGTAGTATCTAAGCTTCAGTCAAACTATACCTGCATATGATTCTTTTTGTACCCCGATTTGAAAAATAAAAACACTATTTGTATGGTTTAGCTCAGTGAAACATTCTTTGATGTAATGTTATGCGTGATTAGCCCACAGCCGCAGAAGCTACAACCCATACAGTCTGTGCTGTGGTTTAGTTAAGCCCAAATACTAACCTCATTGTACAGTTATTTAATGGATATTTGAATACTTTCAAAATGTATTTGTGTCAAAATCATTTGGATTGGGTGGAGTGGTAGTGACATTTTTATGTAACTGAATGCTTCCATTCTCAGGGCATGTGTGGACGTGATTGCTTTTTTTTTTTTTTTTACAAGTGAAGGAAAAACCCTGTTATTAAAAAGATAATGGTAATTGTTCTGCAGATAGTGTGATATGTAAAAATGCTCACCTTAAAAAAACAAATAGAACATGGAAGAAACTACAGAGGGCTGACACATCAGCTTTACACAGAGAATTAGAGTGTAAATGAGAGACACTCAGGGGACTCACACCCACGCATTAGTCTCATCTGATAAACTGACATGAATATCCACTTGGTCTGCATATGTGTGTGTGTGTGTGTGTGTGCGCATGTGTGTGTGTGTGTGTGAGGACAAGAGCACATCTGCACTCTGTACTCACCACACACTTGTGTGTGTTGTGAGAGAGACACATCTGTGGGGATATTCTGTGTATCTAATGGTGAGAGTAAAAGGTATTATATTAATATTTTAATTGCAGGCAGTGTTTGGGGCTTCTGTTGAGAGACGGGCTTAATGTGGTGACAGATGAGGGTTAGGGGTAAACAAGTATTTGGCTGTCCTCCACGGCAATTGAGAGGACAGAGTCTGTGGATTAAACGGCAGTTTTGGCTGGAAGGCACCTAGCCATTGGTGGCATGGATACAAATCCAAAGGGGTGATTACCGGAGGCATGATTATTAGACACCATACACTGGTTCACGGCATGATCTCACATGCTCAATGCCATACTTCAGCCTCACAAATTCATAATGTGTTATTATATCAGAATGATGGGAAGGGGGTCCTAATAAAAAGAAGAGTTGTAGGCAAGGCATGCTGCCTGTGTTTGCCACCAGTAGGCTACACAGAACAGGTGTTAATTAAGCTGCATTTTAAACACTTTGGAACATTGCGGTGGGTCAGTGACTTGAAGTGACTCACAGCATGAAGGCGCCGTTTCCTCAGAGGTGAGAATGTGACTGTGACCGTGTTAAACTGTGTTAGCCTTGCAACGGACTGCCAACCTGCCTAATGCATGCTGGGATAAGCTCTTGCCCTCTGTGAGGTAAAGGTAGAGCATGTTATCTTGTTTTAAACTCATTTTCTTAGGTCACTCGAAACAGCACATGAAGTTGAGAACAACAATCAATCACTTATTGTAGCCTCTCTTCCTCGGTATCCTCAGTGTTTTCTGGCTTTACCTCGACTCCTCTGCAGACTCAGGACTGATTCATGCATAATGCATTCCCTCAGTCCAACTTAGATTACATGACAGGGATTGGCACAGGCTATCAAATACACACAGTCGAGTTCAATTTGTGCCCTGGCGTGTACCTCAATGCACCTAAAGCCAGATTTCAAGTTGGCTCACGTGAGATAAACAGCCTGCTCTGACCACTACATTAAATTTACACCATACTACTCCTGTGCAGTGCAAATCTCTGAACACAGTGCAGCATGGATGGTGAACGCTGACAGACATTTCGAGCTAAATAAACAGAAGCCCTTAGCGACACAACCAAACATAAATATAATGTTCTCACTGAGATTTGCCACTTCACATTTCAGGGAAAATTTACTTTCCTGATTTGTAGTGGCAATTATTAGGTTTCATCGTGCATGTCATTTAATTGGGCTTCACAGGTGGGACAGTGCTTGTTCAGTGGATCCGACAGAGCAAACAGGAAACTATTTTTGTCACTGTCTGAATCTGTGTGCGTGTGTGTATTATATCTTCATATCACAGCAGGTAATGAATTATCATATGCCAACCAACTTGTGTTTGAAAACATTCTAGCATTTTTTGTGTCTGTGTGTTTTTCATTGCAAATTGAGTGTTAGATGTGTCCAAAACACAACTGCAAAATCAATGGACCCAACCTGAAAGACAGTAAAGAGTAGACAGATTCTAGAACGGCTAAGATCTTTCCTGCCAAGCAAAGGAAAGAATCTAGTAACAAACTTATACTTATTTTAAAGATTTTTTTTTTACAACAAGTGCTCACAATGTACCTGTTCGGATGGGGCTGATTGCCTGACCTCCAGCATTGCTGCTCGCAGCGTCCTTGGATTCTGATCAGTACACCTGCCATGACATAGTTGCATCCCTAACAATTCTTGAGTATTATCAGTATCAGTGTATAGAGCACAATTTGCTAGCAGCTAGCTATTTGGGACCAGTACACCCAGCATGTTGTTCAGCGGTCTAACAGTTAATAGGGGTCTCCTCCCAACACAGTGAGTATGTAACACACTACTAATAAATATGTTTCCTAGATCTCAAGAGCCTGCACTCTACACTGAATTTCCTTGGATCCTCAGCAACACACCAATGCACGCTAAGTCTGTAATCAATCGGATGAAGACAGAGACACTTTATTTAGATTCCCGATTGCTGTTACAGGCCTTGTTACAACTCCAGTGCCCACATGGACTCTGGCAATACACACTGTCATGGAGTCTGAAACAAGGATAACAATGTCTTCCTCTTTGCAGTTGCCCGGAGCAGGGCCTTGTCATAACAACCCCTTCTTTTACATCTGAAAAATAAACATAGGGAGCTCATTACTTTGCCTCCCACTGGGCCATATACAGGGCATGACTTGTGGTAAGTTGATAATAACAAAGATCTGTATGGTCTGCACACAATAGCACAAGCAAGCCCCCAGCAAGAGACTTGACTGCAATATCCATTAATCCACTGCAGTTTCCCACTGGTTCAAAGGCTGTCTTGCAGCGGAGCTCTACAACATCAAAGGGTACTCTCTTATGAAGGGTAGCAGTGAAATGTGGAACTCTCAGCTCAGCTATCTACCATGCTGCAGAGGAGTCTTTGGGATTCACCAAGAGATGCAATTAAGACGGGTTTGATTGGAATGACCTCTGCATTGACGACCTGCTGAAAGTCAAGGGAAACCGATAGTCAGCTGCTTCCAGAGCTCTCATCATATCACCAGTCCTTTAAAAGGCATTACTGTTTGGCATCAAATATTATGTATGGTTGGCAGTCAATCCATCTATGTTATTCCCCAACTTGGTTTTTGAATTATTCACCACCAAGACAAAGGACTGAAAATGTGAAAACACATATTTGAATTTGAAGTGCATTAACATTTCTTTTCGTTGAATACCGTAATATCTGCCATATCACTTAAAGGTCCATTGTGTAGGATTTAGTGGCATCTAGCGATGAGTTGCAGACTGCAACCAACTGAAACGTCTCGCTTGTAACAAGTGCGTTGGACAACCTACAGTGGCAAATGTGAAAATGCCAAAGGTCCTATCTAAAGCCTGTGTTTGGTTTGTCCGGGGGAGAGATGTAGATATAAAAGGCTCATTCTAAGGTAACGGAAAACTCAACATTTTTTATTTTCAGGTGCTTATACGGTAAAGAAAACAAGTATTAATATAATATTCCATTTCCACCAATATATCCCACCAAATCCTACACACTGGACCTGTAACAGAAGTATGGGCTTCTACTGCATAATGTAACGACCTGATACGTTTCTGTTTTGCCCATTAGTTTGAATTATTTCAAGTAGTTTCAGTGAAATCACGTTTTGTCCAACCGCTTTGCATTGCGTCTCTAAGTATCCTCAAAAGCCGTTGCTATGGAGAAGCCAGACAGAGGTATGAATCAGGGCTTTATCACATTCCAAATGCTCCTTCGTTGCAGTCAGGAACAAAACATTGCATTACTGAATTTGTCTAAAATGGGCTCAGAATCCAAGGATATTTTAAGTATTTTAAGCTTGCAATAACAAGATGAGAACACAACACAGATATGTTATCGCCTTTTTAAGTTGATTTGGGGTTTATTTACCCATCCAGCAGTTAGGGGCCAGCAGCTCCACCTGTGAGTCACGGAACATATATTTCCTATTACTTTTACGTGTAAAATAATTCAATATCTACATAATAACCACCAAAAATATTGGCATGCGTTTTTTTTTTTCAATTGGAATCTCTTTCCACATCAATGCTGACTTCAGATATTTCACAATATATATTGCTGTCTGAGTCTGATGCTTGGACCCACTAATAGCCAACAAGTCTCTGGACATTAACCTGTCTATGGCCGATTTTGGATGTGCAGACATTTGCAATGATAAACCCACATAAAACACTGCAACACAAATAATGAAAACTGTTTATTTAGACACCTAAGAACAGTGGTGCTGTCAACCTAATTTAATAAACTGTCGCCATCCATTCTCCAGATGATTATCTATCTTATTATCTTGTCTTTAAAAGGTCAACCACACCCGTATTCCTCTTTTTTTTATCTCTTCCTTCCATTACCTAACCCTTATTGCTCTCCACATCTGTAAAGGTCATCCTTGTTTCATGAAAGTTATTCAGCTTTTAATCTGTTAACAGCTCTCTGTCATACCATAATCACGCATGTGCCATCTCACTGTGAACACATTATGTCGCCAACTATAATCTGACTAAAAATGCCCATTGCGCTAAGCCTGACAAACTACTAATGCTTTATATAAAGCTGCTCTAAATAGATATCTTTAAATATGTATTACATTACGGTGGTTACTGTGTTGCCAAAATACAATGAACAAACTGACTGGTGCTACTTTTAAAGACACAGCCATTTGTTAAAGGAACAAATACTACTAATTCTTTTAGCCTGATAGTGTAGGTTAATACGTGTCACTGAAAAAGACTAAACAGTGCTTGTCCCTTCCCGCATTACAACCACTGAGGTGGCCTTGAGCAAAGCCCTTAACCCCCATCTGATGCAATAAAGCTATTCACTGGCCAGCAGATTAACACTAGTTGTACTGGGCAACCTCTAGGCGTAAATGTGTTGAACTGTACGAGTGTGAGCAGGATGATCCTGAGAATCCTGAGAGTGAAACTACCCTTGGCATAGAAAGGTTTGAAACTAAAAATAATAACATGCCATCACCTACCCTCACTTTCCCCTGGCTTAACCTTAGAGTCATCTAAAGCAGCACTACACATCATTTACGAGTATGGGAGGCTTGAAGTGGATTTCTCCAATGGCTGCTGCTGTGACCACCAAATATGTGTGACAGATGAGAAAGACAGCTGGAAATAGGCAATAGTGACCATAAATAGAAGTCCATGTCAGCAGCATCAGTGGCACAGATGGGCTGTACACCTTGCACAGAAATTATAGATCATCTCACAGAGAGATAACATTGCAACAGATTATGGAATAATAGTGTGTTAAAAAAAGTAAGTTGAACCGTCACTAAGGTATGGCAAATGAAGCTAATTCTTCACATAGGGTGTCACATCACCTGCAAAAGCATTGTTTTCCAGTGGCGCTGTCCGCCTTGCTTGCACATCTTTTTGCATTGCATTTCCGTGGTATTATTTTGGCTGCAGAGAAGTTAATACTTCTGATAATTAGGCAAAAAGGATGAAAGGTTAAGGGATCACCAAACTTATTAGGATACATTGTTTGGGCACCATGGATATCGGCACCAAATATGTTGGCAATGCATCTAATCTTTTTACTAAAAGCTAAATATGGAAACCTTTTCTTACATACAAGATATGAAGAGAAAAACATTTTTTAAATAGCTTTTCCTGGCTGATTTTAGATGTGAGGAGGTGGAGTTTGTTTGTGCTCCTCAGTCCACCCGCTTCTGTTTCTCTGACTCACTAAGCCACAGAATCTTGTCATGGATTTGTCATGTACGCATGAAAACCTTTGTTTAAAAACTGTTAATGCTAGGCTTAGGCTAATGAGTACACATATCTAGAGGTGTCTGTCCCCACATTTAAGAGGAACTGAGCATGAATTGGGGTAAGCTACCCTCACTTTGCAACATAACCTACTCTCGCCTTTTTTGTAAAAAACAGTCACAATCAACAGAAAGAGCTCACTGTAGAGAGCGGGTGGGGTGGTTTCAGTGCCAGAAGTTAGTTCTGAGCCTTCTAGAGGTGTTATGATCCTAATTCAGCAGAACATCTGTGATGGGAGGTGCCCATTTGATGTCCCCATGGACATGCCAGCTTTTACCCACCACTTCTCTCCTCCATCATCAAAGCTGCATTTTTACATCAAACTCGAACCTCAAAATGGGGTAATGTTAAATTACATTGGGTTTTTTTCTTACATGTTCATTCCTTTTTGCATGCTCAGCGGTCATCAGTAGAATAAGAAAAATCACATTTCTGCAATAATAACAATTATGCAATAATGTGTTCTGAATCCTAAACGAGTTATTCTGAATGAGTTATTCTTCAAATCTGCAGCGCGAGTCGAGTAGAGAAATGCCAAAAAGACTGATGGAACACTTGAGAGACTTACCGAAACACAAAATCAATATTTATATTAAATAGACAGCCAATCTCAAAACCCACTTATGTGACCTCATTTTGCTGGCATAAAACTATCTCGGTTCTGCATTCCTGCTTAGCTTAGACTCTCTGCGGAACCTCTTCATATATGCATGAATACATCATAATAACAAAAAAAAAACGGCAGTATTATCATATATTTCTGCACACTGAACACACACACACGTAAACACAGTTTGATTCCCACATTTCTGCATTGTTTGTGTTTACTGAGAACAGTTTGAGGGATGATGAGATTCGGTTCCTGCTAGATTAGTCTATAAACCAGGAGTCATTATTTCAACCCAAACATTTCATTTTCTTTCCTAATCCACAAAATGAAAGGTCATCCTAATCTGACGTAGGCCTATTTCTGTTTTCATTCATTTCATAGAAATGAGGGAAGACGATTGCATAGCAAGGGGAAAAGAGATTGAGGATTGAACAGTAAAGATCATCCCTGGCTTGCATTAATCATGCCAAACAGTACTGTTGCAACTGACTGGGGAGTCTTCTTCATGCATCCAGTGGCTTTATACAAACCAGTCGAAACGTATGGACGTTCAGAGACAGTTTTATTAATTTATTTATGCTTTGAAAATCATTAGACTGGATTAAACACCTTTTGATGCTGAGTAGAGCCTGACCGATAAAGGATTTTTAAGGCTGATAATGATACAAATATTTAGTTTAAAAAAAATCTGATATGTCGATATATCGGCAAATATATATTTAAAAGCAAATCCAGAAACGCGTTACAAAACATAAACAGATTCCCTAACAGTAGTTATTTGTAGTTATTTATGAGTTCTTACAAAAATAATATAATATTTGTTTTAATGTCACAACAAAACAGAGAGAGAGATCAAAATATATTAAAGTTCTGACAAATAAAATGTATAAAAATACAAATTTAAGATATGAAACTTGAAGTCTTTTGAACAAAAACACAATAACAAAAACAAATGTAGAGCACCCCCTGGTGGACAAACTATGCAACGCCAACGCTCATAATTCAACACTGACACTAATAATAATTTATGGTCTTTTCTTTATTTGACGAATGTTCTTATTGTTGTTATTATTATTATTGTTATTTCGTTGTCTTTATACTGTCTTTTTTATCTATTTTTTATTTCTTTTTTTCTGGCTAAAACTGCTGCTGGAATTTCCAATTTCTAATATGGTTGACAGTTCGATTTTATTTACTGATGATTGAATTATTTAAAAAAAAGATATAGATAAATATATCTTTTTTTTTTAATCTGCCACTATAAGTGCCAATACCAATAAATCGGGAAATGCCTAATATCGGCCGATATATCGGTTGGGCTCTAATGCTGAGTGACAGACAATTATTTCTAGAGGATAAAGAATGCAACAATTTACACAAGCCAGACAATAGTGTTGGGTTCAGTGGGACTGAAACTAGGCACAGCTTAGAAAACCTTCATCAAGTTGGTCTGTCTTTAATAAAACAATAATTTTATTTAAAAGTGATTCTAGTTTTCTTTAAAACAAGAAGCTAGCTGTGTAATAAGTGTAATAATATGCATTTCTCCAGATTATGACAGTCATAGTCTATATCCTTTGCGTTCTATTTCCAGGATTGCTCCGGTGCTGAAAGAAATTTTGCCGGATGCATTTATTTTCCGTTTCCTTACGCTTTCTTTGTGTTGGACTTTTAAATTTGGTGGACTTATGAGAATTATTGTTGACTGTTCCTCAGATCTCTACAGGGTAAATTGAGACAGCTCGCTCAACTATCTGTTCAATTTGAGTTTTCTCTCGCACAACTATTTTGCGTGCTTTGGAGGATGGTCTGGCAAAGCGAGACTATGACAGTCATGACAGAGAGAGAGAAAAATTGTAAACAGAATTTAGTTTTTTGTTCGCAAAGGTAAGAAAAAAGTTTAAGGGTTTTTAAGATGCTTGTGAAGACACAGGCCAAATAAAATGAATTTAAAAGTACTCATTGTCTTCCTTCACATGAGCAGGTCTATCAGTCATCCCAGCAGTAGCTGCCAGCGGTGAAGGCTGGAGAGAGTGATGGGGGAGAAAGTAACACAGGAGAAAGTGAAGGGGGTTAGGGTGCTGATGGTTGAACCGGCAGGGGTGACAGTGGGCTTTAAACAGAACTAACACAGAGGCCTTCCAAAATCTGCTTTCATCAAGCAATCTTTACTTACTCTGAGAGAGGCAAGTTTAATCCTGCAGATTTACCTGCTGAGATTTTACCTCAGGGAACAGTGGAGATGAAGGCAATGAGAAAAGATAGCCTCCCGCTTACAAATAGAGTGTGAAAGAGTAGAACTCATCTTCCTGTTTGTTCATTCGTATGGTTTACTGATGCAGAATAACTTCAGAAAAGTATAACCTTTGATAAAATGTTCAGGTCAAATGGTTTTTATTCAAGACAATGCAAAAATGAAGTCTATTTCTGGTGATTGCTGTGAATAAACAATAGATGAATAAAGGTTGCTCTGACTTTTTGCCGCCCATTTTGTATATATTGGGCCTCTTTATTTCTTAAAGCGGGGAGGGGGGGCAAGGATGGCCAGTGCCCCTGTAATATTAAGCCTCGACCCCACTCTGGGACCCCCTTACTGTGGCAAATAGCCCCACCTTTATTATTCATGTAAAGTGGTAAATAAAATGTCGGTCAACACTGAACGCATATTGTTGTGTTTATTGTTGAATGTGTATCGTTAGTCTTTTGTAGAACCAAACTAATGAAGGGTTTGTGGTATATAACACCTAATATTATATGGCACCCCTAAAGTTGCATGTGGCCCCAGCCTGGCCCCTCCATTTCAAATGGTCTACAACCGCCACTGCCACAGAAGGCAGCTGTTTTCAGCGAAAAAGCTCTAAAAACCCACTTCACACTATCTTCTCAGCACCAAACAGCAGACAGACACAGTTAGCGACTTGCTGGTTAACACAGGGGATCATTCAGCAGCTAAAGAGTCAGATATTTCTCACAGTAGGTGCTTCAGACCAAAAACAGAGTTGAAAGTGAGTGAATATTGGACTGAAACACGACTGCAAATCAATGATAATGTGCTCATTCACTACTCCCTGTATCAGACACTGAAGAGTTTAGGACTGTTAGGAAGTACTGATACACACGATATTATGTTTTATTATAGTGTATTGATTTTCAAAAATACAACCAATTTTTTTTTACGTTACCAACTGCACAACACAATGTGTGAAACAATGGTAAATATACTGAGCACTGCATTCATTTAGAAAATCCAGCATAACTGGCATTACAAAAACAAGCCTGACTCGCCGAAAGTAAAGAATCCGGAGCAGTTGTAAACAGACAAAAAAGAATCTGCATCTGTCTCAAACACCAAGTCATTCTCACGATTAAAACCTAATTACCAGAGACTGATCTGAACAGGGCTAAATAAAGAAGGGAACTGAGAATGATATGTGCTGCTTAAAGTTAATGAGAAACTCACCCATGGGTCATGGACATTGGAAATATTATTTCTGTATGCAAGAAACGGGCCTCAGATTCTACATGGTAGCATAATGGAGGGGGATTAACGAAGAATACCTCCCGTCATCTGTGGACAGTGTGATGAGCTGAGAGGGGACTGAAGGAGAGAGAGAGAGTGATACAGAGAGGAGGGAGAAAGAGACAGAACTAGGCCAATTGTTTTGATGTGCTTAACTCTTTCTGGCTTTCTGTGTGTGTTTACATAAACATGACTGCCTAAACTATGCAACCATATTGCCTACAGTGTCAAATAGTGACACGGTGACATTGAATAAATAAAACAATTTTGGGACATTTTTATAGGGTTAAAACTAAGGATTTTTTTCTTTATTGATATATATATATATATATATATATATATATATATATATATATATATATATATATGTGTGTATATATATATATATATATTTTTAATCAATCAATAATGTTCATGATTTATCTGATTTATCATGTTCATCCATTAGGGTTAGTGTTGCTAATGTTGCCATTTTGTTTAACTACATCCTCATGCTTAGGAATTACAAGCTAATGCAAGCTAGGCCTGGGCACAGTTAGTAGCTTGCAACAACTAACTAAAGCTAGCTAAGATAATATTGCTTGCATGAATGGAAAATTAGGCTAAGTTGTTTACATTGCATTTTTTAAATTAACATTTGAATATTGTCAACTGTACAGCAGGATACAAATCTGATACAAATAATTTTTCTTTTTTTATTTGAATATGGTCGCCCATACATAGAGTATGTGCAAATGAAAATGCAAGGCGGATTACAGCATTTTCATTTCAAGTATTACTCAAAAACACAACAAATGTGGAAAAATGTAATGGTATTGTGGAATTACATTTTCAAGTGTATATATTATCATTTTAATTAAGTCCTCTATAGGCTTCCATAAAATGGTGCTAGATCCTGATTGTTGCACAGAAGTACGTGGCATCATCTTTTTCTCAACTAACAAACCAGTGAGAAAAGCACAGATAAACACAGACATTTCTTTTTGTAAAATAATGAAAGAGAGTAAAGTACCTCAAAACTGTACTTCAACTGTACTACCTTCAACCACTGGGATGGATACAGAAATATTCTATCCTTCAAGCAAAAAACAAGAACTTTCAAATTCTAACATATGGTATTGATTCATCCCATCTAGTAAAAATTATTAAAGTATTTGTTAGGTAACACAGAATGTACCAACACGTGAAACCATTATACTGGAAAAACATTTTAACATAAAGCACTTTTAAAGAGGATATGCTGTTAATACCCTCGGCTTCCACATAAACTGATATGCACGCACGGATTGTAGCATGGATTGTTTCTAGCAGAAACATCTACATTTAATCCTCCTTTGTGCATTATTCAGATGATGAGAATCTATATAGGGACACATAACAGAAAGCATATCTGCTATTTTTTTAATTTTCTTACTTTCATTTGGATTTGTGCAGGTTGTTTTTCCTCCACTTTATGATTAGAGTGTAAGAACCATATTGTAAACTGTGCCAGCTGTGCACAAAATATATTTGAGCAAGACAAAAGACTAACATTTATATGGTAATAAATTGGCAATCCTGGCATAATAGGTGTTTAGTTGTTAGTTGGGGTGAGTTCATACAGGTGATAGCTCTTAGGAAGACAAGAAAAGTGGTTTGACTCTTAATGAGTCTATTCAGAATATGGCATGCAATTTCATTATAATGACGGAAACACTTGTTAACCTTGAGTCCGTCTAATATCCCAAGAATCCCCACTTAGCTTTCTTTTGGTGTAACTTGGCATGCACTTGTGATTGGAGAAAGTGAAAAAAGGAGAACAACCTTTGGCAATGTTTGTGATGTGATGTCCATTAGGAGATTGATTCTTAAACCAGAGAAAGAAAACGAGTGCGTGGCTGAGAACGGTTTGGGAAACAAACTATTAGAAAAAGGGACAAATATCTTTTTTGTTTCCTTGTCAATACAAACTGCATTATCTCATCTGTGGTTCCCTATCCTCAGCCCACGCCGTGCCCCCCCATTAGAGAGACCAAACATCCGCTGTCACCTGACAATCAAGCCCTGACAGACGGTGACCTTGCTCTGCATTGTTAGAAACAACCTGAATCAACCTTGCATTTTCAAGTTGCTTCCGTTGCTGGTTTCCCTGCCAATTGGTTTTCAAAAAGAGATGCCATGCCAAATAAAATTGGCTTAATTAGCTCTCATATGAGTTGATTTGTTGGGATCAAGTGTGAGGGGCCGTCCGGAGATGTTCCTAGTGTTTTTTATATTCAGTTATACTACAGATTCATGTAGTCAAAATCTAATATTTTTGACAGTGAATAAGCTTTTCATATTATGGCCCTGCTTTATCAAGTTAATGCGTCGCTGTACTTTGGCTTTGAAGGTGAACAGAATTAATGCAGAAAAATTTATACATGATCGGTAGGATGCCATCCACATTACATAACGCCAAAAGAATGCAGTGCCTGACACTGAATTAAGTTCAAGAATTTCATTATCGAAATCTATGTAAATATGTAAATAGATTTGCTCAGCATTCCATTACTACACACATACTGTGTCTTAAAATCAGATTGTTTATCAGTATAAAAATAGTAAGCATGAACCTTGTAGCATGTTCTTGTTGCAACTCAACAAGATGAGAAATGCTTGACTGCAAAAGTATGTCAGCATGATGTGTGCTCTCTACTGATAAGTTTGTTTTGTCTTACATTTTTTTTTATATCACCCCTTGCAGGTATATCTAGATGCAACACAAACAAATGAGGGCGATATGTGTGTTTGTTGTTTTAGTAAGGGTATATTATAGGTGGGGGGGAGCTGAGGTAGAGCAAGCGTGATACGAGAGTGTGTGTGTGTGTGTGTGTGTGTGTTGGCAGGGTTAGCTGTCTTACTCAATCTGTCCAAGCTCATGTTTCTGTCAGGGTTAGCGTAAGCCAGCAGTCAGATATGTCAGACACTAAATGCCAGTTTCAGGGAACATAGTCCCTTCATTTTTTTGCCTCCTTTCTCTACATAGAGCTAAAGGAAACAAATCACAGACTGTGGAGGTTACTACTGTATGAGTGCGGGTGTCAGGGAGGAAGATGGAGAATACTGACTAGCGACAGACAATTATACAGCAGCAAAGACTCTACTACAAAATATGCTGATGTGATGTGCTGTGTGTGTGTGTGTGTCTCAGGACGGTAACACATGGTAATACTGTTCCTCTCGAGGAGACCAAAAACTGTCACAATGTGCACCTTAAGCACTCTCTCTTTCTCCCGCTCCATTTTTTTTTAGGAGGACGTTGCTGTAAAATAACAAAATTGTAGCCTCTGCGAGCAGTGATTTTGTGAAGTGGCTGTTGCCCATCTAGCGCCCATTCCCTCTCCCAGTCATTCTCACACATCACAGCCTCTACCTCCCTCCCTCCCTCCCTCCCGTCTCCCTCGCTCTTCTTTTGCTCACTCTCTCCCTCTCTCTCTCTCATGAATGTCACCTCTACTGATGGTGGCTGCTGGAATTCACGCACACATACTCTCACAACCACTCGCTGACTTTGGATGGGAGGAGGAGGGGAGGAGGAGGAGGGAGGGGGGGTTTCGGTGAGGACTGTGGGAAAGGAGCGTGCCATCGGAGGCAGAAGAGGAATGTCTGTCTGTCTGTGTCCATGTCTCTGCTCTGTTCCCGGCTTCATTCCTACAAAGAGCGTCAATGTCCCGCCTGCTGTTCTACCTCTGGATTTAAGTCGGCTGGATTACCGCTTGGACTCTCAGCTCATTATTCCATGCTGCCTCATTTAAATGGGAGGCAAAGTTGGACTTGTGTGGACTGCACATATGGTGACAAACAGTTTGATTTTTTTCGCGCTTTTAAGGGATTCCTAGCATTCAAAATGATTTCACTTTCCTTCAGTAAAAGTGTTTTTATATGTAAAATAATTTGAGCTTGGTGTTGTCTAGTCAAAGTAGTTAGTTATTTTTGAAATATAATATTTTGAACTTGGCTGTTGAGGCGCATTTTAATGTGAAAGATGAGTGGGGAAGAGGGGTAAAAATATGTCTCCATCTTCATCTTTTTAAAAGTCAGTCACTCTAACCTTGGTCTTTCTGTTATTGTTCAAACTGAAAATGTGACTGTGGCACTATTTCATGTGCTCTGTTAGTGTCAGATTTGATTTTTTTCATCAGTGGAGGCTTTATATTGGACTGCAGGTGAACTTGCATCTCTTCCAGTTCTTTCTCTCCAAGGGAGCCCTCAAACTAAACTCTTCCCTGTTAACCCACTTAGACGCCAGATCTCCCCTGTGGGGGCTTCTCTTAACCGCCTGTCCTACTCTAGTTTTTTGAGGAACACAAAAAGACAAACCAGAAAAGGGGGGTACTGCAAAGGAAGACACCCCCCTCCCAAAGGTGAGAGGGGGGGGGGAAGATGGCAGCTCTCGCCAGCTCTCTCATTAGACAGAAACGGGCGGTCAAGGAGGAACAAGGCAACCGACCGGTAGCCAACAAGCGCAAGCCCTGTCCTAAGAGCAACAAGTCCTTGTGCCAGAAACAGATCCTGGTCCTGATCTCCAAAGTACGACTATGCGGGGGTCGAAAAAGTCGAAACGAAAAAAGACCAGGTGAGTCTTTTTCTGCTTGTTTCTTTTCTTGCTCAAATGTTGGCCTATTTGGCTACAAATGAAAGCTTACATTTATTATGAAACAGCTGGAAATGGAGCAAATGAGATTTAGATTTTTACAAGTAATTAAATACAAAATTAATCTATATCATAAACTTTAAATAATTAAAATTTGTTGCCAAGTTTTTAAATTAATGTTTTTTACTTCAGTATAGAGCCAAATGAAAAAAAAAAAAAAGTCTCATAGATTTATTTAGTTGATCAAAACTTGCCAGAGAGCTTTTTTTCATATTGTTCAGTTCTCAAGCACAGATTAACATTGTATCAAAAATACATGGGCGCCCGTATAGCTCAGTTGGTAAAGCGGGCGCCTAAAAATAATCTTTAAAAAAATAGTGTATCATAAATAGTATCAAAATACCTTTCTGTTAGGAACAAGGTCATCACCCATCATGAGAGCTGCATTGTATGCACAATCTTTCTACTAAAAGCTTACAGTTACACGTAATCAACTAAATATCTGTTGCTCTCATAGCTCGTGAATCCTATTAGGTTCACAGTAGCAGTTGTTTTTGGGGCAGCCACCTCATGCAGCTTCACCTGTTTGAAAGACTGACCAATGGTAGCTGCTGCACTCAGCTCTGCAAAGTAAAAATAAAACAAGTTTTTGATTGCAAAACTGAGCTGAAATGACTTTCCACACACCAAATGGAACTTTTGCATTTTCAAAACGTATAATTATGCGCAAACCTGCAGGAACAATACATTGGAAAATTAGCTGAAAATCATCATTACAATTGTATGCGGTCTAAATACTCTGTCGAGTTTTATACACATCTGCATATTGTGGAATTCAAAGGAAATTCATCACATTTCAGTTACCAATAACCATGTGCACATGATCACAATTCCATAACAATCTCATGCAATGGGAGAAATATGTGGAAAAGTAAAAATGAATGACAGATGTTCATGCACACACCTGAACAGTTTGAGTTGGTCTTGCATTGCCAGACCTGTCTCCAAAGCAGTAGGAGTATGATCTGGCTACACTGCTTATCTGCTCTAGGAAAAGGGAGAAAAAAATGCTCGGGTTTGTCTGTATTTCTTGGAACCAATCATAACTGCCCTGGGTGGCAATAACCCCGGATGCAGTGACGGTGCCCCTTGTAAAACAGCTGAGAAAGTGGAAGGGGAGGGTCATGAGCCGAATTTCAGGCTTTGTCCCAGCACTGTTGAGCTGGACTAAGTTTGAGTAGAAATTAAGCCATTTCTGTTTTAAATGTATTAAGTGATTTTATGCAGCCTCCAGTAAGTGACACATATCCGCACCAACACAAGCACAACATGTGGTTGGAAGAGGAAAATCCAATGCTCGATTGAGATTTGGATTTGTAAATTGATTAGGGAAAATTGGGACATACTGTAACACATGATACAATGGATGTTGTTTGGATTGATCAACTACTGTACTGTATTTAACATTGGTCATTTAGTGTTTATACGTATCATTTGTGCTTAAAACAATCACAAAATGTCTAATTCTCATCACACACATGACAAAAAATTTCAAAGCTAATTCTGGTGGACTGGGCTACCGTACAGTCTCATGCCAACTTCATGTATGGAAACCTTTCAAAGTTACATCTTCCAGTAGTCTGTTTTTAGATCCACACCTGTCTCACAACCAAATGTGGGTGAAAATGTTCCAGTGCTGGTTGTCTCGGTCAGGTTCTCTGATGTACTTTCTCTTTGAAAGCAGAACTTCAACACTGAAGCTTTGAATGGAGAATTATGTGATGTGTTGCCAACATCACCTTCTCTCTTGTCAATCAATAAGAAAAATGTGCCACAACACAAATGAGCACAATTTAAAAAGGTATAAAATCTCCTTGATGTTGTGCTTGTGGGTACGGTGTGTGTTGTTATGATCTTGTTACATATTACTCTTCATAAATGATAAAATGTCTAGCCAAGTTAAAAGTTAAACTTGTTTGTTTCATTTTTTTCATATGTAAACCCTATATCACTTTCCATAAAACCTTGTTTTTCTTTTTCTAAACGCACTATTGCATTAATTCAGGAGAGAGCAATGATATTTCTTTATTTGTGTAGTATTCTTCACTCCTTTGGTGTGACTGGTATACTGCAGAATTATTTAATTCATGACTGAGAAAATGTTTTGCCTTATTCACGCACAATTAGAAAGTGAAGTATGCTCAACTTAAATTATGCATATTACAGAAATGTCGCTTAATAAACATCCTTCGTAAAGAGGCCACATACTTTCATGGCTGATTGGGGAAGACACAGTGAATTTGGAGTGTGTGTCCCCCACCCCCCACCCCCTTACCCTCCGGAGCTAAAGACTGCATCTAAGCAGATTGAACGTGAGGATGATGAGCGATGAGCAGAGCTTTGTGCTTGATGAGGACTTTCATTTCATTGTGCACCACTGTGTTCACATATGTCTACTGTGCTTCAAACAGCATTGTGCTTCAAGAACTTTGATATACACCGCATGGTGAAAAGACCAATGGTATTTTTTTTTTTTGTGTGAGAATTGCAGAAAGCTTCTCATGGCATCTGTCTGGGGATGGAATATGTCTTTCTATCCAGTGGCATTTGTAGTACTGTTATGTAAGAGACATAAAGATGTGTTGGAACTGGCTCAATACGCCTTGATTTTCAGACTTTGCAAATGTGACAAAACAATGATAACATACATATTCTTAGAAAAATATTGGAAGTATTATTTAACATCTGTGTAGCCTAGACAATATATATATTTTTTTAATTTAAATTGAATATAACCTGTTTACCTGTGGGTTGTGTGTCTGTGGATGCACCCATATGTAGCAGTGTGGACAAAGAAAGCTGTGTACAGTATGTTCTTGTGGTGACAGTGTATATGAATATTACAAATTAAGGTTAAAAAAAACAAAAAAACAGCCATGCTAGCAGCTCTGAAACTGTATGAAATGCTAAATGCTAATGCTAGTATTGCAACATGCTCACAGGGACAATGTTAATTTACTGATGTTCATCATCTCAGTTTAGCATGTTAGCATGCTAACATTTGCACTAAACATAAATTACAGCCAAGACTGATGGGAGTGCCATTCATTTCGCATGTATTTGGGCATCAACTAAAGTATAGGACAAACTGAGACTTGAAAGTCATGATAGCATTAGATGAAAAGTCAGAACGTCGGCAAGGTTATTAGTGCAGGGTTATCTGGGCAGCATGGATATTCTGTCAAATCACCAGGCAATACATAAAATAGTCCAGACATATCACCAAAAAAAAAGAAAACATGTTGACATGTTGGTGATGCTAGTGCTAGTCCAACCCAACAGACTTGTAGATGTGACTTATTAATGTTGCCACCAACAGGCAAGGTAAGTAATGCCTGCTACTGTCGATACAAAGTAATGAGTGTTATCCTTCTTGTTTTAAATTGAGAGGGAAGATAAAATGAGCATCATTTAGGCTATATATAACCCATATATGGGTTTTTAAAAAGGCTTAGAGTTTATGTTTCTGCATTTATGCAACACAATTGCATATCTTTTGCACATTATAGCTTGCATAAGTTAATACCGTGTTACCATGAAATGCATTCATTCATTTTCTCCACACAGGACAGCTGTCACAGGTTTCTGTAGATTCTCTACCAGTTTTTACAAATCATATTAGCACCACACCAACATACATAAGCTATATTTACTACCGCCAAATAGCTTCAGGCTAGTGAAATGATAGGGACGGACATAAACGAAACGCTGCTGCTTTTACATGTGGTTGACGGGCTCACACTGGACAAGATCCATGACAAACCAAAGAGTCTTTTACCTGCCTCTCCCCTCTTCATTACCCTCATCTGGGTGACCTGCACTGCACCTTACTATACAAGGGGTCCCCTTCAAAGGCTGGCCTGACCAATGTAAAAACTTTCCCACTGTCAGTGATCTGCACTGCTGCCCTCCTTTCAGATCAATGCAGCTCATTAATGTATAGTGATTAATCAATAATCACCCTCTTAGTTTGTTCAAGGTGGAATCTGACTTGAAAAGGGAGGGATATTGAGCTGCTTGCCCCCGTTTATCACCTTTAGTGCCTTTCTTTATGTTAGATCAAATGAGCACACAATCTTAGCAAAAACGTGTGCATGAAAATGATAAGAAGACATTTAATTCACAAAATTAGCCGGAAATGTGATACACAGAAATAATATTTGGTTGAAGAGAAATGTCACTAGATGTTTCAGAAGTATTACCGTACAATTACACATATGCATTAAACACAGCAACACTAGCTGAGTCATTAGAAACTAGTACATGCAAATATAGTGCAGACCTAAACATCTTGTAGCATTGTGTGGGCTGTTTGGCATGGAGGTGCACTGTAGTATGTTGTAGGAGTAGGCTAAGCATCCGAGGGGCCAGTCGACAGTTGGAGCACAAATGTAGGCCCCGGCTGGCGAGTGGCAGACCAGGTTACAAGGAGAGATCCAGCAGAGGATAGCATTAAGCTGACCCCAAAAGATCTGGGCCGCAAACTCGCTTACTCAACAACACCTGATCAGACAATGCAGTGTTAGGTAGCTTCTCATCAGAACGTTACTGACTGTGACAGGGGTCAGAGAGAGAGAGAGACAGACAGAGAAAGAGACAGAGAGGGAGCGCGAGTCGATGGATGTAAACAGAGGTTTAAAGAGAAAAGTTAAAGATTTTACTGATGTCAGAGAAAAATTTGATCAAAAGGTGGAAATGGGTGGCAATGACGGGGGTGGACACAGATAAAAAGGTAATCAAATATACAGGAAAAGATGTAGGGAGAGATAGCAGTGGAGATTAAAGTGAAGGTGGGTGGCTGAAAAGAGCTGTGAATCAGACTGTCGTAGAGGTAGCATGCGGAGAACATGAGATGGGAAGCCATGGGGCTGGTTATGAACAGTCACTGCAAAACAGCTTCATTCAGTTCTTCTCATGTTTAATAATCTGTTTATGAAGTAGGTTGTAGGATGAGCATTTTTCTTGTACTTAAAGAATGTTTTAGGAGTTTTTGTTAGTTAAAATTGGGTGGGTGGGTTGTGCCAATGACGCAGAAGCATTAATATAATACATGACATTTATATGCTACTTATTTATTATGGCAGATATGTTTTAAGTGTTTTTTCTGAGCACATGAAGTGCTATAGAGGTGGTCTTGGGAAGCAAAGGCCCAAAAACATAGTTTTGCATTCACTCTTCAATCAGTCTTATTGTAAGCAATATGCTCCTTTATGAACAGACAATTTTCTGTTAAAGTTGGAACAGTTTGGGTTATTTCACATTTCTATATTTTCTATTATTTATTCTGAGAGCTAAAGACCGGTTTAAATGAGCAGGGCTTAGTTATAAGAAGGTTATGATCCATACTTATAAAGACCAATTATGATTTGCTGTTGAAAGGCCACTGTCAATGAAAGCTGTTGAGCCACATTTAAGACAAATTTGTCATGACAGACAAAGTTTTCTGAATCTGAAACCTGATCAAACCACATACTCACAGTCATGATGAAGCAGATAAACTGAGTTTTAATAAACAATGCAAAAACTTGAGTAATCTACTAGAGGAAATAACAGGACATAACAAATACCTTCTGAAAATATTGATTACAGCTGCAAAGAAAGCAATCACTCGTAAACGGTTACAGAGGGATCCGCCCATATTAGATAACTGGACTGAAATTATTAAAGAGATTCATGAGTTGGAAAGACTGACCACTGCTACGCTTGCAAAAGGACTTATACACCGCAAAGTGGCCAACATGGGCAATATATCTGTTGGAAAAAGACGAGCGGATAGTGGTCTTTCCTCTACATCCTCACTACTTTTCAAATGTCTGTGCCTGATTTATCGCTACTTGCTCATTATAGCAACCATCAAACAAATGCAATGTATGACCCCTTTATTATAAGCCATAAAACCATGCTTAATGTCTAAGATGTTGAACTGACATATTACCTGACAGCAAAGTTGTACAGTGACAAAACTGTTTTGTTTTGCTTTTTTGTTGAAACAATCAATAACATTTAAGTAAAAAATTAAATACAAAAAACAGTAGTATTTCAAATTTAAATATTTCAAATTTGAAACCATGTTTGTAGGGGCTTTAAGGCAACAAAAGCACTTTGATTAAAGGAGAGATTCTGGTTTTGGTTACATTTAAAAAAAATAAAAAAACGTCTTATCGCATGCTTTATGTCACTGTGGACTTTTAGATATTCAACCAAAACCCCAATCTTTCTTTAACCATAACAAAGTGCTGAAAAAAAGAAAGAAAAAGAAGTACGTAGCTAAATGCTCACACTGTCTGTGTCTCTTAAATTAAACTGTATATGCACTTATCCATATTTTCATACATGTTCTGATGGCTTTTGGGTGTTAATAGTTGTGAAAGAAAGAAAAACTGTCAGTTGCTCACACTTTACGTTTTGGTCAAGTGGCAGTTTTTGGTTCTATATAGTAAAATCTGTAAAACGGCACATCTCAGCTCTAAACTTACCAACCAAAATGAGTAAACGTGCCATGACACCGCTTAGTGCTGACAATAGCCAGCCCTACTCAAAATTTAATAAATTCCAAGGAACCACTGCTTTCTGTTTGTCTGCATCTGGACCAGACAGACCAAAGATTAGTGGCTGATTGCTGTTGAGGTCATCCAATGTCTGGGGATTTTCTGCTTTGAACCACCCTTGTTTCATCAGAGGGAACTTATATACAGTATCTGGTACCCAGTGGTATCCGATGACGCAGGTGGGGATGCAGCTGTTCATGCGTAATAAGTGATCTAGTTAATCCCTTAAACTTTCTCCAAGATGTACACATCAGATTAAACCGCAATGAAACATCGCATTTTTTAGCTCTAATCTTTTAGCTTGTTTTAATAAAGTAAAAATACATTAGAGATTAAGGGATTTATTATATATTCATGTGTTTCCTTAAATTTTGAAGGTTTATCCAACTTTCACATTATAATGCGATGTTTTCACGTTTTACCGTTAAGGTTTCACCACTAAGTTTTCACATTGTAACGCTATGTTTTCACATTTTAATGCTGTTTTCATATTATAACGTAATGTTTTCACGTTATAATGCAATGTTTTGATGTCATAATGCAATGTCTTCACGTTTTAATGCTATGTTTTCATGTTATAACATGATGTTTTCACGTTTTAATGCAATGCTTTTACATTTTAACACAATGTTTCACATCATGTTTTGTTAAGATAAGATGTACACATCAGATTAAACTGCAATGAAACAACGCAGTTTTGAGCTTTAATCTTTTAGCTTGTTTTAATTAAGTAAAAATCCATTCGAGATTAAGGGATTTATTGTATATTCATGTATTTCTTTTAATTTTGAAGGTTTATCTAACTTTCCGTCTCTTGTTTGCAGATGCTCTATAGACTATAAAGTCAATGGACATGAGGGATCAGTGACTTTTTCTGAGTACTATTGCAGTTAGAGTTTAGAGTTGGCTTGTGAAAAGGCGGTTGACAATGGCCTTAAGTCTTATTCAAAGTGAGGAGGTGGAGGGATGTGTGTACAAGAACACCATTTTTGTTTCCTGTCGTGCCGTAAGATACCACCTTAACCTCCCACACATACCTGCAAATTTGAATCTGTGGGGGCTTTGATTAAAGCTGACAAGGACAGATTGAATTTACCTCTAATAAGAGAAAGACAGTCAAGATGGAGGACATCTATAGAGGTAATGATGAGAAGACAAGGAGAGGCAGAGAGGATGTGAGAGGAGGAGGGGCATGAATGGCAGATGTGCTTCAAAGGAACCAAGTACTTTGATAAGATATCAAAAAGATTTGTCCATTTGTACCATACAGTGTAAAAATAGTGAACGTAGCATCCTGGACATGACTCATTGGTTTGCAGACTGCCCTTTTGAAGCCTCGAGTTTGGCAATACGGGCCTCAAAATCTTGTTTTTTTTGGATGTGGCGAATGGACAAACCAGTGTTGTTTATGATTGTAGCTGTGCTAAGCTAAACGCTAGGGGGAAACAATTAGTCCGCTGCATAACGCTGGGATCTAAACTTATCTCTCACTTTTACTACAGTGCTCCTACTAAAAAAAGTTAGTCTGGAGCCCTGCATTATTTTCCTTGCACCACACTGATGCAAAAATACATTTGCCATTGATTATCTTGACTGCATAACACTCCAGTGATGAAAATACACTCACCTAAAGGATTATTAGGAACCCCTGTTCAATTTCTCATTAATGCAATTATCTAATCAACCAATCACATGGCTGAACTCCAAACTGAATGTCAGAATGGGAA
>JABXJD010000187.1:122500-130000 GCA_013375575.1 Percina caprodes | reverse complement strand
TACCAGCGGGGTATCTGATGACTGGCAGGGCATATGTGTTGATGGCTCGGATCTTGTTTTTCCCATTCAGCTGACTTTTCAGGACCTGCCTCACTCTTTGTAGGTATTTGGCTGTGGCGGTCTTCCTTGCTGCCTCCTCATGGTTTCTGTTAGCCTGTGGCACCCCAAGGTATTTGTAGCTATCCTGAACATCTGCAATGTGGCCTTCTGGTAGTTTGAGCCCCTCAGTTCTGATCATCTTCCCTCTTTTTGATACCATGCGACCACACTTGTCCAGTCCGAACGACATTCCAATGCCGTTGCTGTAGATCCTGGTAGTGTGGATCAGTGAGTCGATGTCTCGCTTATTTCTGGCATACAGCTTGATGTCATCCATGTAGAGGAGGTGACTGATGATTGTTCCGCTTGAATCGGTATCCGTAGCCAATCTTTGTGATGATCTGGCTGAGGGGGTTCAGGCCTATGCAGAACAGCAGCGGGGATAATGCATCTCATTGGTATATGCCGCACTTGATGGTGACTTGTGCAATTGGCTTTGAGTTGGCTTCCAGACTTGTTTTCCACAGCCTCATTGAGTTCTTGATGAAGGCTATTAGTGTCCTGTTGACCTTGTACATCTCCAAGCATTCCAGTATCCATGTATGTGGCATTGAGTCGTAGGCTTTCTTGTAGTCAATCCAGGCAGTGCAAAGATTGGTCTGCCTTTAGCTGTCACTGCCTATTCCCTTTTGGGCCCTGTGCATGTATTGATCCATGTGCCTACTCATCTTAGCCGCCATGATGCATGTTGTGCAGAGACAGGTTATTGGCCGGTAGTTGGAGGGGATTGTTCCCTTCTGGGGATCTTTCATGATCAGGATTCTCCGTCCTTGGGTTAACCAATCTGGGTGGGTCCCATCCATCAGCAGCTGGTTAATTTGTACTGCCAGGCGTTCCTGGAGTGCAGTTAGTTTCTTCAGCCAGTAGGTGTGGATCATGTCAGGGCCTGGTGCTGTCCAGCTCTTCATACCTGCCCCTCTTTCTTGGATGTCTGCCGTTGTTATGGTTACTGGTTCTTGTCCTGGGAGATTGCTGTGATCTGTTCTTAGATCCACTAGCCACTGAGCATCTGTGTTGTGGGATGCCTCTTTCTCCCATATGTTCTTCCAGTACTGTTCAGTCTTAGCCCTGGGTGGATCTGATCTTGTGTTATTACCCTGCCACTGAGAGTACACTTTGGATGGTTTGGTGGAGAACATCCGGTTTATTCTCCTGGTGTAAGGAAGGGGTTACGTAAATATATATATATATATATATATATATATATATATATATATATATATATATATATATATATATATATATATATATATATATATATATATATACATACAGACCTCATCTTAGAATGTACACTTTTCAGAAAACCTATTGTGTTTGATGGATAATCTCGTTTTGCTCACTGGCATGCATGTTTGCATATGTGTACTATATCTTCATTGGTTGAAATCTATTTATGTGCCGTCTTTGCGTATCTGTATGTTCCTATGCAGCTCTGTGAGTATCGAAACTGTGTCAGCTAAACTTAACCTCACACAGTGTTTCACTGGAATCTACAATGGATTGTCTCCTCTCATACAAAGCTGCTTCACGGCATCTCCACTTGGTTTTCTTCTTTTTCTTCTGCGTGGGAAAAGCCCACCGTCTAAGGGCTGGATCAAAGTGTTTCAGCAATCAAATCAATGCAAGTTCAAATTGGGAATGCTTTGTTGTCCATCACTGTGCTGTTTAGCTCAGTTCTTTGTTTACGTGTGTGATTATCACATAATCTGACAGAGGTCTGGACCCCTGTGGGAGTGCAGGGGAATGTTTGTGTTTGTTTGTTCTGCATATATTAAAGTGCCTATTTGTGTCCCTGCTGGAGGGTCCGTGGGGGAAAAGAATAGATGAGGTGTGTTGGGGAGCTGTTAGGCTCAGTGGTCTTGCTCTCATGTGAAAGCACAGGCAAGAATGTGTGATATTTTAAACTTAAGAAATAAAATGCAGTGCCGTAATGTTACTGAATGTATTAAGCTGTGGGGCTGATGTATGCAGTTGCACCACATCACACTGGATGGCCCTGTGCTGAGCATGTTGTTTACTGTCACTGATATGTATGTGTCATAACGCTAATGAAGCTCATATGTGAATATTGAATGTATGTCAGGGGAGCTGCGTTAGTTCTATTTGCCTTGGCTCGTGTTTGACATGCTCTTGTCAGCACCATTTAATAAGCAGCAATAACTCTGTCTCACTTAGGTGAACTGCTGCCATTGTCACATGAAATGATTTATGGAGCCTTTAATTCAAATGTAGAGACCATTGTTGGAGCGGCAGGTGATGAGATCCACCTCATTCATTCCTTTTTCTTCTTTAACCTCGCCCTTGTCCTGCTATCCCTCATCTCCCTCCTCTTTTACAACATGCTTCCTGAACCTGTCTTCCCCTATCTCCTCTCCCTACCTCTCACAACTGCTTGTCACACTCTATCGTTTCCCTTTTCTTTTGCTCTTGCTATCCTTCCCTCTTTTATGTCTGGTCAAACGTAGACCATTCCTCAGAGTTGCCTCCATGTTGTTAACTAGCTTTCATGACTTCAATCCTCCCTTGCTCCTCTCCTTCTCTCCCCCTCTATCTTCCCACAAGGTTGATAATTACTGTACTAGCAGCACTGTAGCTCATGGCCCAATTTAGGAAAATAAAAAAGCAGAAACCATGTCCTCCTTTTTATTAGGAGCAGAATCAAACACTACACAAGAGACACTCTTTCTTGCATATATGCATTACACATGCACATGTATGCATGCAGTCACACATGTACTGTACTGTATGCATGCATGCATATTCAAAAAGCTATGGAGAGAGCAGCTGACAGTGAAAGGGAGTATGATGAGAAGGTATAGGTGAGAGTTAGGGAGTCCTGAAAATATAAGTCGAGGAAAACCCCTGCTGTTTGGTTCGGTCATAGCAGAAGAAGAAATGCCCTTGGCTGCTCAGTCATGCAGGCCCCCAGTAATTACCTCCTACCTTATCAAGAGGAGCTCGGCGAGAGAGAGATCATCAAGCGACATACTGCGCTCAAACCAAGCCAGATAAATACATTAGTGTAATGATAACTAACACCAAGCCATACACTACACTGATTAGCGATAAACCTCGACCACTGCTTATTTTTCAGAGCAATTACATTGTGGCGAAGGGTTTAAGTGTCCTTGATGGCAGCCGTGATGCATGAAGTGATTACCTTGGGTTCTTATGTGCATTGACCTCATTTATACAGACGCACGCATAATTGCTATCTGAATGGCTGTATAGTAACACCAGGCTCCAGTCTCCCCCAGGTGATTTTCAAAATGATTATCAGTGCTGGATGTAAATTGATGAGGGGCACCCCTGTGTAGACTGGTTACTGCTGGGATTAGAGGCAAACCCGATTTAATAAACAAAATGCTTTTATGACTATAATCGCTACTGCTTTCACAAAACGTGGACCACTTAGATAATATTCTGTTTACCTCTGCCTGAAAGCCACAAGTTAAATATTTCTCTCCAACATTACATAACAAAACCGCGAGAAATCATCTGTCAGCTGAGAAATGCTTCATACTTGCATTAACAAGTTCACTTTAAGAGGTATTTCTTTTACTTTAAAAAGAACACAGAATTAGAATACCAGTTACACATACAACGCATGCACCAGAATGGGATATTGCAAGCATATTTTAAAAATTTGACTTTGACTTACAGTGCATACATAGTATATTTTGAAGCCACATCCCTTAAGGCACTATCTCTACACATTTGCTTTTCCGCTTGTCAACTGCGAGTCATATTTTCACTCATGTGCGGAGAGGTCACTTGGAAATGGGCCTGCTGATGAGTCAACATGTTGTCGGGTATGCTGACAACACCTGTGCGCTGATGTACATAAAACAGACAATGAGCTCTCTTTGACCCACACTCCACTGAGCTGGATCAGCGAATGTTTTCTGTCACTCAAGCCCACACGTGTCCCAGGAGGAGTGATGAAGTGATGTAGTCACACACCTCCTCTCGGCGGGAAATACCCAGGACAGTCGAGGTTCCAGGTCCTGTTTCTGGCATAGCTAGTGAAAGTTCTGCAAGGCAGATGTAAGTGTGCTCACCCTGAAAGATAATGTACAGCCCCTGCTGTTCTTTTAATTACAAAACAGGGATGCACATCACAGTAGATGACTCACACCAGACAGGATACATTAGGATTAATCATGATTATGAGGAGTCTGGATTGGCTCAAGAGAGCAGTTTTTGTGTTATTTATTGTATAGTCATGATCTAAATCTAATACTTTGTCGAAGGAGAAAACTTGGCTGAGTTGGGAATCTAAGCCTGCTCATCGAAGCTGAAGGTAAACATCCAATCCTTCACCCTGAAAACAACAAGTTTCATTTTCTATCAGACTTTAATGTCAAACTACTCCCTATTTAGTCTAGGGCTACAACCAACCATTATTTCCATTGTTGAATTATCAGTTGTTTCTCAATTAATCAATTAGTTGTTTGGTCTACATAATGTCAGGAAATGGTCTCCCCCAAGAACAAGACGACATTCTCAAATGTCTTGTTTTGTCCACAACTCAGATATACTAAGTTTACTGCCAAAGAGGTGTGAAGAAACTAGAAAATATTCACATTTAAGAAGCTGGAACTTGATGTAAATGATTATTAAAATAGTTAGTGATTAAATTAATAGTTGACTGCTAATGGATTAATCTTTGCAGTTCTAATTTGGTCATGTCCTTTAAGCATTTTATTCTTTTTTGCAAAAAAGGCTGTTTTGAATCATGGATATTATATTATTTTCAACCCCTCAGGATGGCTTTGCTCGATAGTGTTTTTTGCCTCCAAAGTCGCCTTCCAGGCAGCTAACCCTAGCCTTCACCCTAAACATAACCATTGCAGCGCTGCCTGGAAAGAGATGTTGGGGGCAAAAAAACACTAGAGTTAGTGTAAAGATTAGTCGATTAAACGATTGGTGGATCGACAGAAAATCTTTTCATACAATATCATCGAGAAATTGTGTTACTGTTAGCAACATAAAACAAACTATTTGAGAAATTATGATTTTTGACATGTTATGGATAAAACGATTTATCGAGAAAATTGTCTAATAGTAATCGATAATTACAATTGATGCAGCCTACACTGCATGGGACAACTTTTTAGCATATTTTAACAGTGGTGGAAGTATTCAGACCCTTTGCTTAAGTAAAAGTACCAATACATACATAAAATACTCTATAAGTAAAAGTCTTGCATTCAAAATATTACTTAAGTAGAAGTTTTAGTACTTTTTGTACAATGTATCAGTTAAATGTACTTAAATTATCAAAATTGTACTTAAGGACAGTACTTGAGTGAACGTACTTTCCACCACTGCATTACTTCAAACATTAGATATGTTTGTCTCATAAAACCGTGACTGCTTTTGGCCCCGTCACATAATATTTGCTGTGACTGTTTGAATACAAGTATGCCCTAACATACCCAAATCACTAAACATGACCTTTGAGTCAGTAGCTTTCCGAGTTATCATCTTCTCTGTTTACCCCTGTGGAGCAGTAGAGACTACATGAGCACACTACGTATCCTCGTGATACGAACAGGCTTCTTGCTCCTGTAAACAATTCTGTGTGCTTTGCTAATCTCACCACAGTGTGTCACAGTGTCAGAGTACTTCTCCAAAGCTTATGAAGGGGGAAGAAAGTTGACTTACCTAGTAATGATTGCTCACTCTTATGTTGCTTGGACACAAAGCATTCATTTATTAAAGGGCCAGTGATTTTACACATGAAGTTGAGTTTGGTCATCACAAGGAGGACTTCATAGTCTGTGAACATACTCGTATAATGTCTTCTGTGGCTCTGGAGGGAGCTTTATGAACTTTAGGGTTAGAATGACCCTGATGATGGCACCAGTGATGCATGAAGTGATTACCTTGGGGTTTGTATGTGCATTGACCTCATTTACACAGACACATGATGACAGCCTGGGCTTCATGCTGCAAATAGAAGTCGTGGGGTTCAAAAGAAGTGTTCATCTAGGAAGCAGGTAAGGTCTTATGAATGTAGGATCCAGCTTGAGCCATCCTTGGTACTAAAAGTCTGGAATTTCTCGGCTTCTGCTGCTAACCTGCTGTTTAAATCTGTTTGAGGTCCTTAACTTCTATTTTAAGTGCAACACAAAATATATCAAGTATCCCTCTATTTTATCCCCTGTGGCAGAGGTAAAAAGGTTTAAAAGGGGCGCCCGGACAGCTCATTTGGTAGAGCGGGCACCCATATATAGAGGTTTATTCCTTGATGCTGCGGGCTGCAGGTTGGAGTCGGACCTGGGCTTTGCTGCTTTGCTTTGCTGCATGTCCTTCCCCCCTCTCTCTCCCTTTTCATTTCTTCAGCTGTCCTGTCAATAAAAGGCCAAAAAAATGCCCAAAAACTAAATCTTAAAAAAAGGTTTGAAAGGTAAAAAAAAATAAAAATATCTGGGTTCCAATATCTGGTATTAAACATTCCACGGAAAGAGAATTTTCAAAGACTTTCAGTACTAGGTCTTGTTTATAGAATAGATATTTATTTTCCAAACTTTAACTCCTTCAAGAGACAAATCTGACTTTGGCAGGTGCGTGTTTGTGTGATGTACTCTATTTAACTCTTTGAAGAAAGATATGTGTTACCTAGGTGACAATGTTTGTGCGTGTTTGTTGAGGGATGCTGTATTCACTTCTCATGCCAACGTACTGCAACTTTAACAACAATGGCAGAACAAGAGCGTGTGTGTGTGTGTGTGTGTGTGTGTGTGTGTGTGAATACACACACTATACAGACACAGACGTGCTGTCAGGACAATGAGAGGGGAGCAGTTGGCAGAATACGCATGGGGATGTAGTACATCTCTGCTATTAGATGACACTGAGTCAAGTCAGTGTTATGATTATGCAGTTTTGTTCATTTGCATGTTGTTAAAAGCCTTGTTGCTGCACTCAATTTTTAGAACCAAATAACAGCTTTAGGATTTCACATTAGATGCAAACATCCATGGAAAGAAAATTAATTTTAAAGAGCAACTTCGCGCTAAATCCAGACACTCCATCACAAGGCTGCATAGAAACATACAGATACGCAAAGAAATAGGCACATGAATAGACTTTACCAACCTGCATAGTCACTGTTTCACAATATCTTTTGATCCTGGAACAATTTTATAGTGTTCATTACAACAAAGGTAATTTTCAGAAAAAATCTAGTCATTCTGTCTTCTAGACCCCAAAAAAAGTTCAATCTATGATGAGCCGGGGACTCTCTGCCCCTAAACTATTGGGCGACAGAAGTCATAACCACAGTGAGTCGTGTACTGTAACTCACTCGTTTACATCCATACAAGCCGTAAGGGCTCGTGTTTCACTCCAACGACCTGAGGCACCTTTCTTGGCCGAGACTGTGGCTCA
>JABXJD010000187.1:0-117500 GCA_013375575.1 Percina caprodes | reverse complement strand
TGTTCTGGAAATTAAGGAGCTGAACGGTATATAACCATACCTGACACTGTATATGTTGGCTTGTAATGTTTCTAGACCAATTTGCAACTGCATGATGGTATGACATGAGTATAAAGCAGGGCTGTATTGGTACGTGTATTTGTCCAGAACAGTTTGATACATAACGTTTGGTTCAGTGTGTAACATTTGTCGGTGTCTTATGATCCAAACACGTCAAAATAATCTATTTATGTCGACCACACGGAGAACATAAAAATCTGGATATTAAATAGCCAACAAACTACTATTTCTAGTCACTGTTCCATTATCTTTTACTGTGACTGTTATTGCCACTATTCATCACACCCCAAACCGGCCCCGTCAGACACCACCTACCAAGAGCCTGGGTCTGTCCGAGGTTTCTTCCTAAAAGGGAGTTTTTCCTCACCACTGTCGCATTAAATGCTTGCTCTTGTGGGAATTTGAAAGAATGAAAGAATTTCATCCTTGTAAATTAAAGAGTGTGGTCTAAACCTACTCCATCTGTAAAGTGTCTTGATATAACTCTTGTTATGAATTGCTACTATAAATAAAAAAGAAATTGAATTGAATTAGCCACACTACATGCTAGCATGCTAATTGACGCTCAATTAAAAACAATTATAAAATTACTTTACGTTACCTATTTATACCATTTCTCACGGCGTCTGTACAGCATCAACAGGGGTCGCTATTGTTGTTTGTGTGTGTGTCCTCAAAACTGTAACTGGGAGTACAACTATCTTGTACGAGTAGCAAGGTACGGGTTTGACTGCCATTCCCAGGCCACTTTCATGGGTAGAAGGTTGTGAAAACACAAGTTACGGGTAGCCTGGAACATTTTAACTCAATAAAGAAATGAATGACCATCTTTTTAACCAAGCAGTGCAAGGAATTACAGCATTTTAAGTCATCAGTTTTAACTTATACTTTTATACACATTCTTAAGTATCTTTTAACCTATGTATCCCTGTATTCAGAATATCACTGTTACATTAGCATGCTAACATTTGCTTCTTAACTTTGAGCATGATAGTAACTAGGGCTGGGTATCACATCAATGATTTTCTGAATCGATTCAATTCCGATTCACAAGGTCAATTTTATTTTTGACTCAATGAAAATTAGGTTAGGAAAATTTCAGTTACAATACCAAATTAGCTTGGGTATGAAACAGATTCTACAATTGTACAAGGTTCCCTCTAACCTGCTGCATTATTCAAACTAACAATATTTATTAAATGTTTATTACATTAATGTACGTTTTATTTTTTAACATAAACACTAAAAAGTGCAGCTTTACAGACTCTACAGTCTTTGAGATTTGACATTGACATTTCATTTCATTCCCTTTGAAAATTGCCATGCTAGTTTTTCCCTGGCCAAAATGTAGCCTTACTTTGAAGCGTTATTATTACACCCCCAAGCTAGCATGACATGGTTGGTACCAATGGATTCCTCAGGTCTTCTAGTTTCATATGATACAGAAAAAGATTGATTCTTGGATCTTATGAATCACTTTTGGATTAATCAAATGAAAATTGATTTAAATCGGAAAAGAATTTTTTTAAACCCAGCCCTAATAGTAATGCCATTAGTTCTGTTGGACTTGATTATGGCATGACAAAAAGTCAGTGGATCAGCCAGAAACCACAAACCTTCGATTCAATGCATCCAATTAAACTTTTAGACATTACACACAAAGCATGTTCTAATTTCACATATTGCACACAGTAAAACTCCTCTGTGGTTAGTGTCTTTTGACTAACCATTTCCTTTTCCAGGTTCTGAAAATCAGTGAATGTCATTTCTGCTCTCGACCTCTGGCAGTGGCACCTGTCTAATACGATGTGGTTTTCCTGTGCTCCCTTGCAGAGCCACAGCTGAAAGGCATTGTTACTCGGTTATACAGCCAACATGGATACTACCTGCAGATGCAGCCTGACGGCACCATGGACAGCACAAGGGATGAAAGCAGCTCATTTTGTGAGTGTGTGTTTCTGAATATAGCCTACATGTCTTGCTGCATGCTTGTGGCTGTGTTACATAATATCAAAAATTATTCACAGTCCACTTTCGAGCACCAGTTAGGCTAGTGGAACTGGGTAGAAGCCATTTGCATGTGACATGCACGAGTTGTTTTCACCATCATACACAGCTCAAATAAGGAACAGCTCATACCCTCATTGGAACCAAAATTCCAAACTTTGACAAAGTTAAGTACTTTACCCACTGAGCTAAACTGAACCACAGCAGGTGTCACACTACGCTATAGGTGGCCAGTGGCTGAAGAGTCAAAGTAAAAGTTAGGATTTTGACAGCTCATGTCAAATTTGTTCCAATTTGTAGTGTTATTTTTGTCTTTTAACCCTCATATTGTCCTTGGGTCAAATTTGACCCCTTTTCAAAATGTCTACATCAGAAATACATCATTCTTTTTAACCAAATTACCACAAAAAAGGATTCCATGCAACGCTCTTTGCAAATACAATTAATCACTTTCATTAAATTCCAAAATTCCAAACTCCACTCAACATACGTTCCTCTGATCTTAACTATTAGTCAAAATAATTCATAATTTCTGCTTTATCAACTCAAATATTAGGTATAATTCTATACAAATGAGGGTTATTGACCCTGGATTCTAAAAAGTAGTGCAAAACTAGTGGTAGTAAGGTGGTGTTAGTGATGTCAAAAAAAAAGGGTAAAACATAAAAATAAGTGTTAATCTTTTTGACCCAGGAGGCCAACACAAGGGTTAATATGAAGGTACATCACGTCAAACTGACAAACTCTGGTAATTTAATGTACTCGTCCTTACAAGCCATCTATACTGAGTTTTATGTCACAGATACTGATTCGGATTGGATCTAAAACTCAGTATTTAAAGTTTATAAATCATAAAAAGCTGCTAGCTGAGTTTAAAGTGCTCCTAAGTGGCATACTGCCACCGTGCCATCAGATGATTGAATGTTCATCCTGACCTTTAGAAATCAGAGTTTGGTTTTAGCTTCAGAAAATATGCAGTGTTCTCTTCCTATATACAAAGATATATATCTCTTTGTATTTGCCTCTTTTGACCTTCCGGTCTCAGAAGTGCCCTTTTTAAGATGGTAGCAGACTTTCTTGATAGGTTTAGTTTTTTTTTTTTTTTACCCAGGTACTGTATCTACCTACCTAGGGTCCATTTGGTATGGCAGTGTAAAATATAGTGGAGGTGACAAAGTGTTCATGTTTGACTAAACAGACTCTGAGAAGTCACAGCATTTGGGTTTAAGAGATATACTGTAGCATGCAGCCGTGACAGTGAGGCCATTCAGCCTAATACAATGAAGACATAAAAAGCAGAATCTGTATTGTAGTTTAATTTCACAATCTTCTGACTTTTTCCTCTCAATCTTTATCATACCCTATCTCTCCTACTGTATTCCCCAATTCAGCACAGTTCAATTTAATACCGGTGGGACTGCGTATCGTGGCAATCCAGGGGGCTAAGACGGGATTATACCTTGCCATGAATAGTGAAGGATACCTCTATACCTCGGTAAGTATACCCTGCAGATCAGTCATGGTTACATAGAAGAAACTAAATTTCCATTTCAACATGTACCTCAACAATCATATTATTAAAAACAAAATACGTTGCTGTGACACTAAATCTCAATTGTGATTAGTTTTGGCTTGGAATGTCAGTGTTCAGGTTGGGATTTAAGCTTCATGTGTTGCTGTCCATGGTCCTGACAGCTGCACAATACCAAAGTTATTACCTGACTCCATCACTGACATGGAAGTCAGAAGGGAGAAAGACCAATTATTGCTGCATCATCTACTCGTTTTTGGATTTGAGGGTGACAACCTGTTACAACTACTAGCATGAGTATTCAAATTAGGTTTGGAAAGAGAGGAATGGAGCGTAGGTGTGACAACTACTGTTGGAGAATCGGGTGTTTCTTGAGTGCAAGAACTGTTGACAGATTTTGGGTCCAGGGCAGGTGGGAACGTGGCAAGTTTGCATGCTATGCTGTTTCTGGTTTGTTGTTTGGATCAGTATTTGTTTCCTGTTTCACTTACTTTTAATAATAATAATAATAATAATAATAATAATAATAATAATAATAATATGTGCCAGGTGCTTTTAAATCAATCAAGACTGAATGCTTGCAAGCATGCCGACATAACAACTGTGATTAAGTTTGGTTGTTAGTGATCCACTAATGCATGAAATGGTTGTGAATCATTACAAAGAAATGGTTGTGAATCTGGTGGGAATACTTGTGCACTCACAGGACAGTGCTAGTCCCAGTGTGTTGACTAATCAGAAAGGTTGGGCCGTCCAAGCTGTTGTTGTACAAGCTTAAACTGGTGGGATTTATATTTGTCATTATGACACGTCCTGGCAAATTAAAAAGTAGTCTACATCAGCAACCTGTGCCAACAACGTCACCGCACTAACAACTTGTATTGCAAATAGCTTTTCAGTAGATTAGCTCTTTTATATTGACCACAAAGTGCAGTTGTGTCCACATAAGCTACATTTCCTCGAGCCTTTCTGAGGATCAAGCATAGCTGAGCTTTCTGCTGCGGTCTGAAATAAAACTGCCAAGGATCAGTGGCGTTCATAGATGTATAAATAAATGTGCTTTGATTTAAATCAACACTAGATGACCATTCCAGCTTTGATCCCCTACAGGTTGGAAGCAGAATTGTCCCGTTATGTCTCCTTCAAACTACTGATCCGCTACCCGATCTGGAAAACTTGCATAATGCGGTTATAGCCGGTAGAGAGCCGCAAAGCAAATGCAGAAGTGCCGTTCACCTGGTTACGAGTTGATGAACCACTGAAACAATTTTGGAAACATTATTTTAAAAGGTACAAAAAGTTCTCTAGTGTTGCTTCAACGTTAGTAAACTACTTTTGCCATGTTCCTGTAGCTTAGCTTGCCACATTTCACTGAGTGGGGTAATGTTAGCTTCGGTGTAGAGTAACTGGTTGTTTAGTATACTACACTTTCCAAGTAACTGGTCAAACACTGTAATAAGCCATAAGACAATGTAATTAACATAAATTCTATGTTTATTTATAAACTGAGGCTCCAGATTCTGACTGGCACGCAATTTACTGCCGAGCTGAGACCGGCGCCATGAAGGAGATCACATTTCTGTAGAGGGGTGAAGGGGGAGGGGGGAACGGCACACGTTGTGTTTGTTTGCCAGAACGTTCATGTGTTGAGTCGAGACATGGCAGAGTTAATCTCAAAGAAAACTAAAACTGCACGGAAAAAAGTGATTAAGCCAAAAAAATAAAAACGGAAACCTATAAACACTGCAGTAAAAAAAGTCATGGCTTTGAGGTGTATTACTGCCACCATGTGGACTGGTATCGCCTCACTCTCATTCATGGGCTCCTTCTGTCTCGTCATGTTCCACTGGGGAGGGGCTGCTGCGTCAAGTACGACACCTTGACATTTTTAACATCGGCCCACCCTCAGTATCAGTAACTTTGACAGGGCAAGAGACAGTTTTAGGGTATCATAATATCATAACACCATACTGTATATAAAGATGGACAAAATAACAGCTCCAAAAAAGTGACGGAGAAACATCTTGATTGCCCCCTATTGGCTGACTGCAGTGTAGAAGAGGATGAGGCGATAAGGTACTCTATTACTCCAAAGCATTTTCATATTTTCCCTTTCCAGACTCTCAAACCTTGAGGTCTAAATCAAGAGAATGAGAAACAACATTTTCTCTACATAGACATGGTGGTTATATTATGATGGCTCTACCTATATTTGTACATATGTGTGTGTATTCTTGCAGACCTTGACATACATTCTGGAAAAAATAGAAAACCATAATAACTAGTGTCTTTCTTCCTTTTCCTTCTTAAATGTGATTTGGCCATGCTGATTTACTCAGAAGTGTGTAAGACCCAATTCAATTACAAGGATTCCAGATTTTCCCCATTTTCTAACCTAATACAATATAATCTTGAATGTAGGTGATGTAGATTTTGATGTATGGGATGATGATTTTCGATATTTGCTTTAAAAAGATTTTAAAAAGATATATGATATGTGTTACTGTTTCCTTGTTATGCATTTTTTATGTACTTTATTGATTTGCTAATTGTCAATGGTTTCTGAATGTTTTATTAGCCTTTCTGGACAAACCACACCTGCATAGAGCTTGTCAGCCTATTGGTGTGCAAGATGTACAGTATAAATATGGGTGTGGTTTCCATTTTCCAAATGTTTTGACCTGATGAAGATCCAAGTACGATTGAAACTTTGTCATTAAACTTTTTTGGCTTGGAGTCAGTGTGCAGACGCTACATTTTCTTTACTGACATTGATAGCCTTGCACCTACGTGATGTGCATATAAATCTCCTTTAACTGGCTGCAGTATGGGTCATAAATCTGTCCCCTGCACATACGGATGCGCTTGACAATAAACTAAAAAAAAAAATCTGTAGGTAGTTCACGTTGGTGTATGTTTAAGTGTTTATTTTTCTGATTATTTGGCTTTAATTAGTTGATGCTAAAAAAAAAAGGGAGGGTATGATTGACAGCTATGATTGACCCGCAGTTGATTGATACCACGGCTCCAACCACAATCACTACAGCGCAGACTCTGGCTCCAAATGATGTCACCAGTGCAAGATGGCAGCGCACTTATCCGGGATAATTTGGCTTCAAAAAATAAAAAATAAAAAAAATATCTTATGCACTTATACACAGTCTGTAGGGTACACAGTTTGATCAGCACCTTGGAACGTGCTTGTGATTTTGCTTTAGCATGACATTACGGCCAAAACATGTGAGCTCATTTAAAACTTACAATTTCTTTAGCAAGGACGCATTGAAGTCGGTCCCCGTTTCTCAATGTCAAGGATCCTTCCTTGGTAGGACTAGTCCTTCCAAGGAAGTATCCTTCAGGAGCAGGTCAGAGTCCTTGCTTTTTTTGCCGCATTTCAAAACACTGGATGAAATGGTTGTGGAACTGTTAACTGTGCTGTTTAATTATGCTGTTGGGATGGAGAAGATGAATCAGCAGCCGTTTCTTTATGTCAAGGAAGGATCCTCCAAAGCCAGAAGGAGGACGCTACGTCATCCACGTCCGTCAAAAGACCGTTCCAATTTCGAGGATCCTCCGAATTCCTCCAAGGACTGAGTCCTTCATTCAGAACATTTCCCATAGACAGAGAAGGATGCACATGTGTATCCTTCGCGGTCCCAAATCACCCACAATCCTATGCGCGGGCCTTTGCCGGCCCGTTAAAAAACAAAAATAGCGGACCTAAGCGGGAGTTTGAGCGGCATCGCTGACGGTGAAATTATAATTTAAATGTAAGTATCTTTAGTGTGTGCCGCACATTTGTTATCACCGTTAATGTTTTACATCAATGTAAAGCTTAACGCTTTAAAACTTGTACAAATTGCTATAATAATTAATTAGGTAGATACACCCCGAGCTAACGTTAGCTAACTGAACCTATCATTTAACATTCGGCTGTAAGCTAGCTGGTTGCTGTCTTTGTAAAGTTTAATGTCCGGTGGCAAGTTCATCTCTTTTTATATGCTGTTACCGTATATGCGTAACATTAGCAGAGATTTAGAAAGTTGGTGTGTTTATCACTGGTTGTATCTGTAGACGGGAGGTAACACTGCACCGTGTTAACGTCACTAGCAACGTTCAACGAAGGCTAACGTGTATGAGTACTTTCCCATGTAGTAACGTTGTGTTATAGCATTTATAAGGTAAAATTCTTTTATTTGTGTTAACTGTCTTTTAACAGGGACTAACGGAGGCGGTCACCAAGGATGGCAAAGCCCAAGACCAGCAGGGAGACAGAGGCCAAAGAGAGATGTTGAATACATTATTTGCTATATTAAAGATTGGCATTCTAACAATAAATGCTTTAAATTAACTGGTTTGTCGGTGTCATTAAGTTTTTGGGCGTGTGTATATGATATAAACTGTTCACCCTTGTTGTCATTATGTCCTCATGTTGTTGTCCACACACACACACACACACACACACACACACACACACACACACACACACACACACAGAGTTTATACAGTATATATACACACTATACATTTACATACTTGACATTAACAAAAAATAAAATATAAAAATGATACAAACAGATATTATTATTATGCATTGGTGGTGTTAGAGAGAGTAGTCCCCCCCGAAACCCTTTGAGTGTCTATGATAAAGCGCTATATAAATGTAATGTATTATTGTTGTGCAACTGACTAGATACAATTACACTAAACATAAATGCCATTGCCCCTCTATGAATAAGGGGAATATATTTCTCTGTAGTGATGTGTTGTTTCCGACAGCACCCATGTTTGGTATGCATTAGACTTTGGTGGCTTGCTTCACTTGGATGGGAACAGAGAGGAAAAGGGATTTCCTCAACACCAGTCAATAGATGTTCTGCATCCCACACTGACCTTTCTCTCACACTCTCTCACACTCTCACACACACACACACACACACACACACACACACACGAGTTGGTATAGGTGCTGCACAACAGAACCGCTGTCTTCTTGTGTGATATCATGCATGTTTGATTTTATGACTGCATTTTTTCTCTATATGATGTGATAATATGCTGGTGTAGGAGGGAGTGCAGGTGGCATGATATGGTTCTTTATACATGTCTGTGTGCTCTAACAGCATGTTCATATTTGCATATTTGCGCATTCAAAGCGTGCCAAGTGAGTGCGTTAAAACAGACGTGGAATGTTTTCATTTACGATAAATAAGTTCATCACTGTCACTCTCTGAGGAGCCGAGGTGACTGACTAGTCGCTTCCTTCCAGCTATTTTATCATCTTCTTGCATTAACTGCCACGTCTGCTGCTTAATGGTGGTAATTATGCTGTTTTCTCCTGAATTACTCACAATTTTTCCTTGAATCCGTCTCTCATACTACCAGCACACACATATCGTGGTCAGGTTGTAGGGCCAGGCTATATAACAAGCAGACAAAGTCCACTGCTGCCTTGTTTTACACATAGATCTCAGCCTCACTGCCTGCAGGTGACAACAGGAAATGGCTGATCCTGATGTAAAAATAGAGCTTGGCTCATTCGTGCCCCATTTTATAATCTATGTGCTCTGAAAAACTCCTCAAAAGACACAGAGAGAGAGAGAGTAAGAGAAAGAAAAGTGCTTGTGTTGAAGGAGGCTATCTGACAGAAGCCATTTTTGTGCCAATCAAGAATTAAACATGGGCTTTGCCTGTTATTGTAAATATTTGCCTTTGTGCAGGTGTTTGGCACATTTTACATTTTAAAAGGCTCCACCGGGACAGGAGATGGATATTAACTAGCACAATACCTATCTATTTTCCTTGTTCAATATTGTTTTTTTAGTACATGTTCCGTGACAAATGTAAAAGACTAAACTAAACAAATCTTTGTTGCAATCCCTGTAACACTGTACAATATCAAATTTAAGATGATCTCGATATATAGAAGAAAAAAAAGAGCATCAGCCTAGAGAAGCAAAAAAAACATTCAGGTAGTAGCATCTAATTTTTAGCCGTGCAGTTTGTCTATTTTACTGGTTAAGGCGGCAGAAGGTCATTTGACTAATGTTCCTCTGTGAGTAACTAGGGCATAATTAAACGTGTCTGTGTTCAACCCAGGATTGTTTGTGAGTTATTTCAGTGATATATTATGATATATACGATATGATATATATTGACATATTTAATCAGCATGTCAGTGGTGCTGATAGGTTATCAATGCAGTGAGTCCCCTGTGTTTTTCGACAAATTGAAATGTTACACTTGTGTTTGACATTGTATGGTTATAATTATGGTTATATTCGTGTTCTGTATGTTAAAAATGTATCTGAAAATTAAACAAATAAAGTCATGACATTTAGGTAAATAAGTATCAGATCAGACATCCCTACAAAGAATACATGGAGATATGAAAATAAAATGATGCTTTTGCCCTAACACCGGCATAGCGTATTTAGATTGGAGGGTTTGTATATGGGTTTTAGCAGCAGTCATATAGTGAGAATTTGGTCCCAGAATGTCGTTGGTCACCAAAGCTCTACATCGATTATTGTGTGCATTTTGGATAGAAAGATCACTTTTTTCAGCTCTCGCCCGGGAGTACACACAACTGCAGTTTATATAGTCATTTAATGCATTAAGAAATACTTAAAAGCACAACAGCAAAATAAACACTATTGTTTGTGATCAGTGTAGGCCTGTGAACTTGTGTGTGATAGAGAAAGTTAGAAAGAAAGACAGGCAGGCACACAGACAGACAGACAGACAGACAGACACACACACACACACACACACACACACACACACACGAGAGGGATAAAGAAAGAAAGAGCGTGAGACCTATTGATGAAAAGCTATGTCCTTTCTATTCTTTTCATGGGAGGATTACATTGAGATGCAGGACAACACCAGCAGCGAGATAGCATCTCTTTTATCACAGGACAGGATACAATGTGGACATTAGAAAGAAAAAAAAAATTGCAGAAAGGATAATTGGCCAGAGCCAGAGAAAAGAGATGAAGTGCAATGCAATGATAAGGACAGAGATTTTGTCAGCCCGCTTATTAAGAGCACTTAGGTAAGGCAAAACCTATTTTTTCTAAATTGGCTCATGATAGACCTCATCCCGGTACTCTCCTCCCAAAATCTTCTCACAGTTTAATATCAGAATGCTTTTGGATTCGCCAATATATGAAATATTTATGGTGACGATGGTGATACACAATCAACCACCACTTTGGGTACTATCTCACCCAGAAAAAATGAAAAACAGGGTGATTGCTGATATGGACTGTAGCCGTTCACCTCTGTCACTGAGGGTCGAAGAAGGAAAGTCATCCACCACTCCTCTGTCAGCTACATTATATTGACAGGGGCCTTTCAGCTGTCAGTCAACACTGCAGAACCATGAGTCCCAGCGCATTATTATCCACTCTGCACCGTGCCTCTATGGGGCTATCATAAAGCATTACAGACAGCCCATACATGTGTTTTGTTAGACAGTATTAACTGCCAGTCTCATCCTCTTTTAAACCCCTCTTAATCAGCAGCACGTCTACGCCTATGTCTATTGACTTATGTAACGTGGCTTGTCATGGTGCATCCACATCTGTTGTGGCAACAACATCAGCAACATGCCCTGTTGGTGCTGTTCTGCGTTGCGTGCACTACAGACATACACACACAGATTATGGGCATGTGTCTGTGTATACGTGACAGAGGATTGTTGTGAATGAGCTTCATATTTCATGTTGTCATATGAGTGGGTGGATTGCTGCTGCAGAAGTAATGCAGTATTATGAAATAAAAAAAAGAAAAAAGAAAAAAAAAGAAACGATGGGATTATTGCAGCTGGGGAGATTTCAAAGCTTCCTATAGATTACCCTGGGAGCTGATGGAACAGCCAATACATACAGGAAGCATGTATGACACTGTGACCCCTGCTGTCTAAATAGGGGACTGCAAATAATTGCACGTCAGAAATGCTAAAAACGTGTTATGAATTCCACATGTGGAGCAGTTTTCTCAGAGGCATTGGTTCTGATTTTATGTTTGTGTGGCATGCATGATGAAATCAGATATTAAATATTATTCATGGATTCACTATCTTTTTAGTCAGAACGTTCATTCCTGTTCTTATATCCTAGTTAAATGAAGGGAAAGATGTTAGTCAGATTTAAGGAACTCTTGCCCTTTGAGTGTGTGTCATTGTGCTTCACTGTCCTTATTTGGTGGTTGAGTGCAATCCCAGTGTCTGGTGGCATGGAGGATTAAGCCTCCTGGAGCAGGTAGAATAGATGTAATCAGACACGAGGGATGAGGAAGAAGGTGGTGCGGGTGTGTGTGGGTGGGTGGAGGTGGGGGGGTTGGTCAGGGCACTGCTCTGCATCATAAAAAGGTTCTTCCCTTCTTGGGGATTCTCAGCACGGATGCTACAAATTACCTTTCTCGTCTGCTTTTATTTCAATTCAGTTTTGGCTTGAGACACATGGAAGGAAAGCTACCCGGATTTCTCAATAAATCACAGTTTAAAAAATAAAGAAAGAAGAGGTTTTAATTTAATTTCTAGTCCAGGCCCCTCACCATTTCCATGGAAATATTTCCCCATCACTCTTAAAAATGTGCAGCCCTCAACACATCCTCAACAATTATTCATCTGAGCAGGTAAATCTGGTGGTTTGAGTGATGTCTTCAGTCAGTACACCCTGGATGGTCTTTGTATTTCTGCTGAGGTCTGGAGGTTACTTCAAGGTGGGTTTCAGAGATGGGGGTATCTACAGCAGCATATTTGTATCAGTAAGGGACAAGTATATAGACCATTATAGAAGTTAATCATGAAAAATCACTTCAAATCACTTATCAGGACCTTATTTTTTATTGTCTTGTCTGCTTTCTCTGTGTCATTTTCTTTTCAATTCAATGTTTATTATCATTGACTCCAGACATGTGGAATACAGAAGATGTGGCTTCTAGGTTCGCACATTATATATTTATCATCATTGCAATATTAACTGGCGCAATAAACATATCGCGAAAGGCTGCAACATATTACAAAAGACTTCTTCAAAAGAAGATTTTTGTTCAGTAAATCAGTAAAAAACTGCACTTCAAAGTGTACCTGTCATTTTCTTTTTAGTGATGCTTTTCATATTTAATTCAATGTTCAATATGTTAAATGAAAGAATGCTGGAAATTAGTATTTTTTTTAATTCAACCTGCAATTTGTTGTAATTTAGCAGAATACTGAAAGCAGCAGAAAGGCAGAACTGAGTCCACTTTAATTAAGTATCACGATGTTCAACGTTATCGCAGATTTTCCTCATATTGTGCAGCCTAGTGGCTTCTATCATTAGGCCAATTTCATTTCATTTAATTGAGGGAATTAGAGGATGACTGGTGAGAGGGGTTATCACTGGTGTCATTCTAGAGGTTGAGCTGAAGGGTATTTTGGCGACTAAAGCCATTGTCAGCCTTGCGTTTCTTCTTTGGTCCTGGGGGAGATGCAAAGAAGCAAGTCTCTCTCTTCTTAATCTCCTCTATTACCCAGCAACCCCTCTGTCCTTTCTCCAATCTTCTGCTCTCTTTCCTGTCTCCCCTACCTTTCCACTTCTGTCTCCCGCACTTCCCACCCCTCCAGCTCTCCGGCCTGATTAATAATGAATGAAGCAGATCATCTATCGATCCCATCCTCTTTGTGTTAGCACAGCAGAAGATATCAAACCTGTCAGAGGATCTTAAAATAGCTCTGTGGTGATGGTAGTGGGAGAGTTTGGTGAGTTAAGGGTTAGGGGCTTGTTCTTTTTATGGGGTGGAAGAAGAACCATAGCTTAAAAAGGGCCTAAACTGTGTTGGAGGCATCAAGACCTGAACTGCCTTCTCAGCTAAAGGATGACGCCTCCCTGTGAAGGAGGCAGGTGATGATCTGTGATAAGTGTGAACCTGGAGGTCTCTTATACCTTCTAAATCTTTTGGGTCTTTATTAAAGCTCGCCTATGTCAAGTTGTGATCCTGTGGCCCCTCTCCAGTCCTCCTGACTCTCGGAGAAATTCTCCACTCAGCCATTTCTGCTCTACTGCTCTCACTTAATCGATCTAGCAGATTGGCTTTGCTCTCTGACTGTGTGTGTGTGTGTGTGTGTGTGTGTGTGTGTGTGTGTGTGTGTGTGTGTGTGTGTGTGTGGAAGATACGGGACTAAGAGAGATGCATATCTGTCACTATTAGTTAATATCATCAGTCAACAATATGCAAGGTTCAGTAGTCCTTATGTTAAGAACAGCGAGAACTGGGAAATACTGCTGGAAAATTATGATTTACAGTGGCTATACTGTTGTAATTTGATTTTGTAAAGGCTATCTAGTCACTGAGAACTGGTGACAGTACACGAGAGCAACCTATTTTAATTTAACTACTGTTTTCTTTTTTATTGTGACCCCTGAAATTAAAGCAGGGTCTATTAATGAACTCTAATGGTCTTAGATGTGACTTGTGAACAGTTTCAATTTCCCCTCTAAACCTTTTTTTCTCCTCTTCATTCTGATGACCCTGGATTTAACCAATTCGCCGAAAAAATGTCTTTCAATTATTGCTGAAACAATTGGTTGAAATAATTTGATTAATTAATCAACCCAATGGAATAAATCGGCAACTACTTTGATAATTGTAATTAATCTATCATTCATTGGTCCTTAACAAAAGGAAATAATTAGTTGCAGCCCTACTTCCAGTGTAACTTCTCTCTTTGAAATCTTAAAGAGTGTTGGAGTAATTGTTCAATTCAATATTGATTTAAAAACAAATCGATTAAAAAACGATTCACAGTAGGTAAATGTACTTTTTCCATGTGTGTGTGTGTGTGTGTGTGTGTGTGTGTGTGTGTGTATGTATGTATGTTCAAATCCATATTATTCATGTGGATTTGTTTATTTTAACATCCTGTTACAATGAATGTGTATGTTGTGTGTGATGTCCATAATCTACTGGGACCTTGAATTTCCCCATGGGGATCAATAAAGTATCTATCTATCTATCTATCTATCTATCTATGATTGCAGTAGCCAGACAAAAATTAAAAAAAATTTAAATATGAATCGATTTTGGGAATTCTATGAATCGATTTTGAATCTGTAGAGCTTGAATCGCAATTCGAAAAAAAAAATTGCACACCCCTAATCCCTACGGAGGTTAAATGAGGTTTGTCCATACAATATGTCCGACGCCCCCTTCGAATTACATCATCAAATACTGTATACGGCTTCTTTCAAAAATAGGCAATGCACTTCTATTAAAGACTGCTAGCAGGGCTCTGACTGTATAACGGTATAGGCTACTGCAGAAACACTGATTCCAAATACAGTTTTTTTCTGGGAGAATTCTGTTTATGAACACAGACCTACAAATTTCCTAAAAGACCGAACCCATAACATATTTCTGAACTCGGTATGCTTCTGAAGCAGTCAGAAATTCAATGTCAGAATTATATGTACTGTACGTAATGTATGATATAAATTAAATTGTTATTGTATTGGTGTAGGTGTCAGGGCTTTTCATCTGCTCTCCTCTTTTCCTTGTGGAATGTGTTATGTTTAGCAACGATTATTTCTATATATTTCTATATAGCATCCTTATCTTGCTGTTCCCAAAGGACCAGGATGCTCATGCTTTAGAAGAAGAAATACAAGTCCAGATATACAGGTAAAAGCCAGTAAATTAGAATATTTTGAAAAACTTGATTTATTTCAGTAATTGCATTCAAAAGGTGTAACTTGTACATTATATTTATTCATTGCACACAGACTGATGCATTCAAATGTTTATTTCATTTAATTTTGATGATTTGAAGTGGCAACAAATGAAAATCCAAAATTCCGTGTGTCACAAAATTAGAATATTACTTAAGGCTAATACAAAAAAGGGAGTTTTTAGAAATGTTGGCCAACTGAAAAGTATGAAAATGAAAAATATGAGCATGTACAATACTCAATACTTGGTTGGAGCTCCTTTTGCCTCAATTACTGCATTAATGCGGCGTGGCATGGAGTCGATGAGTTTCTGGCACTGCTCAGGTGTTATGAGAGCCCAGGTTGCTCTGATAGTGGCCTTCAACTCTTCTGCGTTTTGGGTCTGGCATTCTGCATCTTCCTTTTCACAATACCCACAGATTTTCTATGGGGCTAAGGTCAGGGAGTTGGCTGGCCAATTTAGAACAGAAATACCATGGTCCGTAAACCAGGCACGGGTAGATTTTGCGCTGTGTGCAGGCGCCAAGTCCTGTTGGAACCTGAAATCTCCATCTCCATAGAGCAGGTCAGCAGCAGGAAGCATGAAGTGCTCTAAAACTTGCTGGTAGACGGCTGCGTTGACCCTGGATCTCAGGAAACAGAGTGGACCGACACCAGCAGATGACATGGCACCCCAAACCATCACTGATGGTGGAAACTTTACACTAGACTTCAGGCAACGTGGATCCTGTGCCTCTCCTGTCTTCCTCCAGACTCTGGGACCTCGATTTCCAAAGGAAATGCAAAATTTGCTTTCGTCAGAAAACATGACTTTGGACCACTCAGCAGCAGTCCAGCTCTTTTTCCTTAGCCCAGGTGAGACGCTTTCGCGCTGTTTCTTGGTCAACAGTGGCTTGACACGAGGTATGCGGCAGTTGAAACCCATGTCTTTCAAGCGTCTCTTGGTGGTGGATCTTGAAGCACTGACTCCAGCAGCTGTCCACTCCTTGTGAATCTTTTTTCACAATCTTGACTAGGACGGTGATCCCTATCGCTTGTACACTTTTTCTGACCACAGTTTTTCCTTCCCTTTGCCTCTCTATTAATGTGTTTGGACACAGAGCTCTGAGAACAGCCAGCCTCTTCAGCAATAACCTTTTGTGTCTTTCCCTCCTTGTGCAATGTGTCGATGGTCGCCTTTTGGACAGCTGTCAAATCTGAAGTCTTCCCCATGTTTGTGTAGGCTTCAGAACTGGACTGAGAGACCATTTAAAGCCCTTTGCAGGTGTTTTGAGTTAATCAGCTGATTACTTTGTGGCACCAGGTGTCTTCAAAATTTAACCCTTACACAATATTCTAATTTTGTGACACATGGAATTTTGGATTTTCATTTGTTGCCACTTCAAATCATCAAAATTAAATGAAATAAACATTTGAATGCATCAGTCTGTGTGCAATGAATAAATATAATGTACAAGTTACACCTTTTGAATGCAATTACTGAAATAAATCAAGTTTTTCAAAATATTCTAATTTACTGGCTTTTACCTGTAATTCTACCCATCCTTTCCCCTTTACCTCAGGAAACAGTCACCTAATTAATGTAATACACTTCTTGTATCCATGTTTTTTTTTGCTTTCAAGTATCTGCTTACATGCACTGGAGTTCATGTTCAAAGACTCATACAAACGTTACAGTTTTCTCATGATATTTGCACATAATCTTTCTTCTCTTTCATTATTTGCTAATATTAATGCACCTCTCACCCCCTTTCCATATTACTTTGCAGGAGCACTTCACTCCGGAGTGTAAGTTCAAGGAGAGCGTGTTTGAGAACTACTACGTTACATACTCCTCCATGCTCTATCGCCAGACCCAGTCTGGTCGCTCCTGGTATATCGGTATCAACCGCGACGGTCAGGTCATGAAGGGCAACCGGGTAAAGAAGACCAAAGGAGCTGCACACTTCCTGCCTAAAGTTATAGAGGGTTTGTGTCCTTTGTTTCACTTCAGCACGATTCAAACAAGTTTTGCAGTTATTAATCACCTCATATATTATTAACCAACAGCTCCTATCTTTGTCACACAGTTGCGATGTATAAGGAGCCGTCGCTACATGAGCTCGCCGCTGAACCGGTGAGTCCTCCTCGGAAGACAGTGAAGACGTCAGATTCGCCGTCCCTGAAGAATGGACGGAAAGAAGCTCCCAAGGCTGATGCATCATAGCACAGGAGACCGAGGGCGGGACAAAGGGGCAGCAGTGACACTGGGAACACAGTCGCCCATTATGCACTGAGGGTGGCTGTGGGAATGGCCCTCACTGGCCACCATATTCCAGAAGTGCACTACACGGTGCTGAGTGATAAAGGGTCAGCACTCCATCCAGTAGCCAAGAAGGCCTGAGAGAAGAGTCGTACCCCCCCGTCCCCGTCCCAGCAGAAAGGGAGCCCAGGGCCTGAGCCAGAACTACTACCCCCTCCTCACTGTTGGTCTCTTTCTCTGCCCTTCCTGTGACTTCCTAATGCACAGTCTCCTTCATTTCTTTATCGTGCTCAAGCTTCTTTGTCACAATATCTTTTTCTCACATGCCTACCAACCGTCTGCTCTATTGTACAGTATATTCACCACTCACGCAATTCCAGCGCTGACTCTGCTTCACAATTCCCACCCATGGGCCCCCTCTTGAGCCCTAAAGTTGGTGACAGCGAGGCTCAGCCAGCTTTCCACCCACCATCTGCCGACCAGCTATGCTAATCACAGAGGGCAACAAAAGCTCAAAGTGGGATGAAACAGCTCAGAGAGAAAAGATATCCGCATATCGGCTCAGGTCATCTGAGCGAGATGAGTGAGTGTGAAAGTGTGCGGACAAAATAACAGCTGCATTTAAAAAGGGAGTTTATGGCATTAAAACATTTTTTGTTTTGTTTTTCTTGTTTGAATATTTCAACCAATCTTGGGATAAAAATGGGAATTCATGACAGCCCAGATAGAAATGGGCCGTGGTACAAACACTCGGGCTGTAGATGATAATTAAGATGAGAGCAATGCTCAAAACATACGATCAAAACGATTGCAAAGCGATGATAATATTCAAAATGAATGGTGATGCTCATTGTACTGACAAGATCAGCATTTCAGAATTCCAGGAGACGTGTATGATAGAAAGTGTCTAAAGCTCACAAGAGAGGCACTGATTGAATAAGTGTCATTTCAAAAAAATTTAAATAAAGTCCCTATTCTTCCTGGGAAAGGTGAGCCATAAAATAGAACAGTAATCATAGTTTTACTCCGGAGCAATATTTGTACAAATAAGCCAGAAAAATCATTCTCAGTGAAGAAAAAAAGAAAACAAGTGTGTGTGTGTGTGTGTGTGTGTGTGTGAGAGAGAGAATGAGTGAGAGTGAGCCTCTTTTCAGCCACCCTTCACTACCAGTTGACCATGTATTATTATTGCACTTGCACTATCCATGGTGGATTTGAACTCATTCACCTGAAAAAAAGAAACCATAGTGTCTACTTCACTCAGCATCTGCTGTCAACATAAAGCCAGGTTTGAAGCCGAACATCAAAGCCGGTGGAGCCTCTGAGCTGGAGCACTTGTTATTCTGACGATGTCTGGCAGCTTATCCACTCACTAGCTTTATCAAATCACCTTGGCAAGAATCGCCCTCAAAAATGTAGTGTGTCTGAGTGAATGTCTCGGTGTGATTGCGTTTTAACCCCGGTGTGTGGATGTCTTCTACAGTATGGACGCACTGTGTGTGAATGAGTGCCAGTACAGAGGACAGATGGAGATACTTTGGGTAAACTCAACTATGTCATTCAGACAGGGCACAACATTGTGTCTTTGATGTGTCTGCGTCTGTGAAGTGAACATTTTCACTGACTTCTGTACAAGTCGTATACATTTTAAAACAGCAGGAAGGGGGATATCTGGGCAACCTCATGGGAACCGAACCCACAGAAGGTACTTGACTGATTTCATATTTTCATTGGACGCAATCAACTAATGTTTTGGTTTGCACTGGGTCTCTCAATCAGATACAATTTTAGAACAGCACGCATTGACCTCATAGCAGTTGAAGCTTCTAAATGGAAACTGTCAGGGTGTAGGTTGTTGTCATGTCAATGGTCATGTCAATGCTTGCAGCTGTAGGGTAGTGTCTGCTCTGATAACCCACGGGGAAATGTCACCACAATGTTCAGTCAAAGGGAATTTACATGGATACACCAACAAACACAGACAGCAGTAAGTCATGAAGAGCAACGCTGGGAGATGTGGAAGGCAAACTGTAAAAAAAAAAAGCTCATTATATGGTCGCTAACAACCACAGATAATCTCAAGGAGGTTCAAAACATTGGGATGGTGTCTAATTTTAATGGTAACATAATGTGAAGCGGGGGTACAGAATGTGAAAGAATGTGCTGAATTGAGGGTGAGAGTAAGTCTGAAATAGTGTGTTGAATTGTAAAGAGGTCAGCGCATGGAGGCAGTTATTTAGAAAGAGTGAAGGATTAGCAGGTGTATTCTTGAGAAATGTTGATAAGGAATTTCTGCGGTAAAGTAAGCAAGATTCTTGGCAGGGTTTTATGGGGCATGTGGATATGATAATGAATGTAAGACAAAGAGCCATGTAAGGCAATGTGCGCTATTTATGACAGGAGGTCTATGGAGGAAATTAGTTGGAGAGCTTTGCATATTTTTCAATAAGTCTTTAATTTTCTGGGCTTTTCCACGGGGAAATTCATTCTGTTCAAATTTGGGTATTTTGTCCTTGTTATTTTGGCCGATTTTGTATTGCAGACCTACAACTCTCTATTTTTGACAAGCCAATGTTCCCACTCCCTGCTGAATTTGGTATAGCCTAGAATGGTTTCTCACTGTGCATTACTAACTACTGTATGATGTTAAAGTGTATGCACAGCAGGCAGTGTCCAATGCTATAGGCTTTTCCTAGCTTTCAGTGTTCATACAGTTTTCATCATTTGTGGATTCCATCTGGCAGCTTCTTAATGCCAGTTCACATTTCAAAGTTCTAAAACCGTTCCATAAAAAAGGAAAGTATCATGGTTCAAAGCAGTGACTGAGTGACAGCAAGGGAATATTGGAATTGTCTTTCTAAATTTCACTATCAATCTGCTGATAGTTCTTTTGATTATTTTTTCAGAAAATGGTGACAAATGCCTTATCGTTTCTCTCACCACAGATGGACGACTTCAAATGTTTTTTTTTGTCCGCCTGGGAATCAAAAGCCCATAGATATCAAGTTTACGATGATAAAAAAAACTAAAGAGAAAAAGGGTCAAATCATCACATTCCTGAAGCTGCAAATGGCAATTCCGTGGTGCATTTGTGCTTGAAAAATGACAAAAACAATTAATCGATTATCAAAAGTTTTGGCAATTCATTTTGTATCTACTAACTTGTAGACTAATTGTTGCAGCTCCACTTTCAGGTGCATCATATCAGATAGCAAGTAAGGTAACTGGTAGAATGAAGCTTCAGCATGATTTCAATCCAAATCCTCCATAGATTTCTTTTCCAAAAAGAAACCAGTCCCTAATATCGACATACTAAAGAATGCAACAGTAAGTTGTTTGACCGTGATACTGCAAGTAGAAAGACAGGAACAGAGAATGTTAAGTAGTCTGATCTCGAATGTGAAGTATTAGAACGTAGTAGAATGTAAGAAAGAACAGTACGTTTTTACGCTGAATGTGAAGTAAAGGATGTCAAGAGGTTCAGAGACAAGAAAGTGCAATGAAGGCAACAGAAAGTAGGATTTTGGTCGTCGAGCTGTTTAGTGAAACTGATTCTGCTCTGGAATGTAAAAGTTATAGGAGAAAAAGATCACGAGGTTGATAGAAAAAGCAAGCCATATAGCAGAGGTATAAAGAGGATCTTTGATATTGTAGTTTTAAGTCAGAAAGTATTATGTGAATAAGTGCATTTTGAAAGGCTAACGACGAGGTGGTAACATGGAACATAAAAAAAAATAGAGTTTGTGTGCCTACGCATGAGATTTAAAGTCATAATCCCTTTTCCTACACATCTTTCCTTAAACACAGCCTACATCTATAGCTCATTGACTTTCTTTTCAACACTATATTGCTTGTGTAGGTGTAGCTATACTTACAGTGTGTTTATCAAGTCTGTGTGTGTGTCTGTGTATCTATGATTAAGAGTAAGGTAAGACAAGACAGAGAGGCAAGGAGAAAAAGGGCATGAGATTGAAACAATGATCGATAGACTCAATAAAACACAAACGAGAGAGCAGCCACACTGCAATGGGTGCAAAAAATTCCCCCAAGGTCTGCCAGAGACAGCAAAATCCATTTGCTCATAATGAATTCGGAGGTCTGTTGTTTGATTTCTACCTGTAAACTCAACAAAGAACCCAGCTGGACGACAACAAATGGAGTTTTTCCTCAGGGCCTTTACACTGGGCCTGACAAACAGTTCCCTTGTTTGAAACAGTGTGAGCATCAGCAGCCATACTATACTTTGAGACACATATCTGCTAAAGATAGTACAGGTGCACAACATAAACCAGGTCCCCAGACTTGGCTTACTAAAAGACATTGCACCTTACAAGCAGTGAGCATAGCTTAAAGCATTTTGAAGTGAAATCGCTGTCTTAGAAGGGTCTCGAGATATAACAATTAGAGCCCAACCAATATATCGGTGGGCCGATATTAAGCATTTCCCGGTAACAAATTATCATACCATTTTAGTGAGAACTCATAAATTACTACAAATAACTAATGTTAGAGAAATCTGTTTATAAAAATATAAAATATATATTGGCCGATATATCGGAATATCAGATTTTTAAATAACCAAATATTTGTATTATATATATATATATATATATATATATATATATATATATATATATAAAATAAATAAATATATAAAAAATATAAATAATATCTGTATCGGCCTTAAAAATCCTTTATTGGTCAGGCTTTAATAACCCCACCCCCCACCCTTTGAGTTAGTGTGAACAGGCAATAATGAATATTAAACTGCAGCTTAGTCATCACCAATGTTTGAACAGTGCAGTAGAGATTTAAAGCTTTCATTGCACTTTACAGCAGCTACAAACGTCTAGGGACACTTCTTAGAACAACCCATGGTAACATTTGATTTAAAGTGTATTACAAAGTACCAACAAGGCTTTTTGATTACACTGAATGCAGTATAACAATACCATGTTACGTTTGCATGAATCCATGTGTACAACATGAGAATATTCCGAGCTATGCATCTTTGGATTTAACAATTTTACAAAGTCTGTGTGTAGGATTTGCGCGTTGTCTTTTCTTTTTCTTTTTTTAACCCAAATGGCAAAAATGTAAAAATTTCAAATAATGCTCTGGTCCTTTTTTGAATTACCAAAAAAATCTTCTGAACAATTCAACTTAAAAGCAGACTTTTGTAAACAAACAGAAGCTCATCGCTGTCCAAAATCAATTCTTTCTAATGATATATTCTCATACATGTATCTTATGATTGCAGTTATTTGCAGTTGGTGTCAGTACATTGTCCCAAATGCTACTGCCAACGTGTTCTAACCAACGTATACTGAAATGTACACCATGCAATTTGTCAACGTATAGGGAAAATCTGTGTATAACTGGCTCCCTCTAATGGAAGCTGTTGGTTTCTAAACAGGACACTGTTTATGAAGGACACAGAAGAAGAAGAAACACGGTATGGTTTCTAAGCATCGATCCAATCGCACTCAAAGCTGCTTTACTACAGATATGATGCTCACGTTTTCACAGAGAACTTAACTATACTGCTGTTTGATTTCCTACAACTTTTAAGGAGGTTGGGTTGTTTACATCATGCTGTAATGTTAATAATGCACGCACTGTCTTCCTAATGTGGTTCGATGCCTTTTTATGCTTTATGTGCAACCCTTCCAAATGCAACAGCTCTGTACACTTGACTGGTGCTCTCCTATTGAATCATTATTCATTCAAACTAAAATGTCACTGCTAGTTACTGATGGTACACGGCAGTATTCTGTACACAATCATTTTACCCAGTAAATACATGATACTAAATTGAATAAACAAAACTGTGCTTAGCAATAGGAAATACCTTTTCTTGGAAAGCCCAAGGGGTTAGAACCTATGGATCTAATATTTTGGAACTGTTGAATTAACCAAACCCCATCAAAAAAATAAAAGATGAATCAGTCCGTACAAAATAGATGTCTGCCATGCTCACTGTTCCTAAGTATTAAATATTGAAAGCATGATACCACAAAAAGGTTGAGCCTTGGCTGCAACACCGTGTTTGAGTATCTCTAATTACATAAGCGTTCATATTTAAGGGCACAACCTAGAAGCCATTTATTTTGTACTTGAGTTTTAATGCCGTCGCAGCATCATATTCATCCTGTTTAAGTGAGTGGTCTCTTTGAGGAATGCTAAAAATATGAAGGATGTAAAATGTCCCCCTTGTAGCAGAATGCGTCCAGACAACTAAACCTGTCTGGATGGCCTAAATGTACGGAATGCTGCCAGTTTACATGTGTGTTGTGTCAATAGTACAAGTCGTGTATATCTGATGTTCTATGTTAGGTCTATTCTTTTCAGAAATGTACGTAAGTAATCGGTGTTGATTTTCTTATCGTCTTTCAGTTGTTCTACCTTGCCATGTTTCCTTTCTAATGCAAACTCCTCCTCAGAAGAAAGAATTGTTGTTGCTCTCCATATGTTCCTCCCTGTTTGATGTGTTTTTTTCGGCACTGTTGTATCCACACTGACGTGTCCTCTGAGTGAACTTAACCCAGACTGAATTCCACTGTGCAACTGAGTTGTGTGTTTATGAAAGATGCAATGTATTCAAGTGAAAACAGCAAGAGAACAACTCCTAAAGCCAACATGTGTCCTGTCATGCACGGCAATGAGCTAGTTGGTCTCAGAGTTATGGTCACGCAAGTCTTCCAGGACGTTCCCACCACCTGTCTCTCCTACTCTTATGGACTCTAGGTTTTACTCCAATCTTCTTGTCTTCCGAAAAACTGTCAAGGGAAAAAAACAATTTAAAATTAAACAAAAAAAGCCATAAATAACAATGGGCCTCGGCACTGATTAGCCACAGAGAGAAGGCCTGAATCTTCAGGCACCTCCCGAGTGTCCAGGGATTCAGACACATGTTGAACTCCTCACAATAAGATCCAAAACAAGTGGCACATACGCACTGGCTTTTTTTTAAACCACTTCAGAAAGCAGTAAACAGGAATGAAGACCAGCAATATGCAATGAGAACTAACAGCCTGCACTCAAGGAAGGGAAACTAATTTCAACAGGCTAACAAAAAAATCAGGATTTGCAGCCTACAAAGGTGATCAGTGGTCTGCTATAATAACTTCTAATTGTCTAGATTGACTTGGGAATTTTTTTTGCAAAGCATGCATTCATCACTGTTCTTTGGCTCATTAGGGATGACTCCCTCTCAGTATCTATGGACACAAGCCCTCGATTCACCCTCTCTCCATGTTTGCCATTACACCTGTGTACATTTCTACAATAACTCCTACATGAATTGAAAGGAGATGTCTTATTCTGAAATATTATTCAATAAAATAACATATATTTGTATGATTGTAAGGAGTGCCCGTTGATGCTTTGTCTTCTTTTTTCCATTTTCTTTAAGGTCCCTCTAAAATGCGATGTATTAGTTTCCTCTTTGATCAGGCACGTTGTTCGGTAATCTGCATATTTGCATCTATTTGTGCAAATATTTAAAATAAATACATATTTCACCTAATGAGCTGTATGCTTTTTAATAAATGAGTAGTACTCTGACCCATATGACATCACAAAAAAAAGAAAATAGAGAAATATATTTGGAGGTTATTGCACCTATGTTAAAGCTATGATTGCTACTAGAAAGTATGTCAGTGTTTTTAAAATAAGTGACTGCAGGTCCCAGCTGAGCTAAGTGAGGGTGTAGCACGGCAGGTTGAACCAGCTGACCTGCCCCGATTCTCTCTTTTTTAACTCCATCTTTAAAGGACGTGCTCACACAGACAGGCACAATATTGTACTCTAACAAATTAGAGTACAATATTGTGCCTGTCTGAGATAGCAGTTCTAAAGAAAGTTAAATAGTAAGTTTAGCAGTGCTTGTCTCAGGGAGTTTTGGCTGCTATGAGAGGTCTTGGCAATTTGGAAGTGTGGTTTGAGAGAGAAACTTATATATCTTGTATATATTACGTTGAGATCTAAGCAAATTGTGTTATTTAAAGCACGTCATAGGAAATATTACAAATGTAACTAAAAAACACTGAGCAAGAGGCTGACTTGCCTGCCTTAAATCACATTTACTAAAATGATAAATTAAATATTTCAGTGAACAGACTATGATGTTTCAACAAACAGTATATTTGATAATCAGTCTAATTAATTAAATTAGCCCTCTGTGACACTACAACAAGTTTTTAAAGGCTGTATGTAATCTCATAAAGCTTTACCACTGATAATAATACAATAAAAGCCAAATCAGTATGAGGACTCACTGGGTAAATACAGATGAGTATCTACTTTAAAACATAAATAAATGCTTAATTAAATAAAAGCAAGAACTGGGAGTCATTCAGTTTTGTAAACCTGAGAATGGATTTTACAACTACAGCAGAATCACACAAACCCCAGCTTTTCTAAAGCTTAATTCATCTCAAAGTTGAATATAAGCCCACAGAGGCCTGTGTACCCACACAGAGTGTGGCCCTGCAACACTCCACACTGGTATAAAATGCATACGATTTCCAAGAAAAAAAAAAGAAAAGAAAAAAAAACTATACTTCAATGCCTAATCCAAAAACAAATACAGTGATATTTAATGAATTATATGCAAACATCAACACATTGATGCAGAAGAGTATGAGGGTGCAGCAACATTTTCTCAAAGTATATTAATAAATCCTTCACGAAACAGCCACAGGCAGGAGAGTTTTGAAGATAAATTGTGAGAAAATGCGGCATTTCCCTATCCAAACCCACCAAACCCAAATTACACTTACTATCACCTGCACGTCATACACATGCAGTATACTCATAGACTGTTAGTATACAATCTAGTAGTAATATTCAGTGTGTAAACTGGAAGAACTTGGCAAGGCACTGGTCCTACAACCTGTTGCACGGCTAATAGAACCAGCCATATTTAACCCTCCTGTTGTCCCCAGGGTCAAATTTGACCCATTTTCAAAAAGTTTCTAAATCAGAAATTTGGGTTTCCTTAAACCAAATTGTTAAAAAAAAATAATAATTATAAGTTAAATAACTGATCAGTTCACTGTTTTCATTGAATGTGGGTGTTTTATTTAATTTCTTAGCAATTTAAGAAAAAGAAAAAAAAGATTTAAGAACACTGAAAAATGTGACAGAAGGGGGGGGGGAACAACAGAAACGTCCAACAAATAACGCAGGAAAAAAATTACAACAAATGTCGAAGAAAGTTTCAAAACCTGGTCAAAACAACAACAAAAATGTCCAAAAAAATCGACAAAGAACTTTGGGAAAAGTAACCCAGAAAAACTAAATGTTGGTCTACGGGAAGATAAACATATAGCGTTAGCATCCAGCAGCAGAGTAAAATGGCTTACCTTAAACCGGTATTCGGCCTTCTCGTTCTTTGCATTCCTCTGTGCAGAAGCAGAAACATAAGAGCTCACAACGACGTAGCTAGCTAGATGGCTTCCCGAGCTAGCTAGCTAGCTTCCTTCCCGAGTGCATTCCTTCCTCAGGGTCACTGTCAACTGCAGGGCTAGCTAAATTAAGCTAGTAGCAGCCTTGTAGCAACTCTGAAATTCTGTCACCGTGTGAGGCCCTTTACATTATCTGACAGCGTCTCTCTAGTTGTCCTCAAAATGTGTATTTTCACCATTCTCCTCTGTCGTGGGCCATTGTTGTCTTACAACACTTCTGAAGCCTCTTATACATCGGCCTACACAACTTTCCCCATCAATGGAGGGGAAAGACCCGAAACCTGTTGAATTCAGGTTGTCGGTGGATTGTCCAATTTCAACGTCGTGCCATATTCCTTTAAGTTATTTCTGGGCAAGAAATGTGTTGTGTGCTTATTGCCATGTTTGCTTTCAAAAATAAAATAATGAGGAAATTGCTTTAGAGTTTAGCCTACCTATATAGGCCTAATAGCATAGTAGCATTAAGAATCAAGTTGGGTTAAATTGAAAACAGTTTAAATCCAATAATATAATATATATTAATCAAAAGAAATGTCCATTCTGCATAATGATTAGGCCTACTTTTACTTTTGTTACTTTAAGTATACATTTTAATGCCAGTAGGTCCCTATAGCCTACTTTTACTTGAATAGGATTTTGAATGCAGGACTTTACATAGTGTGTTTCCACAGTGCCATTGCTGAGTACTGAGATCTATGTCCCTAAATATCAACAAAAACTGTATGAACCTTCGTGAAGGTAGAATCTACAGGACTGTTGTTTTAGACTGCATTTGATCAGCAAGGTGTGCTTAATAATCAAGTAACTGAGTGTATATGTTTGTTATTTATTTATGCATTAATTTATTAAACCCTAATATAGACATTGTCAATGGAATTCCATTGCTAGGAAATAGCCTGGCCCCTGGTTGACTTCTTGTCATTCACATACACTGCAACAGGAAATCAACTTGGGGCCATTTAGAATGTTTATTACAACTGCTGTGGAATGGTGTGGCTGCGTACCACTATGATGACATAATTATGGATTAGAATGATGAGCATATAGTCTAACTTAACTTTGCCATTTCAGTCAGTTCATCCTTCAACTTGAAAACAACCCTGAACATTTTATTGCTTGTTAACTTGAAGACAACCCTAATTTTCTCAGCTTGTGACCGTTATTTTACACTGAAATTAAATTCCAAACATCACTAACATCAAGTGATCTTTGGACATCTGGTAAGTTGTTTGTTTGTTTTTTACAAAAAGCCACTTCATTTTTGATTCCTCTTGGATCACAGCTAATGTAGTTTTCAGATTTATTTTGATTTATTTTAGAAATAACAGACATAATATGAGCAGATACTTCATTATAAATTAGTTGAATCTGTCAAATCTGCTGAAAATAAGATACTCATAATATACAAATAATATACAGCTTTGTTTCTCCATGTTCAAATTCAAATTCTCCATGTTCTACTCTGCTCTCAGGTGTAATAATAAATCAACAACAGATTTCATCTGGCACAATGGACTTTCAGGTCTTTGTAGGAGAACTGATCTCCTCCCCTTCCTCCCAGTATGAGGTGCAGGATCTCCTGGGTTGTGGCTCCTTTGGAGCGGTCACCCAGTGCAGGAAGGTAGCTACCAATGAAATGGTGGCTTTAAAGATCTACAAAAACAAGGCACTCATTGAGGAGGCAAAAGAAGAGGTGCAACACAAATGATGTTTAACAACATTTTCCTTTTTTATAATAATTCAAAGTCACATTGCATTCACATCAAATTTTTCTCTAACATCTCGTACATTCCCCAGGCGGCGATCCTTCATATTCTAAAAGAGCTTGGCTCAGACCAATTCAACATTGTCAAATGGCACGACTCCTTCGCCTTTGAGGGGCGTTATTATCTCGAGTTTGAAAAACTGGACATAAGCCTGACAGAATTCCTGCAGATGAGCCCTTCCAAGTCTCTTGAGTTGACTGATGTCCGCCCTATTGTGCAGCAGGTTTTTATTTTTTTTATTTTATTTTTTTATAGTAACACAAATTGTATTGTAGGGTCTAAAACAGAAAAGTGTTCTTGTCAAAATCCTAGCTGCAACTTCCATCAAAATGCATCTTTCGTCTTATATTGCAAGTGTTGATCAGGATATTAAAATAGCATGTCCAAAATAACTGATGACATATTTGTGCAGTACATTAATGTCTCTAAAACAAGCAGTCCCCAATCTGCAGTAATTGATTTTTTTTTTTACTGTTGTTCATGATGTTAGCTGGCTACCGCTTTGGACTTTCTGAAGAGCACAGGCATCGCTCATTCAGATCTGAAGCCTGATAACATTATGATGGTGGACCATTTACGGCAGCCATTGCAAGTTAAGGTCATTGACTTTGGCTTAGCCCTCAACCATCCAGAAAACTGGACAGGTGCCACTCTTCAGACCCGGTGGTACAGGTAAGTAATTGACAGCATGTCTGGAACAGCTGTGCCAGACAGGATATCAAAAAAATAAAAACCTGCACTCTGGCATCTCAAATTTTTAGTCAAGCTCACATCTAACCATGCCATTGTACATTTAAGAAACAAGCTGTTAGGTATAGATAGTGAGTAGGAGTTTATTTAATTAGTCAGTCTTTATAACCACAATAATGTGTTTGTGTTTCTTCTGCTTGTCTAAAGAGCTCCAGAGATCCTGCTGGGAGCTCCCTTCAATGAGGCCATTGATGTATGGTCTCTGGGCTGCATTGCGGCCGAATTGCTTATGGGCACTGTGCTCTTCCCCGGCTGTGATAGCTATGATATGGTAATGGTAACTATAGCAGGAGATAAGCCATATTTTACTGCATTTTCCCTCGTCTTTTTAGGATACAATATTTTAATGAGACAAACATTTTAAGCTAGAGACCCTGAATTACCAATGATCAGCATGCTTACCTTTGGAATGATTTCTCTTGTGAAACCTTACAAAATGTATCTTAAAGTATAAGGCAACATTATGCCCACAGATGAGGCATATCTACCTCATAGTTGGAAAGGCACCGGACCGTATTCTGAATGACGGCATGTACACAGGACAGTACTTTCGCCGAAATGACCACATTTTGAAACCCCCTTTTTGGACATTTATGGTAATATCATTTGGCCATTATTGCGCTGTGTTTATATCTGTCTTTGCCTACGTCTGTCACTGCATTTGCAACAATTAACCTAACTTAAACTTTTCTTCTCTTTAGTCTTCTCTTGAAAAAAGGCACTATACTTTCACTCCATGCACAATTAAAAGCCTGAGTGATGTCACAAAGGTAGGCTGTCTGTTTTTGGAAAGCATGGTTTTAGAATTTAAACATGAGGACATGCAAGAAAACAAATTCCGATTTTCTTACCGTTTTGTTTCTTTCTGATCCTTCACAAGGAGTCTGCCAACCTCTCACCACAAGATGCCAGCGCTCGTGAATGTGACCGGGTGAGCTTTGTTGACCTATTAACAAAGCTACTGGATGTGGATGCTTTGCAAAGAATCACCCCAAGCCAAATTCTTCAACATCCGTTTATAACCACGAGCCACCTCCAGTAAGTGTGTGCTTCCATGCTGTGTGTATTTTCTCGGTGCTAACATAGATAGATGAGAGTTTGACTCAGTGATCGGTTGTCTTCCAGTGTGAAAACATGCACGTGTGGTGGTGAGAATGTGGCAAAGGAGGAGGCGTCCGACAGCACTGCCAGCCCGGCCTGCCACCCTGACGAGGGTCACCCTGCTGGGCTACGAAGCAAGGAGCAACCTTCCCTTCAGAGCGCCGTCATCAGTGGGGAAAACACTCTTCCAAAGAAAAGGAAAGGGGATAGTAAAGAGGACTCAGAGTGTGACAACAGGTGGGTGTTAGAAACATCTCCCTGCATTGATTATTTTATATTTTAGAGGAATAGTTTGACATTCTTGAAAATGAAACTGTTGGCTTTCTTGCTGGGAGTTAGATAAGAAGAATAAAACCTCTCTCATTTATGTGCATTAACATTGGCGCTACAGGCGAGGAAGTCCAGGATGATGCTGCACATAACTCCAATTAAAACCACATCATGTAGTTTGACATTATGGTTTGTGTATGTATAAAACAAATTAGATACAACATGTTTATTTGTGAGATTTAGAGGTGCTGGTACTGGACTTCAGAGACAGCCAGGTTGGCTGTGTCACCCTGCTCCCAGTCTATGCTAAGCTAAGCTAATCCACTCCATCCACATCACATCTAACTCTCAGCAAGAGATCAAATGAGCCTATTTCCCCAAATGTCAAAACTGTTGCTTTAATATTGAAGAGATTTAAATTAAATTTTTTCTGATCAACATAGTCGAACAGCAAAGAAAAGGAGGAGTGAAGTCCTGGATGCAGCAGAGAAAGATGCACAAATCAGCCCACAAAGGTAGTAAGTGTGTGCTTAGATGCTGTCTGTATTATCTCTGTGCTGACATAGATATATGTAAGTTTGACTCAGTGATTGTTTTCCAGTGTGAAAAAGTGTGTGGAGGTGATGAGCTTGTGTCAGGATCTGAGCTTGTGTGGTGGCAAGGATGTGGCGAAGAAGGACGAGTCCGACAGCGCTGCCACGGACCAACCTTCCCTCCAGAGCGCCGTCATCAGTGGGGACAACACTCCTTCAAAGAAGAGAAGGAGTGGTGATGAGGACTCAGAGTGTGGCAACAGGTGGGTGTTAGAAACAGCTCCCTGCATAGTCTGACATTCTTGAAAATACTTCTATTCGCTTTCTTGCTGAGAGTTAGATAAGACGAATGACACCTGCCTTCATGTGCATTAACAATGGTGCTGGAGGAGAGGAAGTCCAGGATGTTACAGCATGCAACTCCACAACTTGTCGTTTTGACATCATGGTTTGTGTAAGGATTAAAAAAATAATTCAACATGTTTATTTGTGAGATTTAGAGGTGGTGGTAGGTAGTGTTGTGTTGTTCAGAGACACCCCGGTTAGGTGTTTCGCCCTGCTCCCAGTCTATGCTGAGCTAAGCCTATTTCCCAAACTGTCAAACTATTGCTTTAAGATGCAAGACATTTAAACTATTTTCTGATCGACGTAGAAGCCTAGCAAAGAAAAGGAGGCGTGAAGGCCTGGATGCAGCAGAGAAAGATGCACAAATCAGCCCAACGAAGTCACGTCTGCCTAAAAGGAAGAGGGAGGAAGAGGATGTGTCCGCGACATCAGACATCAGCTCCCCAGCAAAAAGGAGGAGTGTAAAACTGGAAAAAGAGATGAAACGTAAGCTCACCTATGACACACCCTTGGGATCAATTAAGGTCTTTTCTTCTGTAAGATCACACTTTGATGGCTTATGATGGAAAAATAAAATGGACCGGTTGCCAGAATTGCTCATTAAGATTTGACATGGGAGATATTTGATGGGAATAATTTACCAATTTAGATGCAGGGTCAAATTGTATTGAGCTTATCATGGTGATGTATTTCAACAGTATTAGCATGGTGAACATTCAAACACCCTTACCTTTTTTTTCTTCCTTTAGATGTACTGAGCAACACAACAAGGCCCGGTCCAGCTCTACCCAGAAGAGGAGGGCCGATGAGGAAGCTTCCAGTTGAGAAAAAGAAAAACCCTTTCCCACACAAGAGGAGGAGGGGAAGTATGGATGGAGGAGAGTGAACCTACCGATAAGTTCACTCAAGGTCATGTGTTTAATTTCATCTCATTATAAAGCACTTTGGTCAATATCTGTTGTTTAAATGTGCTCTATAAATTAACTTGATTTAAAACAATGACTACACCTCCCTCCAGTCAAATATAGATAAAATGAATGTGACAAAATGATCATACCTTTTACTTGGTCTTGTTCCTGTATTCATTTTACTTAAAAAAAAAAAAGTGAAGGTCTATTTTTAATGATATTGGCTGCCGGTCGGCCTATGTTCAGCCGTCGGGGTAGAGGTGTCAGTGTGAATTTGGTCCAGCTGCAGGTGGAGATTAAGACGCCGGTTTACAGGAAGGCTGACGCATCCGTGATTATTCGGAATTATTGTTTATCTTCCATGTGGCATGCAAATAACATGTCCCTAAATACCTCAATGATGCTGGGTCCAAGAGAGGAGTGCCAGACAAACTGGAGGAAGCAAGTGACAAGAGCTAAGAGGAAAAGAGAAACTGAAATGAAAAATCTGCTGCTGCCTCTGTTTAAATACCATCTTTTCTCTGTCTATAGTACATTCATGCTGCTTTCATGTGCACATAAATAGATTCCTCAGCTCCATTAGCTCCAGCTCAGCCTCATCAGAGTCACCAGCCACTGTCACCACCAGTGTCTGGACTCCATGGGGGGGTGGGATTTGTCTTGTTGCTGCTCTGGGCAGATGCCCCTCCATTACACATCTCCCTGTAGAGGATAACCGCAAATGATTTTTTGCAATTATTACATAATAAACATTGATCTTTCCTTCATTCACTTGTCTCTCTTGATTGGCAGGGCCTTTTTCTTACTGAGTCACACCCCGGAAAAAGAAAAACACTAATACAAAATCAGTACTGTGAGAAAACAAACAACTGATCTAACTTTGGCAGAAGATTTTATGTTTATAGGGCCCATCGCTCTTAGCAAGAAACTGATTGAGAAAATGTTTTCAGAGCCCTTAAAAAAAAAAGAAAAAAAAGAAGCCCCTTTCCCACTGGACCAATTGGCTCCAGCTCTATTTGCCAGTGATGGAAAAGTGACACCAGGAGGGATCCGCTCATTTTCGCCCCTTTTCAATTGTGATATATAAAAATACTGTGGGTGGGGTCAATCAACACTTAACCCCTAGTTGCTCCAGAGTCGTGCGACCGCTGACATATATAGCAATTGTAATCGCATGACATGTCATGACGTACCAAATCGCATTTGGATGTTCCAACAAAAGAAATGCCAAATCTAAGCAACAGGAAATATCATATGAAAAGTTGTTTTTACAGAGGCGCGGTTCCCAATCGCAGAAAATAAAGAAAATAAATAATAAAATATTATTATTTTAGTTTTATACTTTCTTTACCATCTATGCTTTCTTCAATAATACAACGTACACCTCAGGGAAGTACACCCATCCCCTCTGCATAGTGATATTTACGTAAAGCCTAATCCAAGACTTTAGATAATCTTTTAATGTATTATAGTAACTTGTAAATAAAGAGATGTTTGGGAATGTGCAGCAATGACTCGTGAAAGGAGCTCCACTGGGTTAGCTCTTCTTCATAACATGAGTTAAAAAAATAATCCACACGTAGTCCGTGTGGACCTTTTTTTTTTTTTTTTTTCTTTTTCACTCAGGTTGATCAAGGGAGCAGATGTGCTTTTCTTAAGACAGAGAGTACCCTCTAAATCCAGACGATTCCCAACAAAGTGAGTGTGTTCCAGCAGGGGACATGTTGGAGAAGGGCATCATGCACATTGGCGTTAGTTATTCAGTTTTAACAAAGCTAGGCTAGCAGTTTCCCTCTGTTTCCAGTCTTTAAACCAAATTAGACTCAACACTTCCCTATCTCGGTACAGGAAGCAATCATTTGTAATGATAATCATTATATAGTGTCATGCGTAATTAATATGGGCAGATGGGCTTCTTAGTCATGCTGCCTCCTGCCATACAGCTATCAACTCAAGAGGGGGCCCCTTCGTGGGGTTTCTCCCATTTTTTCCCTATTAACATGCGCTAAACCATGGAGATTACGGAAACCCCCTGATTTATTCTTTCCCACCCTTTTTACTGGGGTATTTATGTGCAGTGAGTGTAGTGTACTGTCTACCAGTACTTGTGGAACAGTGGAGGTTTATTTTATAGGGTTTCAAGTGTCTTGCAGCGACATCAAGAACTACATCCATAAGCTTGTTTGACTCTCGGCAAACAAAAGTAAAACCCTATAAAACCAATCTAGTCTGTTATAGAGACACAGGCTCGCTGATGGAGACCAGAAATCCAGCAGCCACATTGAGTTCTACACCATCACATGTATTAGTCTTATTTATTAAAACTAATTCAACTGACCACAATCTTGGGAATTGTGTCATCATCTTAAAAAAAAGTGGACTGAAATACGACCCATGTAATTTCATAACTGTCTTTCCGTATTACACCCGTCTTTACATCTCCCTTCTAGCTATCATCCACAACATTAAAGCTTTATTGTAGTAATAAAAATCCAGATACGTAGGTCATCTGTCAGGTAATTTCATGCACAGCATGGTAACAGTGACAACTTAAATTACATATTTTACAACACATGCACATGGCATAATATATGAAAACATCTGGTTTGAGATTAACACACTAACATCTGTCTGATCTACTGAAGAGTCTTCTGTCCTTTCAAAGAACCAGGATTATTTAATCAAAACAACAGATGGATGAATAGTTGCAATTACTTCTAGTTCAAAACCCAGCAGTCAATTAGACATTACAATCTCTGCGTGATGACCGTGGTAAATGGATAATGGCTCAAGCCCCACAGACTGGGATAATTAAACTACAAGTTATACTCTAGAACAAGTTGAAGTTGAGCAGCATCTGATGTGGCAGATTATTGTGCGCTCTGGGCTGTCGCTGACTCTTACAACGAGTTCCCCTTTGAGACGTGACCTCAGTCTGGGTCAGACAGCCCTCTTTCCTCCTCTGATCCTCCCTGTGCTTTACTGGGACATCTCAAATCTCATGGAAGCATGACTTGTGCATTCATATGAGATTATTCTCAGTAAACCCACACAGAGAAGAGCAGTCTGCACACAGATTGAATGGAGCATTATATTTCTTAATGCGGCAAATAAGGATTAAGGCATTAAACCAAATATAGTTCTCACGATAGCTGGAGGAACCAATTACCCTCAGCATGTGCATGTTTCCGTCATAGGCATCTACATGCTAAATTTGAACAAATGTGGGAATATCACAACCTTGGAGGTTTTATGTGCATGAGTTGCATTTAATTATGTTTTTCCAAGCACTGAATGTCTTATCCCAACACACAATCAACTGCTCTTTCATTGATATTAATGATGTCAATAACACCGCATCAGATGGCTGGTAAACAATCATAAAGCGATTAACGAAGTCACCAGAAGTGCATGTGTAAGGGAAGGTAACAAATATGAAAATGATGTCTTGGTATCAATAATTGCTAGGAAAAATTGCTCTCAAAGCAATGATAAGAAAATGATAAGATAATCAACAACGGTCATTTGGTATTTCATCATGCATTTCTAGGCTAAGAGAAACTACAGAAAAAAATGTGTCCATGCAAAATATTTTGTATGTCATTATTTGATTGGTTAAAAATACAGAGACAGAAATGGAGAGAGTATCTATAAAATAGAAAGTAAAACATTTTACAGAAATGCCACATTGTGTAAGCAATAGACAATGGCTGTCAAGTTCTAAATGACACTGTGTTCCCGCCAATGACCTGCATGTATATAATACTCATATAAATATAATATTATAATAATATATAAATACATTGAAACAGCATTTTTAAAAACATGTTACAAAGTGCTTTCCATGGTTGAAACAGGAAGAAAAACATTCCAGGACTGTGGTGAACTAAAATCAGACAATTACAACAACACAGGATAAAATGGAAATAATATACCCCAAAGTATGAAATATAAAAAACTAAATAAAAGGCAATAACATTAGAAGGATCAGAAATAAAATGATGTGCTTACATTAATAAAATCATATATATATATATATATATATATATATATATATATATATATATATATATATATATATATATATATATTTTACATTCATATATATATATATATATATATATATATATAGGATTTTAAGAAGTGATCATTTCAAGCACTTCATAGCTGTAGCTTTAATCCAAATTAAGAATACTCTTAAATTCATGTATATTTGGATCCAAACACTTCTAACTGTCCGGTCATTGTTGATTATGTCTCATAGCTTACAGTTGATATTGACAGCACACAGACAACTGTTTTATCCTCCACTATCTCTCATGTGTGAATTCTGCTGATTAGAGAGAATTTTTTTTTTGTTGCAATATTCACAACTCTATCACATTTGCAAATGATTAAACATTGGTAAAATACAGATAATAATGCTTCAAAATAGCACAGAAAAGTACCATTGAATTAAAGAAACAACTTCCGTAGTTTTCTCCAATGCAGCCTCATGATGTCCAGGGAAATTTGGAACTATTTCAAGCGTACAATAACATGCACTGTTGATACAGGAGTATACATTTTAAAGCTTCAGAGCTACATAGATCATTTTAGAAATCTACTTAAAATTGTCCTCACACATGGTTGACTGGTCTTTTTGAACCATCATATTTAATTACAGTCTCCAAGAGCTAAAATGGCTGTATGTTTGTTTTTGTTTTTGTGCTTTGATCAATATTCCCAGGAACCACCAGATGGCAGCACAGCATTTCAGATTTATGTTTTTTTTTTTTTTTTTTTAAATCATTATGTAACCCTTTGTCCCTTCTCCCAAGATTCACAGTCACTACAAACTGGGACACATGTCCAATTAAAGCTATATCTGAAATATTTTTCAGGACGTTAATTAAAGCCATATTTTTACTATTTTTCAGGCTACTCTAAAAAGGAATCCTCCTGTCAAGCCAGGTTCATTCCAACTCAGAGTGAGATAGCACATATCCAGTGTGTCACTCGGGTAATATCGATTACAATGAGTCATTACGGTGACATCAACTCAAAGTGTCAAATGGCGAGGTTAAATCTTAATTGGAAAATAATTGGATCAAAGAAAGAATCATGACTCCAACTATCAAAGAAGCTTTGGGCACAGATAGTTCAGGTAGGTAATAACTTCAGTAACAGTCAGATGAGCCTTCCTCTTATTAGTTCCCTGGGAAAATCTTTTTAATAATAGTGTGAATCATTCCATGAAATTACATTTCCCGCAGAGATGCATGATCCAACCTAAAATAACATTTACTGTAGATGTCAATATCATTAAAGACATCCAAATCAAATGTCAGTTAATTGGGTCATTGACTTAGGATTCAAAAGAATAAATCGCTGAATAGGACCCAGAAAGGACACATCCCGTGAAGCAGAATCAACACATGTAAATGTTCTATTCAATGTCTGTTTTGTTTGTTTTTTGCTTCAGATGAGTCATCTGACTGGTCAACACACTTGTGACAAGTCCCAAATATTTATATCTTACTTCCTGTGTCTCATATGATGACTCATAGAGTGGCAGTGGGTATCAATCTGAGAAGTTTCACCGTATTGTGTCATAGTAGCCTACCTTTGAAAACCATGACAACCACGGCATAGACGTCATGCAATCTAGTGAAAAAGTGTGTTAGAAATGCACATGCCTGTTCTTGTTAGGCTTGCTTGATCATGTTGATAATTCTTTTGGAGGCACATTTGATGTTTTCTAAAAACTGCGCTGATACCACCAGGTGCCACATGAAACCTGTTTGATTGGTTATGACACAGTAACACAAAAAAGAAACTGATTCTTACAGGCACCATTCCATCCAATGTAGCTAATTTAAAATACTAAGGGTATAGTGGTTCCTTCAACATTATACACATGTAGCATATATATATATATATATATATATATATATAAAACAAAAGATTGAATGTAAAAAAAAATGCCATAGTTGCAAAAAAACAAAGAGAAGACCTGACGTGGTGTACTAGATTTTATACCAGTCCGGCTTAAAACTGAGGAAGTCCCAGGATTTCCTCTCATGTAGTCATAATAAGCTGGTGAGAGCCAACTGTCATCTGATTACAATTCTCCTTCAGGGCACAGTGCATGTAAAAATAAAACTCCCAGCCTCTTAGATCTCCAGCTTTTGCCAGTGTGCCAGGAAAGGTGTTTACTTCAATGAAGGATTCTACAGAAATGTTTGTTGTAGCGATAGAGGTGGTGGTGGTGGTGGTGCCCACACAGCACATCACCCCAACCCTCATCCACCTTCACTGGCTCCCAATTAAGTCCTGCATCACATAGAATATCCTCCTTCTAACCTACAAATAGCTCCATGCCCCGGCCCACCAGTACCTCTCCGACCTCCTCCATCCATACACCCCACCCTGATCTGCTCTCCATTCCCCACACCAGACTCTGTACCATCGAAGATGGAGCCTTTAGTGTTGCAGCCCCATCTCTCTGGAACACCTTCCCTGCAGATATTAGAAATGCTACATCCCTGGACATTAAAAAAAAAAAAAAAAACTCCTGAAACACCACCTTTTCACCACAGCCTACAACCTCTAATTCTGTGTCCTTGGGTTTCTTGAAAGGCGCTTTATAAATAAAAGTTATTATTATTATTAGTAGTAGTAGTAGTAGTAGTAGTAGTAGTAGTATTATGATTATTATTATTGTAACTGCACACACAATTAGTAATAAGTAAAGACAGAATACAAACTAATGGAACAAAATGGTTACAAAAACTGACAGTAATACACACCAATACATTTACAGGAAAGTCAGAAACAGAGTTCTGTTTATTTTTTTTTTAACAGCCCAGATAAGTGTCTAAAGGGGAAGTTGCACATACTGAAACAGTCAGAAGCAGGAGCTTAACCTGGCACAAACAAAGTACTGAAAAGTGCCTTTTGTTTCAGTCATACAGTACATTCTTGTGTCTCATCTCAACCAGACTCAGGAAACCCTGACTCATACTCTAATTTCAAAGTAATGGTGTTAACTAGTGATAGTTTCAAGATCTATAGCACATCTCATGTCCTGATTAATATTTGGATGCACTGTATGTTATTATAACAACAGAATCCATTAATACAAAGTACTACTACCTATAACTGTTAATCAAACAGTCTTGGTACCCGCGAGCCACACCTGCTGTCGGTTTTTGATTTTCCTGGTTCCTGCTATCTGTTGAATGTAAAAATTACTAAGCCAACAAAATCATGTGTGAAAGAATGTGATAATATCCTATGGAATTTTTTTTGTTGGTAGTAGGAGTGGTTTAGATGTTGATTGTTCAATTTGTGTCTAATAAAAAAAACTACTAAATTTGGTTGAGGTTAAAGTACAACAAATAGCTTACTGACAGAAAATGTTGCTATCCATATTGTCCTGAAAACGTATAGCAAAATGGCCTGTGAACAAATTACAGTACACAATGTAATGCATTATTCAACTTCGGATAACACTATCACTATGTATGGAACTTCATTTTCCATTCAACTTCCACTTACGCTAATGCTATTTCCTATATTAGGCAACTTTTTGTATAAGGCACTTATGTGAAGCCTTTATTGTTAAGCCAGCAGGGTGCTATACAATGCTGCTCATATGTTTAGAAACCCATGCTAAATTTGATTAAACAGAGGAATAAAACAAAAAATCATCTTTTGAAAATTGATATTAACGCGTTAATTAAACAAATTAAAAATCCAACCTTTAAGGACACCAATTATCTTTGGTAATGAATAATGGATCGTAAATGAATAAATGATATTCCTTAAAATACAGGGGGCATAAGTATACACACCTCTATGTTAAATTCCTACAGAAGCAGGCAGATTTTTATTGTTAAAGGCCAGTTATTTCATGGATCCAGGATACTATGCATCCTAATAATGTTCCCTTGGCCTTTGGAATTAAAATAACCCCATATCACTCTTCACCATACCTAGAGATTGGCAATGTGGGGGGGGGGGTATTTTAATTCCAAAGGCCAAGGGAACTTTATCAGGATGCATAATATCCTGGATCCATGAAATAACTGGTCTTTAAAAATAAAAATCTGCCTGATGGATTATAAATGTAAAATATTATGATAGCATTGCAAAATGCCTTGAAGTTTTGAATCGTCCTGTGTTTTCTGCTTCCCAAGCCTCACATGGTTATGTGATAAGATTTACAGCATTATGACTAATGCTGGTAGTGTCCACTTTTATTTTGGTTATTTGATGTAATATGACATTTTAAAATGTGAATTGGTTTATTATAAATTCAACATTTACAATATTTACCTCACATGTTTTTTTTTTCTTCTGTATTAGAAATAATACAAACCAAATCACCATCAACCAAATGAATGGTGTGTGTCTGTGAGCGTAAGGTCTTATTGTTACGGAAACACCTACATCATGAAACTTCCAGGTGTATGCTGCTACGGCTGATGAGTCGAAACTACGTGCGCGTCCCCGCCCACCTTTAACAGAAACCGCCTAAAAAAGCTCGCTCCCGCTATTCCCACCCCATTTAAGGTGCGGAAGACGAACAGGTGCGAGAAGAATCTCCGAGAAGCTTTAGCTATAAATTGAAATTTCACCGTTGCTTGCTAACTTATTTTCAGAAAGCTAAGGTATACCTCAATAGATAACAGAGGAACTAACTTTGTCAGCAACACAGCGAACTTTGCCAAACCGCGTCAGATTGTGAGGAGTGGGGGGGAATTTGTACCTTCACAGCAGGTGGACGTCGTCTTTGTTGATTCGCAAGTCAAGCCGAAGGAGAAGCGGGAAATGGCCAACTCGGGTTTGCAGATTTTGGGATTCGCCCTGTCTCTTCTCGGCGTAATTGGATTGATAGTTGGCACAATGTTGCCCCAGTGGAAGATGTCCGCTTATGTTGGGGACAACATCATCACGGCGATATCCATGTACGAAGGACTGTGGATGTCCTGTGCGTTCCAGAGCACAGGCCAAATGCAATGCAAGGTCTACGACTCAATCCTGCAGCTCAACAGTAAGTAACCACTTATTGGATTCAAAGTAGCCAGTGTGTCGTCGAAAGTGTTAAAAGTTAAGGTTTTCTGTCATGTCTTAGCGTATTAATACAATTATATGTAGGACCTATAGCACTTTTGCCTCAAATGTCGCTCAAAATACTTTAGTGTGACGTTAAAACAAAGCAGTACAAAAAAACATCAAAATTACCGGGTAGGCCTGTTGAAAAGTCTTTAATTTAAAGTCGTTAATTAGCCTAACGTATAATTTATCATTCGAAGCTTATATTGTCGAATGAACTGGTTTCAAAGTCAGTAACGGTTTATCGAAGGACTTCGCTGCCTGATTGCCAACACTAAAATCTGTACGTTAGTTAGCGTGTGACCGGAAATGATGTAACAAACTGACATGCACCTGTTGGGAGTATAGAAGCCATTAACTTTTTGTGTCGTTACGTCTGAGCTGTCTTTTACAACTCTTTAAAGGTTACTGGATTCCTTTCTAAACGGATTCTGTAACTTATTAACTCCTTTTTATTCACTCGGAATGCAGTATTTAGCTTAACCTACAGTAGCCTATGAGGCCTTACCTGCCTACGTAGCTCAGTAGTGCCAAAGATTTTTATTTTTTTTTAAATAAATTGTCCTGGTCAAATTTGACCCGTTTTCAAAAGGTTTCTATATTACAAATGTTGGTTTCTTTTAACAGAAATGACACTGAGGTTCCCTACAACGCTCTGTACAAATAAAACAAATCGGTTTACTACTTAAAATGAATTTGTTTTTATTAAATGGCATTTGAATTTCTAAAAATCTTAAAGGAACGTTAAATTGCTTAAAAGTGTGTGTGGGGGAAGAAACGCATCGAGTGACACAACATGGAAAAAAGTGATAAACATTGAAAAAGTGACTAATGGCAAAGAAACAAGTGTAAATAAAAACCATGTTTAATAAAATTACATTTTGGACCCAGAAAAACTGCACCGGCCGAGAAGTCAACTGCTAGGACGTGTGCAGCACTTTGGCAATGGTTATTCTGACGCCATTGTCGAGTAATACAGCTCCCCCCCCCCCTCCTCCATGTACGGGAACCATCACCCCTCCCCCTCCTTACCTAGGATCATCTCATACAGGTGTCAAATGACACCTGTATGAGCCGCTGTTTGGTCAACATGTCTGAATACCAGCCCCACACGGTTGCGTTGTCTTTGGTCTACAGGGAATCGAATAACATCCAACATTTTCTGTGCTATACTTGGGCCCAGAAATGGTCACTCTTTAATAGCCTACATGTCTGGACAAATTGGATTTAATGCATGTTTTTTTTCCCAACTGTTTGAGCACAACACCTATAACAATTACTAAAGGCCCTGCTTCCAGGCAACAGCATGTGGTGGGGGGGTTCAGAGACCTATATTGAAGTGAGCTGGTTATTTATTTGGAGACCATAAGCTAAATGGAACATCTAAAAGCTAAACAAAGTTAGAACTATTGTTACATTTCCTTAAATTGAGAAGTCTATGTATTGCATGTCTTTTAAATATCTCAAAGGAGTTGCTTAATGGGTCCAATGGTAGCCAGACGGATGGATGCTTTATTGGACAATGTTTTCAAATTCAATTTATTAGACTGCCCTCAGGCCTCAACTGCCTGAATGTCACAGTCAAATCATCCGTTATATTTTGTACGTAGGTCCCGCCCTGTGTGTTCTTGGCTCAACATGTTGACTCAAATGCCCTTAACTAACTAACTAACTTGAGTTAAAAGTTCACAAATTGACTATTTTCGATTTTAGCAGCGTATTTGTTTTACTATTTGGCTTATCAAAACATTTGATAAAATATATCCGCAGCCCAATGGATCTTATCGCCTCTTCAAACATGAACACAAACCAATTTTGATAAACATTGTGATTAAAGCTGTGGTTAGATATGGAGCAAGTGAGCAAATAATGGCCTGTTATTCAGAAATGCCTGCTCAAAATCTAACCCACCTGAAGTTTAGGAACGGTGAATACCAGACCTGTGCAAAGTGTGACAACTAGATTAAGACTCTTTAGTTCGAGCCACATTGGGCATTCTTCACATTCTGTTTTTTTTTTAATTTTTTTTCATGGCAGTTTGAAACGACAAAATGTCCACCTGAAAAGCAGGCTGCGGGTACCTGAAATTGGGAGTGTCTTTATAATGAAACCTGAAACCTGGTTAGACCTGTTTCTGACTCTCTTGCATGCAAACAAGCCACCCACTCCCCAACCCCCTCAGGTTTTTCCAAGCATCCGGGTAGAGCCAGTTTCTGTGGCTAGTTGTTAAAGGGAGTGGCAATGAGACACGGGAGACATAAGCCACAGGAGACATAAGCCACTCTATTGTACATGAACAGTGTTTTGTTTGAACCACTAACTTTTCAAAAGGTGGCTTTAAATCTTAAACTGCAGGGGAGAATAGTTGATGCTTTTAAGTCTTAGCCCCACAAATCACTGCAGAAATTAAGTTTGAATGCAAGTGATGTTTAGTTTTACTCAGGTAAAGCCTGTCAAGTCTCGCCACACCATGACCCTGTGTACAGAGTATTAAATAAGTCCAATTAACTGATGGATTAACCCTATTCTGTCCTCTTGTCCAGGTGCCCTCCAGGCAACCCGCGCCCTCATGATTGTGAGTATCATTGTAGCAGCGGCTGGCTTGGGCGTAGCCTGCATGGGCATGAAGTGCACCACCTGTGGAGGAGATGACAAAACAAAAAAGTCAAAAATTGCCATGGCTGGTGGCATTATCATCCTGCTTGGATGTAAGAAGCCCTTTTTTATCTTGGGAATTTTATTTTTTCCAAACTCATTACTGTTTTTAAGTGATGTTCTTAAATACTTTCCACAGCTTTGTGTGCCATTGTTGCCTGCTCTTGGTATGCCAACGACATCATCAAAGCCTTCTACAACCCTTTCACCCCCGTCAACACAAAGTAAGTGCATGAGCATATTTAGGTAAACGCAACCTTCATGCACCATATCTGTCCTCTGCACAAGGCCACTTGATTTGAAAATGTAAAAAACAATTACCACTGTGCTGGTTGTTTATCTTTTAATTAAATAAAATGTGCTTGGTTGATCAGAACAGGTGCCACCAAACAAGATGAATATTTTCTTTAGCAGAATATAATATCCCCACATGTTGGATGTACTGGTGCTTTATATCCATATGTCCAGCCACTCTAGTGCTGACGAATGTACTGTGCATGTGTTGTGTATAAGCTGGAGCTCTCCTGCCATCGGTATGTCCATTTTGACTCTCTGTAACTTGTCTTTCTGAAGGTATGAGTTTGGTTCTGCCATCTTCATTGCCTGGGCTGGATCCTTCCTGGCTATAGTGGGAGGTGGCATGCTGGCGGCGTCCTGCCCAAGAGGAAAACCATCCTCTACACCCAAGTATCCCATCTCCAGACCCGCCAGCAGCAAGGAATACGTTTGAGCAGGACTGGACTCAGTGTTAGAGGCTGAAGGAACACTTTGATATTTGTGCTAGTCCAACTCCGAGATTTTTGAAAAGATGTAATGCTAGGAAGTGATCAGTACTCGTTTTTTTTATTTTTTTTTTATTTGTTATTTAATATTTTTAGTTTCTTCAGGTGATACCCTGTTATGTTACTCTAATATTTTAACAAACATTCAAGTTTTAAATGTCGGTTTACTTTTTAAAGAGCATATTGGCCTTGCCCTGTCTTGAACTACAGTTAGTGCTTGCTTACTGATATGTATACAATGTAGTATACTATCCACTTGGTTGACACCTATAAAGCACAATGTAAGTGATAAAAAGTAGAAATGTATATTTTTTTTGCATGCTACAATGTACAGTGCATTAGAATATACAGTGCCTTTTTGGGGGAAGGTTTGCATCCACTGAATAGAAATAGAATGTGACCGATCACCATTTGTCTGTGGAGGCTGAATGGATAATTTTCTGGCCTCTGAGAAGCGATTTTGATACATTTATTTCAACTTTTTTTTTTTTTCTCTTCAAAAACTACAAATCATTCAGTACCAGTGTAGACTATTTACACAATCTTAGATTTAATCAAGTGCTGAGTGAAATTGTAACTATATAAATTGCATTATACTGAATCCTTTTACTCATCCTGCCAAGGTTTTATTTTTTTGATAATGACTTCGTAATGACTATTTGACTTGTTCTGTAATAGTGGTTTGTGTGAATGGTCTTAGCTTATTGCTTTTTTTTTTTTTTTTTTTTAAAGTCCCAAAGCTGTTGCACTCACGAGATTCAGTTTTTTAATCTTTTTATATATAATAACTTTAAATTGTGATTTGCGAAGTTTGTTGTACATAAAATAAAAGTTGAAAATTTGTTTCTATTTAGTTGAAATGCCTTCATGCAAATGAATGTAAACATGCATACAAGGTACATGCATGTGCAGAAATTAACGCACTCAAAACGTACAATCTATTAGCTTTTAAAAATTGTTGTTGAGCAAACCTGATGGGTTTAGGTTAAAGATGAATTTTCCGGCTGGTAAGAACCTGAAATGATCAGCCATATTTTACTCTGGTTGGAAGCCATCTCCCCATGGACACAGCTTCATAATGGCTAACAAAATGAAAGTTGCTTTGGTTCTAATACCACCTTGTGGTGTATATAGGTAACTGCTTTTAGTTTAGTAGACATATAAACTGAGTGGATACATTATATAAACAATGTATTATGTTTCCAAGTATTGGTGTATTTCTTGGATCCATTTTAAGCTGTTGGGAAACCTTCCACTGCAGTGGAGCATTTTAACCTGAAATCTCTTTATTCCGCCTGTCTTTTTACAGTGTCTCACATCCTCTCACTGTATCATGTCTTAAAGTTATGATTCTTGTGATTTACTAGACCCACCAGTGTCTTGCTGTAGTTTTCAGTTCCCTCTCTACTCATTTTGCCTGCCATTCTATAATCATTCTTTCCATCCCACTGGCCGGATGTAAAAAGTAATGAGTCTGATACCCGTCTGCCTCTGTCTTATAAACTCACACAATGCAACCACACCAGAGAACTCTATTAGCTTAACTCTATTACCATAACATTTGTCTTCCTGCATACAATTCTGACCACAAAACATCTGTTGGCTCGTCTCATCTAAACACCACAGCTGTGCTACTGAGTCACTGAATAATGAGTTATTAATGTTCATCGCCCTTTTATCACCCTGACAGAAATTGATGCACTACTTGGTATCATTTATTGGATAATTAAAGGTAATATAAGCAGAAGTGGTCATATTATGTCTGTTAACCCACTACCCAAACTGTCGTCTCACACACACACTGGAGTCCTATGCATTGTGTTAAAAAGGTGCACAGGACATTTTCTTTTAAAATGTAAAATATATCCAATGCCTACCAGTGTAAATCTCAGCATGGCTGCAATAGGAAAATGTGCCTTATCTCCTCAAAATGTAAATTAAGTTTAGATTGGATTCTTCTGCCTTCTGTACCAAAACCCAAAAGCAAAGGAAAAGTTGTCTGGACTGTTTTTGTCCTCAAGTTTCATCTTTGCAAAGTGGTTTAAAGTAATAGTTTTTAAGATTAATTTAAGAATGTCTGTATACACACACTTTGGCTCACCATCAGGGTTTATATCACATGAGTCATGAGTCATATTTAATTTTTAAGCTTACCATTTGATTAGCTTGACAAAACAAAATGCAATATAGACTGCTAACAAACATGGCCGATGCACTTCTTATGTGGGAGTATCTGCTCTCACCATTGGACTTGTGTTAAAAAGACAACTTTCTGTCACTTCAAACTCTGTCTGAATCTCTATAGATCACAGCTCAGGAAGATTTCGTTGTCAGGCAACTGCATGGCAACTGCATGGCTATACAAAAATTATGTGATCAAGGGTCACAAACAGTGTTGCCAGATCTTGCGAGACAAATAAGCAACCAGGCATGTGAAAACAAGCCCAAAACAAGCGACTTTTTTCTACGGAGCCCCCCTAAGATCCTGGAAAATAAAAATAAATAAACGGTGTGGACGGTTTTACAATCCGTGGGGACGGATTGTCAATTTCCATCCATGTGGACAGATTGGTAAACCGTACACATGTTAGTTTTATTTTCTCCCCCTGAGCTTCAGGACAATGCCCACAGGAGGATGTTTAACCACCTTTTAACATTATTTAACATTACAAAACTGATGGGAAATTACTTTGATAATAATTTATTGTATTTATTTGACAAATGTTCTTAGTGTTGTTATTATTATTACTGTTATTTTGTTGTCTTTATACTGTCTTTTTTATCTATTTTTTTCTTGCTAAAACTGCTGCTGGAATTTTCAATTCCCTCGCGGGAGTCATCCCAAAAGGATTAATGAAGAGAAGTCGAAGTACACTTTTTCACAGTGGTTTTGAGTTGTTCCCCACGACGGGTTGAATCCATTCTTGTACTCCTTTCTCTTTCTCCCAGTCTTTGTTATATTTCTTCCCGTATTTCACCCACTTTATCCGGGCATTTATTCCTCCAAAAACTCTCCAACAGTCCAGTCACCATCAGTCACTACTCGCGCTTTTTCCTAACCAGAAAGAAACAGATTGCTCTGCTCTGCCTCTGATTGGCTGGTACACGTTGCCACCTTGGTCAGAGCCAATTAGAAGCAGGAAGTGGACGGGAAATAACTCTGCTGTCTCTAGTGTGTATGGGGAAAGGGGCGGGACCGAGGGAACAGGCAAGACAACCTCCTACGTTTAAATGACATAAAATACCTGCTTGACAACTGGAGCTGGGAACAAGCCCAAATAAGCAACTACACTTTAGTAACAAGCCCAAAAACCTGCGACCTGCGACTACCAATATTTGTAAGCAACTTTACAGAAAAACAAGCCCAAAGTCGCTTAGAATAAGCGGACTTGGCAACACAGCCCAGGTAAGCTATTACACACTTTAGGAGCCAGTTTGCAATTTGACCTTTGATCTAATCACAGTACCAAAAAAACCATTACGTCATCATTTAAAAATAAAAATCAACGTTAAACATATTTGGAAGTTGGGCGGGTGATTTCCTCGGTAGCTGTGGGATTCAGGGCAGTGTTCACCTAACAGAAATTATTTTTTACCAAAACGTCTGCCTACATGCACATGGAGAAAGTCAAGCCATTTTAGAAAAGAGATGGCGGTCTACAGTTCCATAACTAATGCAAAACATTTGCTACATTGGAAGCTGGTGAAAAAGAATTTAATAGGAAATACACTGTTGCACATGCAAAAGAAATCAGAGCTGCCTTTATATTCAAATGGAGGTAAAATTTTTATTGCAGATAAATAACAGTTTCCTTTTGATAAATCAATTCAAATGTTACAGTCCATCCAAACCCACAGCACTTAAGACAAACACTTATTTCTTGAGAACATGGAATGATCTACTTTAACAGACCCTATGCACATCCCTAAGCTGGCATGAACAGGCTACATGAACACAATGTGTAGCCTCATTACACTTGAGTACAGGTGGGAACTTAATAACCCATCTGCAAATCCTTGTTTGGAATTTTAAGCAACTCAGTTTTAACTCCTTTGTGCCGTCAGTCAGAGTTCATACATTAACCTTTCACCTATTACTACCTGTGGATAGTAATCATGGTAATACATAGACAGAACCTACAGAGACCTGTCTCCAGTTACAGTGCTGAGATGTGAAGGGCACTTCATTTGTAGCATTTTCTCAAAGGTTAACACAACTGGCTGCTTAACACCAAATGGTTTACTTCTGGACGGTAAAATGAACACTAAAATATCAGGACAGTTGTCATTGGATCTGGGCCATAGAAATCTCACAATAGCATAAACATTCAACGTCTCATATACCGTAAGTTATTTTTATGTTCATGGTGGACAATAGAAGAAAAAAAAAAGTCAGTATATATATATCACTGCCCAATACTCCGTTTGAGCTGGTTGCTTTGTGTTTTGACCGTAATGTGATGCATTTATGGCTCATGCCTGAGATCAAATTATTTTTGGTATACATGTCAAAAAGAACTAAAAACATGACATCCTGCTTACCTGGGTATCGACAATCTAGCGGAAATTTTATTTACACATTTACAAAAGATGCAAATTTGTAAGCTGGCTCTCCCAGGGTTCAGTCAAACCAAATCATTTCACTGCCCCAATTAAAAAAGGGTGACGGAGGAGAAAAGACAATGCAACTCCACGGTGCACTGTGGGCATCCACATCACTATCTCTTGAGTGTCCTTGTACAGGAGGGCAGGTGGAGCTGGAACGTGTGAGGCACTAGTTTGGCTTCAGGGGATTTGAGAGGTGCTATGGGTATTAACAGCTCATAAAAAGAAGAATAAAATGAACTTATTTATCATCCTTCAACATCTGTCTCCACTTCCACAGCTCTGCAATAACCTAAAAGGGAAAAAATAAATAAAACAGTTAACGGTGGCCAAAGCATGATGCAGACATTTCAGATGTCAAATTACAAAGGAATATTAACAAATTAGCACTTCAAGGTCCCTTTTCTAATCCGCTTCTGTACATAAAGAGATGTCAATGTATTTACTTTAACATCACGTTTGGCATTTCACATTCAGTCAACATTTCATGGCCAATGAACTCAAATGGTTTCTTGATCAATTCTTCAAGATCATTTAGGACAATGGGTGTATGATAAAGTTGTACTGTACCTTGGCATCTGAGACTTTGTGATTATTCATCATGAAGTTCTCAAACTTTGACTGGACTTTGGGTAATGTTAATCCCTGTAGAACAGAAAAAAGTTATTTATCCACTCATGCTACTCACACTTTAAGGCAATAAAAAAAAAAAAAAGACCAACCTTCTTCACTGACTCCATCATCTTGGCTTTAATCTCAGGAGTCGTGGCAGTTGATGGGGGTTTAGGAGACTTGCCCCCCTTCCCTTTCGGGGTATTTTCCTGTAATGAACAGGACATTTAGATATGAGGAAACAGTCGTTTGTCTTACCATGTGGAGAAATTAAAGTATACAAGAGCATTATAAGCATTAGTTTTTAAAATTAATCTATTTAAGACCTTTTAACGACTGCTACGAATCAAAATATAAACCGTAAGCAACTGGCTTTAACCAAGCCCTAAATTCAGTTTTTCAAACCAAGTACCACTAAACTCACACCTCTCCATACTTGGAGAATAAAATTGGTGTTATGTCTGGTACAATCCAAAAGAGACCTGTGCCAATAACATGAAAGCTGATTGGCTGCAATATAAGCTGCATGTTAGTAGTCGTAATACAGCAAATTATATTTCTGGACCAGTAAAATAAACTCCAACACCAGAATCAAGGAGAGCATTTCAATGGATAAAGCAAACGTAAGATCTGTTTAAAATTATTTAAGACCTAGAAAACAATTCAGCAAATTTAAGGACTTTATAAAGCCCACCATTTTGATTTGGAAACTTTAAACATTTTAAAAGGGGCTGTTGGTCTCTTTGGGTAACAATGCTTATAACGCATGCACTGTTTTTTGAACAACCTGGAATATCAGGATATGGTTATTATACAGACTACATCCAACAATGTAACTAGAGTCCCCTATATGCTATTCAGTGTATTAAAAAAAATAGTTTATAAAAACTAATTGTTACCTGCTTTGTGGCTGGAGTGCCCGGTTTAGGACTCTTGCCATTCTGAGCGGGGGCTGGTTGTTTGGATGGGGTTGCCTTGGCCTGTAACAAATGAGCAGCTGTTAGTGAGAAACAAGTGCACCTTCAGCGGAAACTACCCAAGCTGAAAGTAATTGGTGCTTGCCTTAACAGGGGACTCTTCTTCCTCGCTCTCGTCATCCTCTTCATCATCCCTTAATAAAAAGAAACATTGTAATTGCATAAAATATGTTGACCCCTTCACCAATCCAACCTTTAGCAAATTCAGGCCAATACAAGCTTCATTTAACAATACATGGTGTACCAAATACACACTAAGCATCCAACTATCAATGTCGTAAAACTAAACCTAGGCCTATTTAGTTCATTTAAGTGCCATATTACATTCAATCAAAAGAAGGTAGCGTAAAAAACAACCTCAAACTAAGTCATACATTAAGATAATACAAACACTGCCTCAAGTCAACTTTCAGAACGACAAGTTTCAACCTAGCTACAGCTGAGATGCAACCATTTTGCAGCTTGAAATGATCCTAAACTTGATTATTTGTGGTTGTGTTCTTATATTTGTAATCTGCGCATGTCAATCTTCACGGCATATTTCCACAAAAGCATGATGCCGTTTTTAATGTAACATAATCTGTAGAAAACGCAGTGAGCCAAAGTGCCAAATAGAAAAGTAGCAACTTTATTAGCATATCAAATGTTTAATATGGATATAATTGCATCTAAATTCAGTTCAAGACTAAAACATGCTGATACACAGAGGCCCCCCTGGCATCATGAGCAGAAATGGCTTCATTTCCCAGCAAGGCTTGTAACAGAACATTTAACTTTGTTTATTTTATTGTGTAATATTTTAGGCATCATGATGAAACATGCACATTAGTTTGCTAGAGAATGAACAAGTTTGATTTTAGTGTTGAAGTTTTGGGATCCACCGAGTTCCAGTGGATGTAAAGATTAGTCTGTAAATGTGTGGAGTTTGACACTCACTCATCTTCATCATCATCCTCGTCATCCTCGTCATCCCCCTCCATTTTCATTTTTTTCTGCATGGAGGTCAAAAGTGGGCTATGGTCATTTAAATTCAGACAAATTTGAAACCAAAATAGTGAAGGCTGTTAAACGAACCTGAGACTTGACGGCAGGGGACGAAGCAGGTCTTTTCTTTGATGTTCTGACATCTTCCTCCTCTTCATCATCATCTTCATCATCATCAGAATACTGATCAACCCCCATCACTAAGAAAAAAAAATGAAAGGCTGTAAACCCTGCCACCAAAACCAAAAGGATATGTGGTGCTATATAAAAAGTTTGCTCATTCAAACATCAAGAAACTAGTTACTAATGCAGAACCCCCAAATGAACCACAACCAAAATACAGTTTTCCCTGATCAGTTTAAACATCTGTATTCTCGTAACAAATACTCACTGACAAGGTGTTGTCCACTGATATGGATTGGACCAGCACCTGCCTTCAGACGGAAAGTTGCTGGGGGTGAGATAGTGAAGCCACCGAGACACACCTGCAACACAAACGTTAATACTTTTTTGAGCCGATAGTTATGAGCAGCATTGTCCAACCAATGCAGCCTTAAACTCCTGTTGTAAGCTGAAGGGACACAACAACTTGACACGGTAGTGTAACTTACACTTGGAAGGGTAGAGGGCTTAAGTGAAACCAGTGCTGCCTTGATGATCTGACCCTCTGTGTCTTGTCCTTCCACTTCCACCATGTGAAGTTCGTCTTTGGTGCTGGGGTCCACACAGGCCTTAAGAAAAAAAAAAAAGGGCAAGAAGACTAAATTTATGGCAACCTGTAGATTTCTTTCATACCGGATCTGGATGGCTCTGTCAAACTCTGGGGCGTTTGCCTGTTTGGTTCCGTTTGTTGGTGGTGTCAAAGATTCTGTGATTGTTGATTTGAGCAGGAATTTAAAAAATACTTTCAAACCCAATACAGCATAGTTTCTATCATATAGAGTCCAGTTAGTCTATTATCACTGCCGATTAAAATGTCTTTGTTACATCATAAGATTAAAAACAGTGGGATCAGTTAAGTGCAGCACAACTTTCCGACAGTCAATTTTAATTTGGGGAAATAAAGCTAAACATTAACTTCGTGTTTAGTCTCAAATTGTGTTTCAAGCTTAGGTATGCAATTAGGTAGGTAGAAAGTAATTTTCCCAAAGAATGTGAGTGGAACTTAAAAACTCCACATTGAGTGGAAGACTTTCTCAGAGGATGCCAATAGAGAATACTGTTTTTGTACATGCATGTAATTGATCATGTACAACTGTCTGCAGTTATTACAGATTGTTGTGAATTTGTCCAGAATTTATTAATTGCTCTCAAGTGACTCTTGACTTCCATTTATGAAGGGGATACTTTAAGTGAATGTAGCCATGTCTAAACAGAAAAGCATCCAAGATGCAAAAGGCATCATTTCAAAGAGCCCCAGTTTGCTATCTACACTGTACACTAAGTGCCTGAGCTTTGCCAACCACAAGCACCTCCTTTCCACTTCTGGTATTCCATTCCCAGGTACCTTACTTTTGGAAGTCGATAATATTCCAAATGTTCTGACCTATTGGCACAACCTAAAACACGGCAATAATAAACATTTTCCTTGACAATGTTCAGGAGCTACTTCAGAGCCTGTGCTTTGTTGTGATGCGGAGTACCTCAAATACGGCGACTTCTGATCTAATGACGTATGGTGAAACCCCTCTGGTGTACATCAGAAAATAGCTTATGAGTACAATTTTATATTGGCAACACAACTAAGCTTTTTGACAAACCTAAGCATCTTCTTTATGAACAATGGACTGAAGATTTTGAGCAAGTTAAAGGATTTTGCAGGTCATTTGTGTGGTGCTATTTGTAATTATTTTGAGAAAGTCTTATTGGTTAGCAAATGTTAAGATTTGTAAAATTGCAACTTTTATCAACTGTCAGGCTCTGTGCATAGTGGGTGCAACGGCCATGCAATAAGAGGCTTTTTGAATGCAAACTACCCTTCTATTGTGTTAATCTATGTTGGGGTGGACAAGAGCCAAAGTGATTGCGCAAGTAGCAAAAATGGTGGCTAGCAGAGGAATGTGTAACATGTGTTAAGTTACAATAAATTATATGGGCCATGAGCCCTCTGATCAGATCTCAGGGTACTTACCATCCTTAGATCTAGCTGATGCTCAAATTCATCATTCTCTGGATTGAACACAACCTCCTTTCCAGCCTCCAGCACACACCCTGGTGAAAAGATTTAAAATTCAACATTTTACACAAAGTGCCCTGACAACAGCAGTTTGAGAGTTAAAACACAGACTTGAGCATGTGACAGGTGTGTGGGAAGTGACCTCATTGCAGGCTGCTCTACCTCAGGAAAGCAATTGGGGTTTAAAGTGATATATTTCAAATCCACACAAGAGGGCGCCATAAAGACTACTAATGTTAATATTTCCACATGGAAGTCCAAAGAGGCAACTAAAATAATTTCACTAACATGTGGGTCAAATTAACATAAAATGAGTATCTAGGGTGCTTTGTAACAAACAATGGTGTTTGCACAACGGCAGCTCAATACAATTTTACTGTATTTAAATTCTTAATATAGCTTTGCAATGAAGACATCTAAAAGTGGTAAATTTTTAACTAATCTCCCGTATGGAACACCATTTCCAAATGGAAATACTATCTCTAATTGACGACTAACGTTATATTACTGGGACGAAATGAGTTTCGCATGTCGCACGTGTGCACAACAGATCTTATTTCTCTTGTGAATGAATTTCGAATTTGTGAGACATTATTTCTCTTGTGAATAAAAGTCTGAATTTGAGAGTCATTGTTTCCAATCTGCGAAATTCAGCAGCCCACGAGTGAATTACCGTTATCCCAGCTGTGGTTCCGGTCTGGCCTAGCTTTTATCCCACGAGGAGGAAACGTTAGACTGGGTGATAAGACGGAAGAGTACACATTACCAAAAGATACGCCTATAGTGTTACTTGAACTGTTTTAGTCCCAACGACATACGCTAATGGCCAAGGAACCATTATGTAGCGGTTTGCTGTGATAGCGTCTAAAATGGAATGGGGTATTTACAGCGGGGTCCGCGTGTGTTAGAAACCACGTTGAGATAGCTTTCCCCGACGAGCTCAAACTGTGTCAAAGTTAAACTTAATGTTTAGTTAATAAAGAAAATGTGTTGAAAATGAACCTATACAACAGCGTCGACGTCAAGAGGGAAGACAAATGCCGAATATCAACATTGTTCACAAAACATGTGCGCGGCCATGTTGATAGTCAAACACGTGTATCTTAGCTAGCTGATACAGACTGGGCTGAAGCCGCGTGGTTCACCAAGACTCGTTCAATATCTGAATGAACAACGCAATATACTACACTTTAAACGTTTTAAAAATAGGAACATTATCTCCCATTATAGCCTAGAAGATCAAACGCAGCTAAACAGATACATTTAGTCCTTTTCTTCTATCACCAGTCAAACATAAGGACGCGTCGTTAATGTTAACACCTTGAAGTCACAATAAGTAAACGCTAACTCACCGTAAAGAAAGGTCTGTGGTGCCATTGGTTCCTCGTCGTCTAGCCCGTTCATTTTTAGATTAAAAGGCGGACGAACTGGTGCTTATCTGCGGTGGGAGAACAAGCAACTACTAATACCACTGGACTATATAACTAACGTGGTAGATACTTCCTCCGCCTCTAATCTTCTTCTCTGAAAGCCAATAAGACATGTAGAAAAGAAACAGCGCCACCAGGTGAACAGTAGGCCTACACAGCACAGCACAGCACAGCACAGCACAGCACAGCACAGCACAGACAGACAGACAGACAGACAGACAGATAGACAGATAGACAGATAGACAGATAGATAGATAGATAGATAGATAGATAGATAGATAGATAGATAGCCATACATTGAAAACATACAAATATGGTGTGCTTTGGGGACAGTGTACTTCATGAAGTGGTAATAAATGTCCCACGTATTTCCAATTGCCCATGAATTAACACTGCATCTCCTCAACACCCAAGTAAAGACACGTTGTGTCTTGCTTCACAACTGCTGCGTAAAGTGAAAGGGGTTTGCATTAACTTCCATCCTGAAGGCAAAATAGTCTTTCTGACCACGGTCTGGAAGCTAAAAACAGGAATGGCTAACAACAGTCCCATCTTTAGGCATTAGCCTGATCAGTAACCAGGATAGCCTGGCTACTAGTTGATCACATAATAAATGCACACAACCATAGACTCATGGACATGGACACATGCACACACACTCCATTCATTTGAATACCAACAATCCGAATACTTACTGTATGTGTCAGACAAACATTTGATAGCACAAAATGCAGTGAAATCAAGTTTCCTTATCACATCAGTGTTATGGAATGTTTGCAACGCTTACATACGACTATGAGGTAATGAATTAATACATTTATGAAAGACAACAGAATTTAGACTCATGATGTAATGCATCATAAGTCATTTTTGTAGTTTTGCTAGTTGATGCCATTCATACTCCTTTCACATGGCTTTTGTTCCTTTTACAGCTCTAACAAAGGAGGTGGAATGTAACTTTAAAGAAACAAGATTCAAACAATGTGTGGGGGGGGCACACACACACACACACACACACACGACAGTAAAGTAAAACCACTCAATTCAGGAAGTTACACATTTATTCTTATGGCTTAGAATTAATTTTTTGTTTGTGACATTTAATAACTGTTACAAACCAAGATAGCAGAGATGTCACACTGATGTACGACACAATAGCTGCTCTACTGATAGCAAAAAGAACGTTGATGAATATGTTAGTGCTCATCTTAGTGAGTTTTCCACTTTCAAACACACCTTGACTCACAGAAAACCAGCTGCGAGGAACTGCAGGAGTCTCCCTGTTCTGTCCTTACCTGTACCTGTCAGTGTAACATCACACATTTGGTTTAGATGGAGGACACAGTGCCACATGTTCACTAATACAGATGGAGCTGTCCTCTGTGTCATCAAAATATTACATTCTAAAGCTGACATTTCCCTGCAAGATTATCAGAAATTTTTGAATATAAGGAATTTGACTCCAGTTTGTTCCCTTATAGGTATGGCATTTCTTGTTTAATTAGTTACATACTTATGATTTTGATCATTAAGTTTGGACCATACAAATACTTTACTGTCATTATTGTTGCCATCTTTCAGATAAACTTTGACTTCCTGTCATCGGTGCAAATAAAGATATTGGTTTGATGATAACAAACTTCTTCCTGATTTATTCATCATCTTCATTTTGTGGGCATTTTATCATGAAATTCAAAATGTTTGCACTTTTATTTGTTTTAAATTTTTGACAAAGCAGCGATTTGACCACAAGAAGTAAAGCAGCAGGTGAAAATATAAAAAATAATTCAGTTCCTTCTTTCTTTTTACTAAAACTTTTGAACATAGGCAAAAAAGACAAGCACATACTGCACAATATCAGACCCATAAAATGTATTGGGTCCAAATTCTATGACTTTCTACTAGAGCCCGACCGACAAAGGATTTTTAAGGCCAATACCAATACAAATATTTGGTTATTGAAAAAGCCAATATTCCGATATATCGGCCGATATACAGTATATTTAAAAAAAAAAGTCCAGCTACGCATAAAAAACATAAACAGATTTCCCTAACATTAATTATTTGTAGTTATTTATGAGTTCTCACTAAAATAATATGATAATAATTTGTTTTAGTGTCACAAAAGAACAGAGGAACATCAAAATATATTAAAGTTCTGATAATTAAAATGCATAAAAATACAAACTTAAAACTTAAAGTCCTTTGAACAAAAACCCCAAAACTAAAAAATGCAACACAAACTATGCAACGCTAACACTGATAACATGGTTGCCCGTCCGTTTTTATTTAATTTTTTAAATAATCAAATGCCTAATATCGGCCGATATTATCGATCCTCTGATATGTCAATCGGGCTCTACTTTCTACGGTAAGCTTTAGACTCTTAACAACAAGCACCATACAGACTCCACAGGCAAGTGAAAGTAAACACAAAAATACAGTGGTCACTGCAACAGTGAAGTATGAGACAAAAAAAAAAAAATCCTCATGGCCAAATTCCCATAACAAATCTGACACGTGTTAGGAGATAAATCGAAAACCTCTTGCAAAAGCATGCAATTAAATTTGGGCAAAAAAAGAACATCTTATGGAAGAAAAGAAAAGAAGCTCTTCTGGTTGAACAATAGCTCTTTGCTGGTCCGGTGCAGCCTTGCAGTGTAGGATCATCTTTATATCTCTAACAGACCAATCTTCTAGACAGGACCGAGAGCAATGTCTTTTTCATCCAAGTCTGTCACATCAGTCCGTTTGTATTGTGTGGGAAAACTCTGCAGGAAAGCTAAAAGCATTCCAGTCCAGTCTCATCATTCAAGTCATGGTGAGGGAATCTGACTGTATCCAGACCAGAGCTGATAAAATGGAACGAAGAGGAGAGACTGGATGTATTGCACACACACACACACACACACACACACACACACACACACACACACACACACACACACACTCACACCAAGTCCTCTCATTTTCCATGTATGTGTTTTCCATCATCTCCTCTCGACCTACATCACGTTTTCAAACAGCTGCATGGATCTCATCATGATTTCATCCTGTAGAGAAAGAAGACAAGTAATCAGGGCAGAATGATGCAATTAGAAATGTACGGAACCCCTATAAAAATGTATGGGCTGGATAGGCTGCTTTTTTGGCACCTTCCAGATATAACATCAGTTGTCTTTGCACATAAAAGATATTTTTCAACTGCTCAAAATTTTATAGTTTATTATCTTTGTGATGTTTATGTCTATTTTCTGCATGTGTGTATGGCCCTCATTTAGACTTTGTTCATTTAACTACATGCATTATTTGCTCGCTCACTGTCATTGTTATGTGCATACATTGTTTTAATTATTACATTTTATGAAGTATATCTTATTTTTGTGTTGAGCAAAATTTTACATCTGCATCTTATGGTCTTCTCCAAGATCTAATGAGAGAACCATTGTGCTTCGATTAAATATTACATATTGTTTCCAAAAGGTCAAGAATAAACTTCTGTGGTCAAATTTTCTACATGCATACAACATACCTAAGTAACTGTATATTGATGCACTTTTATATTTTTAATTTAATTTTATACATATTACATATATATATTAATTTATGATAATTAAATGTAGAAAAAGTCAACAATAGATGTACAATAAATACTGTACCTCCTGGCAGGCTATAATAAACTCCTCCAAAGTCAGCACTCCATCTTTGTTTTTATCCATTTTCTTTAAAAAAACAAACAGTGTATTAAAATGTGGCTCAGTATCAAATAGAAGGAAATGTTTGACAATGTGTTAATTGTGAGCTCATGTTGCAACAATATTAGCAAACAGAAACTGTAGCAGCATAAAACACCAGATGGAAAATAAGAGTTAAAAATACTGACTGCATTTGCTTATGGTATAAAACCTTGTAAGCCTTACTGGAAAATTTGTATCCCATATGCAAAGTGTCTCAATAAAACCAGAGAGGTTCATTTGGGAAGCTACTGGGGTATTACAAGAGACATAACAGTAAGTGTGACATTGTTTCCCCTCATGCTGTGTGCACACAACACTGTTAACAAAAATGTTGACATTAGACTCTTATTTATCATATATGTTAGAAATTCACCTGGAAAAAGGCATCCACATGCTGCTGCGGGACGTCACCCTTTAGTGCAGGGTACGTGTACTTGCCCATCATGTCATAAATGGCTCTCACGATCTCAGTCATTTCCTGAGAAAGGGGAAAATTCACATTGTAGCAAGGCAGACTTTAGATAACACACTAACACTGTATACATAGTGACAGCACAGTCTTACCTCTCTGTTTATGTAGCCATCTTTGTTAATGTCATAAAGGTGAAACGTCCACTCAAGCTTTTCTCTCAGTGTTCCTCGCAGCAGTGTAGACAAACCCATTACAAAGTCCTAATAGCAACGGAATATTAGAAAAAAGTTAGTAGTAAAGAAGAATGATAGTAAAGAAATTTGTTATATTTTAGACAAAATGCATTTACAAAGGAGGATGACTGACCTTAAACTTAATGGAGCCATTGTTTGTTGTGTCAAATGCATTGAAAAGATAATGGGCATACATGCTTGCATCTGCAACAACAATGAAAATGAAAGTGTAAGGTCTTCTGTTCTGAAAAAGCTTCACAGAGCACAGTGAAAGAGATTCATAAACATTGCAATTTACCTCCATGAGGAAAGAACTGTGCGTAAATGTGTTTAAATGTGTCCTCATTTACAACACCACTTGGACATTCCTGTGGAAAGAAGATGAATTATATTCAATGACGTCCTCTTTGTTGGAAGAACTCACTAGAACTGTGTCAGTCATGACAAGCCACTATTAGCATGCTAACATTTGTTTCATAATAAAACCAAAGATACAACTGACACACAGCTCACAGTTAACAATATGGTTTTTTTTTTACTTTTAGCAGAAAAAGGGTTCTTAGTAGCCTAATTGTTCATTGCAAGGTCTTTAGTTTGGGATATATGAGCTAAAGTTTCAGTAAAGTAACAATTTCTGCTAGCATTCTGGCTCTGTGGATGACAATGTCGGTTTGTCAGTCCATCACTTATCTTAACTTATATCTCAACCATTCTTGAATGGATTATATCTCGTACTTATTTCATTTTATTTTGTGCAAAACACAAGTATAGGACAAAATTCTCGCAACAAAAACTTAAACATTCGCATTATTCTCAGAATAACTGAACTGGCAAAAGCTAGCACGCTAATTCACTTAACTAAGATGGTGAAACATGCGCCTATAGCCTACCAGCTAAACATCAGCATGTTAGCATTGTCATTGTGAGTGTTAGCATACTAACATTAGCATTTCACACACAGCACTGCTGTTCCTAAGGAGCCTTCAGCCTCATGTAGCTGGTAGCATGGCTGTAGACTCTGTGTTGTTTAAATAGAAACAATCTTCATTGCTAGATACTGGGGTAAACAGAACTTTTTTTAGGGTGATCTAAATCTTTAATGTTTGAAGTATCTGGAATACACCAAAGTAATCTAATAATAAAATCAGAAGGTGTATTATTACATTCTTGAAACCACGATAGAGGATCTGCAGCTCCTGTTTGCTGAAGTTAGTTTGGGCTTCCAACTGGTCAAGACCCTCTGGCCTGTAGCACACCGTCGCCATCTCCACCTCCTCATCTGTTTTATCTACAGGGAAGAGAGAGAGAGAGAGAGAGAGAGAGAGAGAGAGAGAAAGAAGACAAAAAGAAATATGTTTATTACACAGAATCATGTCAAGACTTCTACAATCCATGTTTAACACAGGCTCTTCCCAGTCTTTAGAAAGATCAAACTGTAATACACAGAAAAGAGACAACTCAGCAAAGCTTAAGAATGTTGTCGGGAAAAAAAGGTATCCAAAATATAATTAGATGGCATAAAAGAGCGCTCACAGGGAAAACAAGTGAAGAAGCAGAATAATAAGGCCAAAAGAGAGTCACATGTAAAAAGAGAGAAAGGGATGAGAAGAACTACATGTACTTGACAAATAGATTCCCCCCTTCGGATTTGAGTGATTTCAATGGCAATATGGTACTCAGTATCGGTTGCTGTGGAGATTGATGGTGGTTAATTCAATTCAATTTTATTTTTTCAATGATGTGAAGAGTTTGGGCCCTGCTGTGGCCAAGTGTTTGTCGCTGTGACTAGAGGGTATCCACACACCAATAAGTTCTCAAACAGGAGAATACATCCAAGGGATCACGTATAGTTTTCTGTAGAAGTCTTTATTGCATTCCCTGGCCGAGGCAGACACTCAGAAAAAATGCTGAAGGCATAAAACCTAAAGTTGCCTTATATTTGGAAGGCAATACAACATATTTACACATGGTGGGCTCTGTAAACTTGGTTACTTTTATATCCCAAATGGAATCTGTAATGTAAGCAATATATTTTGCTTTTACAGAAACGATGTTATATGATATATACTTGGAGGAATTCTTTCAACTCAAAAATCAAAACCCTGTTAAATCCTACCAAATTCCACATAGAGGACTCACACGGACCTCCAAACTGTGTCAGCATTGGTTGGTCTTAAAGAAAAGGAGATTACAGTGAAATGATACATCTGCTTTTTGGATGACAGCGATGACTCATTCACTTCAACCCACTCAGCAGCTGTTTAAGGTTAGGCCTCACGCTGAAACTGTGTCTAGTTTCATGCCAGAGGCAATCTTAATTTGAATTAAATATCAAATATCCTGTTGGTCATCCACCTTTAAGAAATTTGATGAGGTAAGTGTTGAAAGTAAGCATTAATCAGCTGCAGCTTTGTTCTTTAGAATAATTGATTCCACTTCTATCGTTGAAGCGTCTTTATTTAGAGCATGTTTGTATTGAATTTCAGTTTTAATCTATGCACAAAGGTTTCAAATATCAGTGTGTTTATTGAGTTTACAGGCTCACAAATATATAGGTTAGATACAGTATTTGAGGCTTTCCCATTAGCTCTATGCTAATTTAAAAAATAAATTAATCAAAATATGAGTTTGAAAAAGATCTTCCACATGCACCAAAAACTATAGGAAAGTTATCCTTATCTGAAACAGCCCCTTTTTAGGCATTATGTCCTTAAGGTTTTTGTGAATGCTGAACTATTGTGAAATAATTACTGTCAGTTATCAGCTGACCATACTAGTATGGTTATGTATCGCTTTGTCTCAATCTTCCCTCCATCTTCCTTACAGCTCCTCTCCCTGACGCTTGTTATCATAGACTTAGACTTCTCTTTATTAATCCTTTTGGGATGACTCCTGCAAGGAAATTGAAAGTTGGGGGATCGACGCAAAGGTTGAATGTGAACCGTGGTGCGTACACTGGATCAACTGATTTAACAAGTCAAACACAATTTGTACATGTATCTTCCCTGTGATACATACAATATATACGTATATTCCTTCATTATGTGTGTTGTATATATATATATAAAACTAAAAGATTTACTCTTACAAGATTCAGCCACATAAATGCTGCAGACTCTGTACCAACATTCCCAATGTTGATGCTTATAAGCAAGGCAGGAGTTGATGGAAATGCTCTGCACAGCTGCTCTGTACATAAATATTCATTAGCATGGCAGGGAATTGTTACATGATGAAGTGATATACAAGAGATAATTATAGATGCATGTCAGATGGCGATTTCATGGACAGCCTGCAGCTCTGTCATATTGTTAATGACAACTGCTGAAGCAGCTTCAGGCCAACACACACACACACACACACACACACACACACACACACACACACACACACACACACACACACACACAAGCCTTAAAAATAATGCATAAAGAGTTTCACCAGTTATCATGTCATCATGTGGGACATACACTTATATGCTTTCTTGCTCAGAGTTAGAGGAGAAGATCAATATCACTCTCGTCTGTACAGTAAAAATAATTCTACAGCCAGCCGAACAGCAATGTGACTCACACATAACATCACACATAAAACTCTCATCTCACCTTTCCCTCTCCATTTTCTCTCTGCTGCTATACTGTTGATTTATCTGTGATATCACACTACACCATATTATTTTACATATCATACTGATATTCTATTCTGTTATATTGATCTTACACTATGTTATACTATAGTATACACTATGCTATATTGTAGCACTATACTGATACGTCAGTTATATTGTTCACTATACTATATATAAATGTATATATATATATAATATACTGCACTGTTTCCATGTCTCGTTCCCTCACTATATCATAATGTACATATAATACAATAATACTATATTATCATATTACAGTAATACAGACAAGCACACAAATTTTCCCACGGGGAATCAATAAAGGTGTATCTATGCTATTTTAACATAGCATAGCATTAAGATTGGAAAGAAGGGGAACAGCTAGCCTGGCTCCGTACAAATGTAACAAAATCTACCTACACCTCTAAAGCTCACTAATTACCATGTTATATCTTGTTTGTTTGTATAATCCAGAAACTTTCTGCAGTTCTTGTTTGTTGCCTTGCAACCTCCCAGTGATGACAAAATTCCAGCAAGTCAACGCGCCCACCAAAGAATAAGTCAGGAACATAAAAAAACACATCTGTAAAACCCAAAGGTGTCAACTAATGAAGTACAAATACTTTGTAACCTTGTGGTTGGATGAGAAGTGTAAATATATACCATTCCGACCCGATTGGTTTGTACGCAATCCTTCGCACCTGCACATGACCCAAATCACATCACACTACAGCTAGGAATAAAAGAAGTATATAGCCTAGTATGAACATGTCCGTGGCAGAGCCTCAAAAGAACTTAAGCAAAATGTCCCAACCAAGCAACAGCAAGGAGGTTGGTAGTCAGGGAGACCAGCCAACCCTTCTACATCCTGGCCGTACCTGGACCAGGAGGTTGGTAGTCAGGGAGACCAGCCAACCCTTCTACATCCTGGCCGTACCTGGACCAGGAGGTTGGTAGTCAGGGAGACCAGCCAACCCTTCTACATCCTGGCCGTACCTGGACCAGGAGGTTGGTAGTCAGGAAGACCAGCCAACCCTTCTACATCCCTGGCCGTACCTGGACCAGGAGGTTGGTAGTCAGGAAGACCAGCCAACCCTTCTACATCCCTGGCCGTACCTGGACCAGGAGGTTGGTAGTCAGGAAGACCAGCCAACCCTTCTACATCCCTGGCCGTACCTGGACCAGGAGGTTTGTAGCCAAGGAGGCAAGCCAACCCTTCTACACCCCTGGCCGTACCTGGACCAAGAGCTTGTAGCCAAGGAGACCAGCCAACCCTTCTACATCCCTTGCCGTACCTGGAAGAATTTTTCAAAATGATAGGATGCTAAAACAACTCCTTTCGAATGCGCTGCAAGCTCTGCGCACCCAAGTACCACAAGCTATAGTCTCATTTGAAAAAGCATATTGATTTTTTTTCACTTAAATTACTTTTGCTTTTATACTTCAAATAGTTTTGAAACCAGTACTTTTACACTTTTACTTGAGTAAAAAGCTTGAGTTGATAGTTCAACTTCTACAGAAGTCTCTAAGTATCTATACTTCTTCCTGAGTAATGAATGTGAATACTTTTGACACTTCTGCACAGTTCCATATCCTAATGAAACAAAAAATATATAATGTTATAATTAGTGAGCTTTGCTGCCATGGTGATTTTGACTGTGAACTGAGCCAGGCCAGCTATTTCCCCAAGCTTTCAGTCTTTGTGCTCAGCTAAGCTAATTTGATGCTAGCTGGTAACGTTAGCTGTACATATTTATGGTACAGACAGAGAGTGGAATCAATCTTCTCATCTTACTAGCTGCTAGATAAGTGTGTTCCCTTAACGTCAAACATATATTTCTAACCATGCATAAGGCTATTTAAGAATGACAGCAATTAGCCTACTTTATTTTTTATTTGACTATATTTTACAATGATGTCATGGAAGGACAGAAGCTGTTGCTTCAAATCTTCAGTCTGTGTTGGGACCTTTGTCTGTGCTTGAGTTCTTGAAAACTGGTGACATACAAAATGGCTGGTACTGGTGGCCAGTGACACAAACAGACAGAAATATCTGGCGTGTTTTTGAAAACTATTTTATTACACATTAACTGTATGTTGTGTGGTCTACAATATCCTATTATATACACTAAGCTTTCTGACTCAGACTTATTTTTAAACTGCTTTGCCCAACCTCTGCCCTGTTTCTGTGATACTCATATCCCTCCTGAGGATCAATACAGTCTGATCTTGTCTCCTCAGTACCTCTGCACAGCTTGCTATGCAAGACACACTTTAATGGACCGTAAAAAAACAAAACAGTATGACCTCTGAGCATTTTGTTTAAAAGGCTTTTGAAAGGCTTTTTATCAGAACTAGGACGAAAGCTTCCATCTCATCTGTGTAAAAACAAACGGCAAGCACCTCCTGTCTTGTGAGGTGCTCCGTTTTGACAGAGAGTAATTGCCAGTTCATCTATTTTATTTCTGTTTCACGCTGCTATAATTTTGTCATTCATCCTGGCTGAGTATCGTTCACACTCTCTTCCTATACCCCCACAACCCAGTCTCCATGACAACAAGGATCTCAAGCATAAGGCCAGGGAGAGGTTTGCTATGTGAGCTGCCTTTTAATTCACATGCTCTAGCCTGAACCCTCTCCCCCTCACTCTTTCACTTACTCACACACTCACACATTCAATGACCATCCTCACAGAACACACATATAGAGTCCTACCTCTCTAGTTTTTTTCAAGGACATCCTACTTCATGGCGCATTGTAATCTTTCCATCGTGACCACAGAGTTATGTCAGGCACTTCTTATCGCTTGATACCTCGCTTGATATAGTTACCACTTTCTTTAGTCAATATTTTTTTACTGTATGTAAACAATTGCATCAATGCTATCAGTTAATGTACTTTGCATGTAGCAACATATAAATGTTACAACATGTTAATGGTAAATGTGTATGTGTGCAACACATGGAACACTTATTATGAATTACTACTTATTATCTGAATGCTTTCTTTCTGTGTGTTGAGTAGATCTGCTCACTATCTCACTTTAATATTCTGTTGCTCTTTTTTCTTCACTCCATCTTTTTTTCTGACTAATGTTGACCTACCTCTGGATGGTCTCCTCTGCTTGGTTTGCATTGTCAAAGTGCCCACCACTGCACCCATCTTTCCACCGTGGAAACCAGCCTTGGCAAACAACCCAATGAGTAATAGTCCTCTATTTATTTCACAATTCTGTCAGTCTCTCGTTGTGATCTGCCTCCACAGCTTTGAATCTTAAAGTGGCTTTGCCCCTGTTGATTCCTCTCACTGCTATCAGATCTGTTACTGAGGGATGAGTCTCTTCTTTAAGCTGATTCTCTTGGATTTCTGATTTCTCTCTTGAAACACACACATACACACACACAAGCTGCTCCTGCCTTTCTGCGCCACTCCCTCCGTTCTGTGCCTGATTCTACTCATCTGTCAGCCTTTCCCCTATTTCTAGCTCCTACCTCCTCATGCCCTCATGTTGTTGTGGAGGGCTGAACCGATGCAGTACTCCGTAACAGCACTACTACACACAAGTGAATGGTAGCAGGTGAAAGACATGCAATTCAAGGTGACAGTTCCCTGTTCTTTACTTGTTCTTTATCTTACTTTACTTTAAATTGGTGTTCTCCTCCCTGATGCATGGTTTATACCATAATGAGCATGGAGATATGTACATGTTAGCTTTGAAGCTCACTTGTGTATGTGTAGGTCTGTGTGTGTGTGTGTATGTGTGTGTGTGTGTGTGTGTGTATGTGTGTGTGTGTTGATTTAACTCAGAAACATGGCTAGACCTTTCCCTTTTCTCTGATTCAGAATCAGAATCAGGTTTATTGCCAAAGTAAGTTACATTTACCAGGAATTTGCCTTGATGGTTGGTGCATACATAAACAAACATTAGTTGGTCGCAAAGGACAACAGAAATGTAGTGATTTTTTTTACTGTGATACAAACAAGAAAATCTGAGTGTTTATTGTAATGGTGTCAATTAATATTAATGTAGCAGCTTCCAGTTATATTCAATTAGACTGTGTGCATTAAGGGAAGGAACACATTGGGAGTGAGTAATGTTAATTTCCCTACAAGCAAGGGAAGAGCACGAGCATAAAAAAAATCATACAGGGTTGTTGGAAGCAGAATTAAGTGTGTATTACAGTATAAGTGTTTTTGCAATGTAAACCATCTCCTTCCCTGTAGTAAATGCAGCTAATGAGCAAAATATGTCTTAGACAGGCTATTACTGCAGTCTGTTTTAGGATTTGATATGTTATGTACCACATAAGGGCATTTGTTCTCAGCAGGACTCAAACAGATCATCATTCATACTAATTTATTCTACAGAAAGATCATTTAAAAAGTGATTGTTTTGGTATGTGGAAAGGCACTGAGTGAAGGACAGAACATGTGAATGTTTTTTTTCAAATATTACACTGGCTGCAGAGCAGAAATGCTCTGCTCTCTGTGCCTTACTCTTTCTTTGTGTGTGTATGTGTGTGTTTGCGTGAGGGGGGGGGCTTAAAGCGCCCATATTATGTTCATTTTCAGGTTTATAATTGCATTTTGAGGTTGTACCAGAATAGGTTTACATTGTTTCATTTTTAAAAAAACCATATTTTCGTTGTACTGCACGTTGCTGCCGATCCTGTTTTCACCCTGTGTGTTTGGGTCTCTGTTTTAGCTACAGAGTGAGACATCTCACTTCTTCATTATCTTTGTTGGGAGTTGCACATGTGCAGTACCTAGGTAGGATCCCATCATCTAGATAACTCTTTCTCCAACTTGGGTCAGTCCAAGGCAGGATTAGCTGGGAGACTTCTTCTAAACCAGAGGCACTTGTGGAATACCTGCAGAACAGGGACATGGAAGTAGTTCTTTTGGAGATTATGGTGAACTAGTGTGTGTTGTAGCAGTGGTTTGCGATTGAGAATGTTGAAATAAAATGTATTCATATCATGTGTGCTCATAAACATATTCACATTGCATTGTATTAATCATATGTGTTAAATTCATTAGATTTTGAGCTAAAACATAGTCTGCTTGGTGTCAGTGAGATTATTATGTTCCCTTCTAAATAAGAAACATGTAGTTCATGGCTCACTGTGACCTCATAATAGGTTGTTTTGGTACAATGTGGCATCAATTGTAAAAAACAGGACCAAGGGCGGTTAGGGACACGTCCTGTTTTTGGGTGAAGGGCCTCTCCAGTGGCAGTCTGGTACCTGTTATCTAATGCGCAGGCCGATCTCTGCTAGACACTAACCTTATGGAGACAAAAGACAGCACAAGAACATGTCACGTGGTAGCAACTGAACTGCCCCCCCCTGAGGACATAAGATCAAGCAGAAAGGGTAAAGAGTTTTGTGAAATTTTGGGAGAGCTATGGATACATATTCTCTGTAACTTTGTCTCTAGAATATATTCTACCTGAATAAACGTACTTTTTTTATCCAACCTACAGACTTGAACCCTTCTTCCTGAAAGAATCTAGAAGGGCAGGATTTTAGCCCAACAAGAACAAGCTAGCATGCTAATGACGTAGAAAGCCGTGCAGATTTTGAACAGCTCACCCGGAGGCTGAATGCAGAGGACATTCAGAAACCGTATCTCACTCAAAACATCATGGACAGTTTTTTCCAACTTTGTATGCTTGTGGAACCACCAGAGACACAAAATAACACCCCAAATACCAGAAAAAGTGATTTCTTTGACAATATGGGCACGTTAACATGCACTGATTAATTAAACATAAAGTCATGCATAATTTGGAGAAATGTTCACCTCTCACACTAGGCGTCTTACCTTTACCTTTTCCTTTTTGCATCCCTATTTCCTTCATTCAAATACTGCCACACAAAAATAAAAAGTTACCTCTTACACTCTTAGGCAGGGATATCCACAAAGATGTGTTCCTTCTTGGAAAAATCAGCACAGCTCAACTTGCACCAGAAAGCATATATGAAAATTACAAGTGTTATTACAGATGTTTAGATAATCTTTCCTGTCCAAAAGTAAAATAAAAGAGTCCCCTGATACACAAACACACACAGACAGTTGCAGATGGAGATTAAAAAAACTACAAGTAAACCGATGTAATCCCCCTGACAGATGTTTGCCATCTGGAACTGCCTTTATGCAGCATATCATCCTGTGCCGTGACACTGCACTGCTAACAGACCCTATAATCTCCTCATTATTTTTTAAGCAGTTCCCAATCAATGCGACTCAGCTCACCACCACCAACAGGCAGGACTCACCAGTCACAAACATGTTAAAGGCACCGTACAAAAGATGGAAGACCAATAGAAGTAAGAATCAAGAACAAATGAGCATGAACACACTTGTTAACAACAACATCCTCCTTTGTATGCCAATTCATATCCATAATAATCAAAAGATGCATGTTTGCATGTTTTTCCTTTTCACTTAGTTAGATTCTGTTCTTTAAATGTGATGAAATAAGGCACTTTTATCATCCTCAACAAATGAACATTAGTGAAAGGAAGGATGTTACAAAAGACACTTTTGATCTTGAGGAAGCTGCAATCTCTGTTTTGAAATGTGATGGCAGTTTCCGACCTACTAAGTGGTTCTCTAGTCTTGTTATGCAAGAGCTCTCATCATTTAATTATTTCATCTCTACTCCTCTCTTCTTCATCTCAACATTCTTCTTTCACTTGCATGTTAACCTGGTCTTGACATTGTTTTTGAATGTGCACCTTTTCTTATTGTCATATACTTTTACATTTGCAATCTTTACTTTTGATTCTTATCTTGTCATATAACATATGTTATCTTATCTAATCCTATACTCCTTATCATATACTGTAACTAACTGGTTCTGCTTCAAGATAATACAAAGACGTTTTGATGAAGGGAAAGGACCTACAAGATGTATCAGTGTAACTGGATGTGTATCCAGTTTATGGCTATGGTGCACGGTTGTTGAGATAGTATAGTACCTCACTTTAACCTTTAAGCAGAGAAAGGGCCATTTTTGGAATTGACAGTCTACATTGATGTTAACATTCACAAACATAAGCCTACTGTATTTGGTAAAAATGTGGCTGTAAAAAAAAAAGTTACAAAATAAAAACTGCTTAATGAGGCTTTTTGTATTTTCATATGATTCTAAATTTTACAATATTCAGACAAACAAACAATTTGAATCCAGCATTTGACCTCAGGTAACCTTGGTTATTAGCTAATCAATCAGGTGTGTAATTGAAAATAATACAAATAGTTAGTCACAGTCCAATTATTTGCCAGCTTTCTTAATCAGTAATTTTGTATTTGAATAATGTACAAAGCATATTGTAGCAAACATTTTATATATATGAAATGAATATCAAACTATGTTGAATGAAGGAATTTTAATTTTTAATTAAATATTACAAGAGGGGGGAGGCTGGAGTCCTGTTATCTTCCACACTGTTCAGTGCCCTTAAAACAAAACAAATCTTTCTATGAAAAATATACTAATAAAAAACTACTCTTTTGTTATGTTGTGGTGTTAATCTTTGAACAACAGGTGGCAGCAGAGTACAGTTTGTCCCGGTACTCTAGTCATTTTGCTCTTGACTAAATACAATATGAGCAAAAATGAACAGAGTTCAACAACATATGAGCATTCAGAACTACAACCGTCTGCCTGTCACCCAACCTCCACCATACTGTTCACTGCACCAAATACGTGTCCATTAACAGATCACTCTAGAAGTAATGTAGGCCAATCAGATAGTAAAAAGAAATTAGGCTGGAGAAGGTTAATGTGGGGAATAAAACATACAGAGGAGGCAAGAGATAAATATAGAGAGAAGAAGACGGTTACATAAAAGTGTGTAGTGAGGTGATGTAAAAAATTAAAAGCGGAGACACACACTGTCGGCTCCATTCCACTCGTTTTACAGGCAAAGAAAAAGTGATAGAGAATGGGAGGTGAAGGAAGAGAGTCTTTGGCGAGAACAGTTCACAATTGCAGGTTAAAGCTGGGTAATTCTGCCATTTGTTTTGGTCATTGTGGAGCTTTGGTAGAAGGACACGGGCCAGAGATCTGAATCTGTCTCTGCAGTGGGGGAGGATGTGACTCTTGCTGCAAGGTTATGCACTTAGAGGACACATGTGACTTGTAATAGCGAGGGACAGGTGCAGCATGGGGTCGGATGAGGATTTATGTTCAGCTACACTCCTACTGTTTCTAATAGGACCTGACTCAGTGTGAAACACAAAAACATGCACCATTTTGGTCTCAACATAATTCTTTAAAGCAAAAATATCTCAATTACATTTGCTAATTTGAATGCATAAGTACATTCACACTGAGTATGCACTTATGTAGTAGTATGGCAAAATGCATTGCGTCGGAATGCAGTACTCATAATCAAAAGTTGAGTGTGGAACGCTGGACACTTCTCAAAGGATACCATCTTGTCTAGGTATAGCGGAAGGGGAGGGACCACAAAACTTGTGAAAATTGCGGCTGATGAAGCTGCAGCAGTTGGTTGCTCTAGGGAACACTGAACTAATATAACTTGAACTATATAAGTTGGCAGCGTAATCTCTATCTCATGTGAAACACGGGGCACACACAAGCAAGAAACGCTAAAAGCATGTTCATATTTTAATAAAATTGAAGTGAGAATCTATTTTGGGAGCCAACAATAGATGGCGGTAATGTTCCGCCTGGTTGCAACTAACCATTAAAGATTAAGAAGAAGAAGAAAGAAGAAGAAGAAGAAGAAGAAGAAGAAGAAGAAGAAGAAGAAGAAGGGATTTGAGACAACACTAGCCTGACAAACTATGCCAATAAGTACATGTGTACACAGTGTACTGAATGGAAGTGTACTAAGTGGTATCAAAGTATCAAAATTGAGACACAGCTTATATAACTAAACAGTGGCTTCTGTGGCTGCTCATGACAATAATGGGATAATGCTAAATGCTAAACTACTTTTTTTTTTAGCATTTAACTAAAGTGTAACAGTTGCACAAGCGGAGGAGAGTCATAAAGTCAATAAACCAACTCTGTACAGTCCGTGATGCAGTTTTTACCTCAAGCTTTCTAAGATTAGTCACCATAAGCTAGTCACACTTTTTGTTTCATGTTAGCTTAGTTTTGTCAGACACATGACATATGTAAATATTAATACCTGAGTTAGGGGTAATAATGTTGACACTATTTTCTCAGTGACTCATATAGCTCCTAATGCTAACTATTAATTATTCATTATATTTAGTTTTCCAATCTACAATACAAATACACCTGTACACTTAAAAAGCCAGACACATTATCAGTCACATGACAGCAAGAGCTTTGCATGCATGTCTTGATAATGTTGTTGTCTGTCATAAAGAAAAAAGCAAGTTTGCCTCTTAAAACACAGCAGCTATCAAAATTGAAATTTGAACAATTTTAATAAGCAAAACTATATAAAACAAGAGTATAAAGTACATTAAATACATTCGCCATTAATGGGGACCTAAGAAAAAGTGTCCCTCAATGCATATCTCAACCAACCCAACTAACACTCCAGGGTGCAATGTTTAAAGGTCTGAAAATGAATATACATGCTGCTGTCTTTATAAGTAGAACATTTAAAGGTGAGTGGGCATAGTTTTATGGTTCATTACACTATCTGGAGCTAGAAGTGTGTGCAGGAAAATATGCGTAACAAACCAAACAACTGGAGATACGTGTGTGCTGGAGATGAGGGAGTTCCGTTTTTTTAGTCTACCTGACATGCTTGCGTGTGTGAAGCTAAATATGCATGTGTGTGCATATTACCCTGCCTTCTTCCATGCGTATGATAGCATGCAGGTGCTCTGAAGATCATTGTTCAGTGAATTATGCAGAGAAAAGTTTTAATCTGCAACCAACGCAACTACAAGACAAGACTATTGTCTCACGTGCTGTGAATCTACAGAGCAAGGCCATTATCATATGTCTTGAATCTCATATGTTATCATACCCAAAGATTATGTATTATTTTCCATGCCGCATACCACTGTTTCACATGGCCACTAAAATTAGATGACACTTGCATGAGGTACATGGAGCTCTCAGTCCCCTTTCGGTTGAGAATATGAATAAAAAAACAAATATAAGAACCGTCCTTAAAATTTACATGGACACATATGTACAATATGTGATGCAATCTGTTAATGTGTGTTATTGTGTCCACCCCTTTAAATGTGTATATAAATGCTTGGGCATGTTGATATCACAATGAGAAGCTCATATTGCATAATTCACACTTTGAAACATGCATACATTACACCAAGTGTTGTGTTAAATTAGAATAGAATAGAATAGATTATAATAGCTAAACACTTTTCTCTCACAATAGCAGTAAAATCATAAAACCCTCTGTGGGTTGAAGTGATAGAATCAATTCCCAGTTGAGACAATTTAAAACTTAGTATTTTGTCAAGAGGCACCCTAATTAACTCAGTGACATTCAATTATGCAGTTAAAAGAAGACACAGCCCCAGTGCTGCCCAATGCACAAGCACCTCAACCTTAAGTAACTAAGGTCAGTACCGTTTGCTGCAATCAGCAAAGCATAGAAGAACTTTTGAATAGAAGCAGCAAACATGCACAGAGGTAACGTGTCAAGGGACCAGATGTTCAGTGGAACTCACACTCCATTTCACATACTGCTAGTCCTTGGAGGATGCAGAGGGCAAGATCACTGGCATCTAAAAATAGTGACAGGAGTCCAGGAGATGCCGTGGAAAACCCCCTCAATCCATGCTTTCGAATAAGTAATTTGTGCTAACTAAATTGTGCACACAGATTACTTATTTGTGCCTTGGATATAACATTGTTTTTGGCATGAGACAGTCACTTTCAAGCTCTTATGCTGCTCAAAACATTGCCAAAAAGATACTCCATACTGCAAAACATACAGTAGCTATGGGTTAACACAAGCCACAGGACAATGTTTGAAAGTCAGGCTTTTTCTGCATTTTTATTATATGTTTTACTTTGGTAATTAGTCCAGCCAATTGGAGATTAACCATTGTGCTGTAAAATTAGATTTTGAATTGTTCACAAATTAATGTGTTATATAAAAGGAAGGATAGTTCACACAGTCTCTCAGTTTTTAGACACTACAGACATGTGGCTGAATCGCATGACCTAGATTGTCAACCCATGCGGCCATACTGTAAGTAGGCTGTATTATTTCTAGAATAGCACAGAAGATGACAAAGCCACAACTTTAGAACACTTAGTTTCATTCTCAGCAGGTTTCATTACATTTCATTAAAGCTGTACAAACCACAGTACTTGTTAGTTTTCTTTATATCAAAGGAATACCATGAAATTATGCATATGAAGTACTTTAGGTGTTTTTGAGATTAGGTTGATTTTAACAGCGTCCGAACCACCTGGGTAACAAGGCATAAGTAGTCCGTAAGAGTTTTGTTAGTATGAAGGTAAATCAAAATTGGATGGATTCTGCTTTGTATGGTAAGCAGCGCTATTGTTACTCCTGTCAATTGCACATTCCTGACAGAAACTGTATGAATGCCTAAATAGAATACAGCAATATAGAAGCTACCAGCTATTAGATTGATTTCTTTCAAATAGCTTGCTACTTTTGAAAATGAAGAAAACAAGACTGTAAGAAATCGATTCCTGGCAGTGGATGTGCTTACAAAGGATTTAGAGCGGTAGAGTAAAACTATCCAAATATTGCTTATTTGAAAATAAGCATCTGGAGACTACATTTGTATTAGAGGAGAAAAAAGATGGAAATAAAGTGTAAATAAAGTAACAAAGTCATAAGGAGGTAACAGATGTAATAACAGGCAATTACCAAGGTAATAACTAGGAATAAGTTCGATGATAACATATGTATATCTGGGTAGTGGTTATATAGTTATATTAATATTGTAATAACATGATAATTATTGGGTAATATATGTTGATGTTTTCACAGTAGTATGGGCTACTATCAGCATAATACCTAACAAATTAGATAAAACTTCTTCTTCATCCACCCTTTTTGTTCCAAATATTTCTCTGTTGTTTCAAGGTAATACTTCACAAATTATATGTTTAATCTTGTGACTTCTTACTTGGAAATACTATGTCTGGTATTTTCTGTGTAACAACCATGAATCAATAATGCAAGATGCAAAACTGCCTTTTTCTATTTAATTATATGGTAATATTACAATAACAGAGGTGTAGAGAACCATGAATCAGTGGTGCAAAATGCAAAATGCAAATATTTGGAACAGAAAGGCTGGATACATTTTAAATTGAAATATTGTAATTACTAATGTAAAATTCCAAGAAGTTTTATCTAATTTTGAATGTATTACGCTGACAGGTTACTATCAGCATAATACATTATGATATTCCCCCATAATTATCATGTTATTACAATATTAATATAACTATATTACCACTACCCAGATATACATATGTTATTGAAGTCATTCCTAGTTATTACCTTGGTAATTGCATGTTATTACATCTGTTACATTCTTATCACCTTACTACCCCACTATTACATCTTATTACTGTGATATATTACCCAGTTATTACTTTGGTAATTACAAGTTATTACCTATATATTACCTCTTTATTAACACAATGTTACCCCACTATTACCATCTTATTACCGAAGTGGAATGTAAAGTGCTGCCGAGTTTTTTCTGGAGGTGAGATCACTGTGTTTTGTCAGTCATGACTGAATTGCAGCTGCACTCTGACTTGGCAACTCAGCGTTAGTTAAAAAAAAGTCACTTTCAACTAGAGGATGATGGAGGTCAGGAGGAGAGTGAGAGCCAGGGCTTTTAACACCGACAAGGGGTTGGGAGTGTATTGCAACGGTTGCCCTAAGGGCCGTGTGTAGGGAGGATGTGTGCATCACTTGCGTCATTGCAAGAAAAAGGTACCCCATAGGACTTACTTAACTTACAATAGCAAGGTTATCTAGCCCTTTATTTATCTATACGTTGAATGATGCAAACTGATATACAATGCTGGTCTCTTGACTCAGAGGTTTCCAACCTATTTGGTGTGTGACCCCTTAAAAAGAAGCATGGTCTACTGATGACAGGTTATGGCCTTAGCGTGTATGGGAATTATGAACAGTTCAACCAAATAGTGAATTTTCTTTAGAAGCAGTTTTAAAACCTACAGTAACAACATCCAGTATTTCACAAGAAGTAAAGCAAATTTAAAGAAAAGTCGGAAAAAGTAATTACATACTATTCCCGTGTCCAAAACTCAAAAAATGTTGAAAAATCAGCAGTTAAAACTCAGTTGCACAAGTTTTCTCTGACTGGCAACAGAAGCTCTTATAGGGAGACCTGTATTGCATTCTCACATCTTACAATCAAATAAGAGGTAAAGAGTTTTTTTTGTTTCTAATCAAATGTTGTGAGCTAAAACTCTTTCAGACTTAGGGCCCTATTTTAACGATCTAAGTGTATGCCCAAATCCACATTTGACAATGGAAAAAGGGTCCGTGCGCCAGGCGCATGGTTAAAGACTTAGTGTCTTCCTTAATTCTTAGGTATGTTTTGGTCATAACATGCAATAAACCAATCAGAGTGTCATCTCCCATTCCCTTTAAAAGCCAGGTGCGTTTGTACCGTGGTGCATTGCTATTATGATGGCGGATTAGCACTTACATTTTTTGCATGTGTGTGTGCTGTTGTGCTTCCCTGTGTGTGTGTAACAAGCATAGTGTGCACATGCTGTGCATAAGCCAAGGCACATTTTACTAATGCACTGTTAAAATACCAATGAAATGCTGTGTTACTGACTTTAGACCAGGTTTTCCGCTGCCGCAAGATAGCAAGACGCCAAGAATTCACCTGAACACACCTCCCTGCAAGACCAGCACCCCCATGGGAGCAAAGATGGGCGCAGGTGCATTTGCTATTTAAACGACGTGGGCACAGGACGGGAAATTAACAACTGCGTCGGTCTTAAAATAGCAAACACACTTGCTTCGGGCTTTGTGCTGCGTTGCGCCAGGTGCAACATGGTGCCCTGTGACGTAGTTAGGTTAATGTGAAAACAGGAAATGGGTGTTAGTGTCCCAAAACACAGGGCCTTTATCCCGGGGAGGGGAGTTTGTGTCCAAGAAGAAGTTAAGAGCAAAACACAAGACTTTTACTCTAGAAACTGGTGTTTATGTAAATGTCCTACTTAACAGGGCCAAGGTTTTAACCTTAATTTTTTTTCTGTCATAACCGTCACCACACTGTGACCGGTACCCACACCACGGTTACCTTTTCGTAGCCAAACTCAACGGTCATGTGACCCTGGTCATTGTAACTTTGTAATATATCATATGAATTCTTCTGCTTAGGTTTGTGTACAATATCAAATAAACCCATTAATGATAATGCTGATGATCTAATCAAGAGGAAAAAAGTCATGAAATACGTTAATGCACATGTGAGTGAAATATGTAGTGAGTGCATCTGTCTTAGAGAAAAACACCACAGTACCTTTTGTGAGGGTTCCTGAGACCAGTCTCTGCAGGGACTGCATTAGTTTGAGCAAGCCTTGCCTGCAGCGGCAGGTACAGCCAGCCATCCTGAGGTTGAGGTGGAGGCAGGGGCAGATGGAGCCGAGGCTTCACCAGAGAAAAGACTTCCAATATATGGGGAGAAAAAGTTTGAGCTTGCAGGTGTCTCCACTATGTCCTTTCAGGAGATTCTACTGTAGTGTGGGGAGAGATCCTTATTGCAAAGAACAATCTGCCTCAGTAGTTTCTGTGATCAGACATCTTAAGGTCCTTGAAGCGGATCCTTGGAGAAAAAAAGTATAAATGAGAGAAATAATACTTTACCTGCCAAATTAAGCTGGTAGTGTAGTTTGAGAACAACACAATTTATTTTGTCTTCCACACAGTTCCACCTAGGTACCTGTTAACTCAACCATTATTCACTGAGGTCAGTCAGAAACAGATGCTTAAACACCCAAAGAAACAAACACATACACATAGATATTAAAATAGAGCTAGAATTGCCAAAAGAGCCAGATGGGCATAAATGCTGATTGGAAATAAAAATTCACACCTGTATGTCAAACTTTTAAAAAGGCAAAGTGAGACCAAAATGAGGCAGAAGATAAATTATTAAATGGAACTCCAAAAGTAGAATGTAAAGAGCAGTTTGCCCTGGAAGTTGTGTTCTTCCAAGAAAAAGCAGACAATCTCTAGTTTTTCTCACCACGTCTTCTCCTCCTCTTTGTCTTGTGAGGTAGCAGTTTCTCCTCCAGCGTATATTTCTATGCAAGGTTTTCCTCTGAGGTGCAGTGCGTGCCCTGCGGCTGTGGTCTGTGGAGGAGCTCTGCTCTAGTGCTCTCAGCAGATCTGTACTGCGGAGAGCAACCAGCGCTGTACCCGCCCTCCCTCCTCTAAGCTCCCTCCTCCTGTCTTGCATTTGTGTTCCCTCACTCTCAGTCTGGCTAATGCTCTTTCTTCTCCCTTTTTTTTTTTAGAGCCTACGCAGTTCCATGATCCAGTAAATAGTGTAAAATAGGGGATTTAAGGTTGGTGGTTCATGGTTTATAAGGCTAGAGCCCAGATCACTGTGGCAAATACATTTAGTCAAGTATTTATGAACTATTACAACATCTTCTCCCCATTGTGTGGCACATCCTAGAATTTCATAGCACCTACAGCATTTAACTGTGACATTAACACGTCTTGCAATGTCCTTTTGCAAAAGGTCATATCACAGCTTACAGTGAAACATCAGGAACACAGTGTGCACTAAATCAGTATGTTTTTATGTCTGCCTTATCGATATTTTCTTTACCAGAATGTCACATAATGGACAGAAATTGCACGCAGAACCTATTTCTAAGTATCAGCATTTAAAAAAATACTGTGCCCGTTGTTAAAATAAAATGGAAATTAGAGTTTAAATGGAATTATATCAACTATTCATTTTTGCTTGATGTGCCAACAGCCATATCACAAATAATTAGGAACTTTTTCCTGAAGAAACTGTTGAGATCACAGTAAGTTACCGAGCTTGCTTTCTCTTGTGTCAAAATATAGAAATCCTTTGTTAAAATTACGAAATACACACATATAATTACTGCACACAGCAAGTTTCTGCTATTTGACTGAAAACAAAAAAGGTTGGTCTTAAAAATATTATGGAACAGAGGGTATACAGCAATATTAACCACCCTCATCACTATTATATGTACAGCTTATGATAGGTGAGATACAGCTGTAATTCCCAATGCATATTTATGTCACTATGGTGATCAGGCACCCACTAGAATTGAGAAGCTTCATTGCTGACACAAAACCAAAAGGTCTGTGCCAAATTCACATATATGCAAGCAGTTGCCCATAAACACACAGTCTAGTCCATCACAAAAGGACTCTGAAACAGGTTATGTAAGCCTGTAGTTTGCTTGTGGGTTTTTGTTTCTCACTTCAATGAACGGAGGAAATGCTCGAGGAGAGCATGACGCAGTGCTTCCTCTGTCTATTTTCTCTCCCTCATCCTCTGTCTTGTCTATATTTAATGCTTATAGATTCTATTTATCTCCTCCCAGTCACACTCACCATTGCATTTTAGTAAGTCCCTTTCCTACAGTAACTCTATCCTAAGTGTCACACGTATATTTTTCTTTTTAAACAGCAAAAGGAAGACCATCGTTTTCGTGACTTGAGGTGGTTGTTTGCACAATCCTGTTAAGATCCCAGGAGAGGAGCACTTTACTCACAGTGGCAGAGTAAAAATAGCAGCCCAGTGCTAGTTAGTGTCAAAATGTGAATTGTATTTTATGTAATTGTGTGTACAGGATATCAGTAGTTAATAGTGTAGTAGTTAATTGTGATTTTAACAAAAACAGGGTTATTAAACCTATTCTTTAAAAAAATATATCAACCCATTGACTGTACTTTACACTTTTATCATACTTTGTCACAATGGGCTTTAACCAAGATACTTTTTATTATGCTTTATTATGAAGTGGGTTACAGGAGGTGCTGCAGTGAATTGCCCACCCTAAAAAGACAGACATGTTGAATTATTCAGCACTTTTGGTGGCGTACTCCACATAGAATCAGCAGAAGTTACATTAGATTTGTATGGATTTAAAGTAGGTTAAGTACTCAGAGCCTTGAGTAAAAGTACCAATACACGATTCTCCTAATGGAAGTGTGTTGGGCCATTGTACCATACTGGAGACCATTAGCAGGCGTAGCAATGTCGACACACTTGATTCACTGGTGTAATTTCTGGATCACTTCTGGGGTCTTCTCTCCAAGGCACTGTGAAGTTATGGGAACCCCTCCATCACAAGCATGAGAGAGCCTTAACCCCAGATCCTTTACTTACCATACCATGTAGCGTTTTACATGGCAATAAACTAACCAAAACTGATCATTGGGCCAATGTGTCGCCTACAAACATGATTTACATTTCCGGATGTATACTGAGATTGATTGTGACAGTCTATTGGTGCCCCCTCCCTTGCACCTCTCCTCCATACACTTGCTAGTAACCAAAGAGGACATGGAGGATTATTAAAAACATGAAGGATTCTTCATAAGAGATAGTTATTACCACTCAAGTTTCTGCGCTCGAAAGTGGCCGAATGACACAATCCTCTGAACGTAGCCATACTTAGAAATAAAGAGAGGGTTGTGTGGAGCTGATAGTCTTAATTGGCTTTGTAGCAAGTCATTTGGCAATGGCTTGAATGTTAAAGACGTTCAAATCATGTTGGCAGCAATACCCTACCATATGTGTGATCATCAGGAGAAAATGCTAAAATAAAGGGTGAAGAAGGAAAAGAAAAACTCAGTTACATGAAAAATATCAGTGTCCATGGTGATATGAAGATATTAATAAATAAACTTTCAAGAAATACCTTGGCACTTGTTTGAAGAAGATATTGTTGCCATAGTGAAGGCAATTTCTTGAGTAGAATAATCAAGAAGGAGATGTTTAAGAGTTCATAAAAAACACGTTTCACATTTTTAATGATATCAACTTCCTTTGCTTTATAAGTCAGACCTTATGTTCATTTTGTATTCATTTGCATAATGTTAGTAAGTGAAGCCTTAGATTTTCCATTTCCTCTGGGTTGGCAGTTCATTGCTGACAGTTAAAACTGCCACTGGGTGCAGGCAGCAACTGAGCTATGCAGCAGATATCACCTCCTACGCTCAGATACAGATTTTGGTCTCCCAAGGCCCCGCACTTAGCATGCTTAGACGAACCTGCTTCTGGATCTCTAGACAGGAGTTTGGCAGTCAACATGGAAGGATGAGAAGTTACAGGAACAGTGGGAGGTTGGATATCTGGCAGTGTGAGGCAAAGCCAACAGCTGCTTTATCACGTCCCACGCACAAACTCACACCCACACACACAAATACATATTGGCCCACAAAAACATATACAGTAATTGGCAAACGTGTCTTGGCTGTAACACAAAAGCTTTTCATAATCCTTGACAGTAGGTTTTACCCTAAAGGGAACACTTGTGTATGCAAGTTATTGTTTTGTCGCTGAAAGTTTAAAATTTGAACATACGTGAAGTGTATCTTCAACATTTGTTACAAGAATGCTACATGTTGTATGTGAAATAACTAAACAAGGTCGACTACAGTCGAACATGGTTGTTTGAGCCATCCACCCACCAGGTCCTCCTCACTACGCAGACTTTAAGACAGGGCTGTGATGAACCAGGGAATATGTGTGTCCACTACACCAAAGTATCATAATTGACTTTCCATTGGCCTTGTTTCTGTGGTCCCCGCACCTTCATTTAACACATGACGTGACACGACCATCACAATGTGGTGTTAAGAAGTCATGGTAATTTCTGTGAGATCAGGCTTAAAAAAACACTACCTGATGGAAAGACTCAATGAAAAGTCAGGGCCCCCGAAGATAAACAAACGTTGCCATCCATTGAGCCATTCCACTAGCGTGGTTAAAAATGTGAAAGCAACTAGAAAATAAACAACACGTGATATGTGTAGTCTCAACCAGACTTGGAATGAAGCTGGCTTAACAGGAGGATTCAGTTTTAACGTTGCCTGATAAAGAGTAAAATATGACTTAAATAAAATGAAAAAGATGTCAAATATACTGTTGATTTACTTGGACATGTTAGCCTCTAATTTTAAAATCCTACATCAGAATGGTCCAATTTAACCTGTGTGACACCATGGATATGTGTTGTCTCATCCAGACTTGTAATAAAACTGGTTTAACAGGAGGATGTGGTTCTACAGTTGCCTGAAAAAGAATAAAATATGGCTTTAACAGCCTGAAAAAGATGTCAAATATAATGAAGATTTACTTGGACATGTTTGCCTTTACTTTTAAAATCGTACATCAGAATGGTCCAATATTACCTGTGTGACACCATTGATATGTGATGTCTCAACCATACTTGGAAGGAAGCTGGCTTAACAGAAGGATTCTCTTTTACAGTAGCCTGAAAAAGAGTAAAATATGGCTTTAAAAGCCTGAAAAATATGTCAACTATACTGTTGATTTACTTGGACATGTTAGCATTTAATTTTAAAATCCTACATTATAATGGTCCGATGTTACCTGTGTGACACACATGGATATATCTTTTCGAAACTAGACTTGGAATGAAGCTGGCTAAACAGTAGGATTTGGTTCTACAGTTGTCTGAAAAAGTAAAATATGGCTTTAAAAGCCGGAAAAGGATTTCAAATATACTGTAGATTTACTTGGACATGTTTGCCTTTAGTTTTAAAATCCTACATCAGAATGGTCCAATATTACTTGTGTGACACCATTGATATGTGATGTCTCAACCATACTTTGAAGGAAGCTGGCCTAACAGGAGGATTCTCTTTTACAGTAGCTGAAAAAAGTAAAATATGATTTTACCAGCCGAAAAAGATTTCAAATATAGTGTAGATTTACTTGGACATGTTAGCCTTTAATTTTAAAATCCTACATCAGAATGATCCGCTATTACCTGTGTGACACCATTGATATGTGATGTCTCAACCATACTTGGAAGGAAGCTGGCTTAACAGAAGGATTCTCTTTTACAGTAGCCTGAAAAAGAGTAAAATATGGCTTTAAAAGCCTGAAAATATGTCAAATATACTGTTGATTTACTTGGACATGTTAGCATTTAATTTTAAAATCCTACATTATAATGGTCCGATGTTACCTGAGTGACACCATGGATATATGATGTGTTACCCAGACTTGGAATGAAGCTGGTTTAACAGGAGGATTCCGTTCTACAGATGCCTGAAAAAGAGTAAAATATGACTTAAATAAAATGAAAAAGATGTCAAATATACTGTAGATTTACTTGGACATGTTAGCCTTTAATTTTAAAATCCTACATCAGAATGGTCCAATTTAACCTGTGTGACACCATGGATATGTGTTGTCTCATCCAGACTTGGAATAAAACTGGTTTAACAGGAGGATGTGGTTCTACAGTTGCCTGAAAAAGAATAAAATATGGCTTTAACAGCCTGAAAAAGATGTCAAATATACTGAAGATTTACTTGGACATGTTTGCCTTTATTTTAAAATCCTACATCAGAATGGTCCAATATTACCTGTGTGACACCATTGATATGTGATGTCTCAACCATACTTGGGAAGCTGGTTTAACAGGAGGATTCTCTTTTACAGTAGCCTGAAAAAAAGTAAAATATGATTTTATCAATGAAAAAGATTTCAAATATAGTGTAGACTTACTTGGACATGTTAGCCTTTAATTTTAAAATCCTACATCAGAATGATCCAATATTACCTGTGTGACACCATTGATATGTGATGTCTCAACCAGACTTGGAAGGAAGCTGGCTTAACAGAAGGATTTCTACAGTAGCCTGAAAAAGAGTAAAATATGGCTTTAACAGCCTGAAAAAGATGTCAAATATAATGAAGATTTACTTGGACATGTTTGCCTTTACTTTTAAAATCGTACATCAGAATGGTCCAATATTACCTGTGTGACACCATTGATATGTGATGTCTCAACCATACTTGGAAGGAAGCTGGCCTAACAGGAGGATTCTCTTTTACAGTAGCCGGAAAAAAAAGTAAAATATGATTTTATCAGCCGGAAAAAGATTTCAAATATAGTGTAGACTTACTTGGACATGTTAGCCTTTAATTTTAAAATCCTACATCAGAATGATCCGATATTACCTGTGTGACACCATTGATATGTGATGTCTCAACCATACTTGGAAGGAAGCTGGCTTAACAGAAGGATTCTCTTTTACAGTAGCCTGAAAAAGAGTAAAATATGGCTTTAAAAGCCTGAAAAATATGTCAACTATACTGTTGATTTACTTGGACATGTTAGCATTTAATTTTAAAATCCTACATTATAATGGTCCGATGTTACCTGAGTGACACACTGGATATATCTTTTCGAAACTAGACTTGGAATGAAGCTGGCTAAACAGTAGGATTTGGTTCTACAGTTGTCTGAAAAAGTGAAAAATACGGCTTTAAAAGCCGGAAAAGGATTTCAAATATACTGTAGATTTACTTGGACATGTTTGCCTTTAGTTTTAAAATCCTACATCAGAATGGTCCAATATTACTTGTGTGACACCATTGATATGTGATGTCTCAACCATACTTTGAAGGAAGCTGGCCTAACAGGAGGATTCTCTTTTACAGTAGCCGGAAAAAAAGTAAAATATGATTTTACCAGCCGGAAAAAGATTTCAAATATAGTGTAGATTTACTTGGACATGTTAGCCTTTAATTTTAAAATCCTACATCAGAATGATCCGCTATTACCTGTGTGACACCATTGATATGTGATGTCTCAACCATACTTGGAAGGAAGCTGGCTTAACAGAAGGATTCTCTTTTACAGTAGCCTGAAAAAGAGTAAAATATGGCTTTAAAAGCCTGAAAAATATGTCAAATATACTGTTGATTTACTTGGACATGTTAGCATTTAATTTTAAAATCCTACATTATAATGGTCCGATGTTACCTGAGTGACACCATGGATATATGATGTGTTACCCAGACTTGGAATGAAGCTGGTTTAACAGGAGGATTCCGTTCTACAGATGCCTGAAAAAGAGTAAAATATGACTTAAATAAAATGAAAAAGATGTCAAATATACTGTTGATTTACTTGGACATGTTAGCCTCTAATTTTAAAATCCTACATCAGAATGGTCCAATTTAACCTGTGTGACACCATGGATATGTGTTGTCTCATCCAGACTTGTAATAAAACTGGTTTAACAGGAGGATGTGGTTCTACAGTTGCCTGAAAAAGAATAAAATATGGCTTTAACAGCCTGAAAAAGATGTCAAATATAATGAAGATTTACTTGGACATGTTTGCCTTTACTTTTAAAATCGTACATCAGAATGGTCCAATATTACCTGTGTGACACCATTGATATGTGATGTCTCAACCATACTTGGAAGGAAGCTGGCCTAACAGGAGGATTCTCTTTTACAGTAGCCGGAAAAAAAAGTAAAATATGATTTTATCAGCCGGAAAAAGATTTCAAATATAGTGTAGACTTACTTGGACATGTTAGCCTTTAATTTTAAAATCCTACATCAGAATGATCCGATATTACCTGTGTGACACCATTGATATGTGATGTCTCAACCATACTTGGAAGGAAGCTGGCTTAACAGAAGGATTCTCTTTTACAGTAGCCTGAAAAAGAGTAAAATATGGCTTTAAAAGCCTGAAAAATATGTCAACTATACTGTTGATTTACTTGGACATTTTAGCATTTAATTTTAAAATCCTACATCAGAATGGTCCGATATTACCTGTGTGACACACTGGATATATCTTTTCGAAACTAGACTTGGAATGAAGCTGGCTTAACAGGAGGATTTGGTTCTACAGTTGCCTGAAAAAGAGTAAAATATGGCTTTAAAAGGCTGAAAAGGACTTTAAATATACTGTAGATATACTTGGACATTTTAGCCTTTAATTTTAAAACCCTACATCAGAATGGTCCAATATTACCTGTGTGACACAATGGATATGTGATGTCTCACCCAGACTTGGAATGAAAATGGCCTAACAGGAGGATTCTCTTTACAGTAGCCTGAAAAAAGTAAAATATGGCTTTAACAGCCTGAAAAAGATGTCAAATATACTGTAGATTTACTTGGACATTTTAGCCTTTAATTTTAAAATCCTACATCAGAATGGTCCGATATTGCCTGTGTGACACCATGGATATGTGATGTTTCTCCAGACTTGGAATGAAGCTGGCTTAACAGGAGGATTCCGTTCTACAGTTGCCTGAAAAAGAGTAAAATATGGCTTTAACAGCCTGAAAAAGATGTCAAATATACTGTAGATTTACTTGGACATTTTAGCCTTTAATTTTAAAATCCTACATCAGAATGGTCCGATATTGACTGTGTGACACCATGGATATGTGATGTTTACCCAGACTTGGAATGAAGCTGGTTTAACAGGAGGATTCCGTTCTACAGTTGCCTGAAAAAGAGTAAAATATGGCTTTAACAGCCTGAAAAAGATGTCAAATATACTGTAGATTTACTTGGACATTTTAGCCTTTAATTTTAAAATCCTACATCAGAATGGTCCGATATTGCCTGTGTGACACCATGGATATGTGATGTTTCCCAGACTTGGAATGAAGCTGGTTTAACAGGAGGATTCCGTTCTACAGTTGCCTGAAAAAGAGTAAAATATGGCTTTAACAGCCTGAAAAAGATGTCAAATATACTGTAGATTTACTTGGACATTTTAGCCTTTAATTTTAAAATCCTACATCAGAATGGTCCAATATTGACTGTGTGACACCATGGATATGTGATGTTTCTCTCAGACTTGGAATGAAGCTGGTTTAACAGGAGGATTCCGTTCTACAGTTGCCTGAAAAAGAGTAAAATATGGCTTTAACAGCCTGAAAAAGATGTCAAATATACTGTAGATTTACTTGGACATTTTAGCCTTTAATTTTAAAACCTACATCAGAATGGTCCAATATTGACTGTGTGACACCATGGATATGTGATGTTTCTCTCAGACTTGGAATGAAGCTGGTTTAACAGGAGGATTCCGTTCTACAGTTGCCTGAAAAAGAGTAAAATATGGCTTTAACAGCCTGAAAAAGATGTCAAATATACTGTAGATTTACTTGGACATTTTAGCCTTTAATTTTAAAATCCTACATCAGAATGGTCCGATATTGCCTGTGTGACACCATGGATATATGATGTGTTACCCAGACTTGGAATGAAGCTGGTTTAACAGGAGGATTCCGTTCTACAGTTGCCTGAAAAAGAGTAAAATATGGCTTTAACAGCCTGAAAAAGATGTCAAATATACTGTAGATTTACTTGGACATTTTAGCCTTTAATTTTAAAACCTACATCAGAATGGTCCAATATTGACTGTGTGACACCATGGATATGTGATGTTTCTCTCAGACTTGGAATGAAGCTGGTTTAACAGGAGGATTCCGTTCTACAGTTGCCTGAAAAAGAGTAAAATATGGCTTTAACAGCCTGAAAAAGATGTCAAATATACTGTAGATTTACTTGGACATTTTAGCCTTTAATTTTAAAATCCTACATCAGAATGGTCCAATATTGACTGTGTGACACCATGGATATGTGATGTTTCTCTCAGACTTGGAATGAAGCTGGTTTAACAGGAGGATTCCGTTCTACAGTTGCCTGAAAAAGAGTAAAATATGGCTTTAACAGCCTGAAAAAGATGTCAAATATACTGTAGATTTACTTGGACATTTTAGCCTTTAATTTTAAAATCCTACATCAGAATGGTCCGATATTGCCTGTGTGACACCATGGATATGTGATGTTTCCCAGACTTGGAATGAAGCTGGTTTAACAGGAGGATTCCGTTCTACAGTTGCCTGAAAAAGAGTAAAATATGGCTTTAACAGCCTGAAAAAGATGTCAAATATACTGTAGATTTACTTGGACATTTTAGCCTTTAATTTTAAAATCCTACATCAGAATGGTCCGATATTGACTGTGTGACACCATGGATATGTGATGTTTCTCCCAGACTTGGAATGAAGCTGGTTTAACAGGAGGATTCCGTTCTACAGTTGCCTGAAAAAGAGTAAAATATGGCTTTAACAGCCTGAAAAAGATGTCAAATATACTGTAGATTTACTTGGACATTTTAGCCTTTAATTTTAAAATCCTACATCAGAATGGTCCGATATTGACTGTGTGACACCATGGATATGTGATGTTTCTCTCAGACTTGGAATGAAGCTGGTTTAACAGGAGGATTCCGTTCTACAGTTGCCTGAAAAAGAGTAAAATATGGCTTTAACAGCCTGAAAAAGATGTCAAATATACTGTAGATTTACTTGGACATTTTAGCCTTTAATTTTAAAATCCTACATCAGAATGGTCCGATATTGCCTGTGTGACACCATGGATATATGATGTGTTACCCAGACTTGGAATGAAGCTGGCTTAACAGGAGGATTCCGTTCTACAGATGCCTGAAAAAGATGTCAAATATACTGTAGATTTACTTGGACATTTTAGCCTTTAATTTTAAAAACCTACATCAGAATGGTCCAATATTGACTGTGTGACACCATGGATATGTGATGTTTCTCTCAGACTTGGAATGAAGCTGGTTTAACAGGAGGATTCCGTTCTACAGTTGCCTGAAAAAGAGTAAAATATGGCTTTAACAGCCTGAAAAAGATGTCAAATATACTGTAGATTTACTTGGACATTTTAGCCTTTAATTTTAAAATCCTACATCAGAATGGTCCGATATTGCCTGTGTGACACCATGGATATATGATGTGTTACCCAGACTTGGAATGAAGCTGGTTTAACAGGAGGATTCCGTTCTACAGATGCCTGAAAAAGAGTAAAATATGGCTTTAACAGCCTGAAAAAGATGTCAAATATACTGTAGATTTACTTGGACATTTTAGCCTTTAATTTTAAAATCCTACATCAGAATGGTCCGATATTGCCTGTGTGACACCATGGATATATGATGTTACCCAGACTTGGAATGAAGCTGGCTTAACAGGAGGATTCCGTTCTACAGATGCCTGAAAAAGAGTAAAATATGGCTTTAACAGCCTGAAAAAGATGTCAAATATACTGTAGATTTACTTGGACATTTTAGCCTTTAATTTTAAAACCTACATCAGAATGGTCCAATATTGACTGTGTGACACCATGGATATGTGATGTTTCTCTCAGACTTGGAATGAAGCTGGCTTAACAGGAGGATTCCGTTCTACAGATGCCTGAAAAAGAGTAAAATATGGCTTTAACAGCCTGAAAAAGATGTCAAATATACTGTAGATTTACTTGGACATTTTAGCCTTTAATTTTAAAACCTACATCAGAATGGTCCAATATTGACTGTGTGACACCATGGATATGTGATGTTTCTCTCAGACTTGGAATGAAGCTGGTTTAACAGGAGGATTCCGTTCTACAGTTGCCTGAAAAAGAGTAAAATATGGCTTTAACAGCCTGAAAAAGATGTCAAATATACTGTAGATTTACTTGGACATTTTAGCCTTTAATTTTAAAATCCTACATCAGAATGGTCCGATATTGCCTGTGTGACACCATGGATATATGATGTGTTACCCAGACTTGGAATGAAGCTGGCTTAACAGGAGGATTCCGTTCTACAGTTGCCTGAAAAAGAGTAAAATATGGCTTTAACAGCCTGAAAAAGATGTCAAATATACTGTAGATTTACTTGGACATTTTAGCCTTTAATTTTAAAATCCTACATCAGAATGGTCCGATATTGCCTGTGTGACACCATGGATATATGATGTTTACCAGACTTGGAATGAAGCTGGCTTAACAGGAGGATTCCGTTCTACAGATGCCTGAAAAAGAGTAAAATATGGCTTTAACAGCCTGAAAAAGATGTCAAATATACTGTAGATTTACTTGGACATTTTAGCCTTTAATTTTAAAACCTACATCAGAATGGTCCAATATTGACTGTGTGACACCATGGATATGTGATGTTTCTCTCAGACTTGGAATGAAGCTGGTTTAACAGGAGGATTCCGTTCTACAGTTGCCTGAAAAAGAGTAAAATATGGCTTTAACAGCCTGAAAAAGATGTCAAATATACTGTAGATTTACTTGGACATTTTAGCCTTTAATTTTAAAATCCTACATCAGAATGGTCCGATATTGCCTGTGTGACACCATGGATATGTGATGTTTACCCAGACTTGGAATGAAGCTGGTTTAACAGGAGGATTCCGTTCTACAGTTGCCTGAAAAAGAGTAAAATATGGCTTTAACAGCCTGAAAAAGATGTCAAATATACTGTAGATTTACTTGGACATTTTAGCCTTTAATTTTAAAACCTACATCAGAATGGTCCAATATTGACTGTGTGACACCATGGATATGTGATGTTTCTCTCAGACTTGGAATGAAGCTGGTTTAACAGGAGGATTCCGTTCTACAGTTGCCTGAAAAAGAGTAAAATATGGCTTTAACAGCCTGAAAAAGATGTCAAATATACTGTAGATTTACTTGGACATTTTAGCCTTTAATTTTAAAAACCTACATCAGAATGGTCCAATATTGACTGTGTGACACCATGGATATGTGATGTTTCTCTCAGACTTGGAATGAAGCTGGTTTAACAGGAGGATTCCGTTCTACAGTTGCCTGAAAAAGAGTAAAATATGGCTTTAACAGCCTGAAAAAGATGTCAAATATACTGTAGATTTACTTGGACATTTTAGCCTTTAATTTTAAAATCCTACATCAGAATGGTCCGATATTGCCTGTTTGACACCATGGATATATGATGTTACCCAGACTTGGAATGAAGCTGGCTTAACAGGAGGATTCCGTTCTACAGATGCCTGAAAAAGATGTCAAATATACTGTAGATTTACTTGGACATTTTAGCCTTTAATTTTAAAAACCTACATCAGAATGGTCCAATATTGACTGTGTGACACCATGGATATGTGATGTTTCTCTCAGACTTGGAATGAAGCTGGTTTAACAGGAGGATTCCGTTCTACAGTTGCCTGAAAAAGAGTAAAATATGGCTTTAACAGCCTGAAAAAGATGTCAAATATACTGTAGATTTACTTGGACATTTTAGCCTTTAATTTTAAAATCCTACATCAGAATGGTCCGATATTGCCTGTGTGACACCATGGATATATGATGTGTTACCCAGACTTGGAATGAAGCTGGTTTAACAGGAGGATTCCGTTCTACAGATGCCTGAAAAAGATAAAATATGGCTTTACCAGCCTGAAAAAGATGTCAAATATACTGTAGATTTACTTGGACATTTTAGCCTTTAATTTTAAAATCCTACATCAGAATGGTCCGATATTGCCTGTTTGACACGATGGATATATGATGTGTTACCCAGACTTGGAATGAAGCTGGCTTAACAGGAGGATTCCGTTCTACAGATGCCTGAAAAAGAGTAAAATATGGATTTAACAGCCTGAAAAAGATGTCAAATATACTGTAGATTTACTTGAACATTTTAGCCTTTAATTTTAAAAACCTACATCAGAATGGTCCAATATTGACTGTGTGACACCATGGATATGTGATGTTTCTCTCAGACTTGGAATGAAGCTGGTTTAACAGGAGGATTCCTGTTATGGGAGGTGAGGCGAGGACCCAAATGCAGAAAGGCAGCAGGCAGGAGGAAGCTTAAAGAAGGGTTTATTGAACACAAAAACAAAAGGCAAAAACTCCAGAACGTCCACAATCCAAAAACAGGCACAAGGGAAGTGATGATAAAACGGGGAAAAACTACACAGGGAAAAACAGGAATGATTCACACGAAGGCAGGCACACGGGCAAAAACACCGACTGGGAAAACTCACATGACGGAAGAGCACGACGACAGACAGCAACGGGACAAAATGATCGAGCACTAGACAAAGGGAACATAGAGGTTTAATACACAAGGTAACGAGGTGGTGGGGAATTGGGAACAGGTGGCACATCAGGTGGATCACATTAGGGCGGGGCTGGACAATCAGACAACACAAAGCAAAGCTGGACAAGACGAGACAGAACAGGAAACTACACCATCAAAATAAAACAGGAAGCGGGACAAACAGACACTTATCGAGAAACACAAGACAGGACCAAACACACGGACCGGGGAAAACACTGAGACATACAGGGAGGCAGAAATGGGAAAACAAACCCAAACAAAACCCCAAACCACAACAGTACCCCCCCCCCCAAAGACAGATCCCAGATGTCAAAAACCAAACAAAAACCCAAAAGAGAACAAAGAACAACCCAGAGAGGGCGGAAGACACTGGGGAGGAGGGGACTGAGGGACGGGGAAACCAGGGGGCCAAAGGACACTAGGGACAAAAACAAAGGGCGGCAGAACAGGAAGGGGAACAAGGGAGAGAGCACGAGAGGGAACGAGAGAGGGACTGAGAAGGGAGCGAGAGAGGGACCGAGAAGGAGGGAGCGAGAGAGGGACCGAGAAGGAGGGAGGAGCGAGAGAGGGACTGAGAAGGGAGGAGCAAGAGAGGGACTGGGAAGGAGGGAGCTAGCGAGGGACTGGGAAGGAAGGAGCGAGAGAGGGACTGAGAAGGAAGGAGCGAGAGAGGGACTGAGAAGGAAGGAGCGAGAGAGGGACTGAGAAGGAAGGAGCTAGAGAGGGACTGGGAAGGAAGGAGCGAGAGACTGGGAAGGAGGAGCAGAGACGGACTGGGAAGGAAGGAGCGGAGACGGACTGGGAGGAGCGGGAGACGGACTGGGAAGGAGGGAGTGGGAGACGGACTGGGAAGGAGGGAGCAAGAGAAAGGAAACAAGGCGAAGCAAAAGAGGCCAGGAAACGGAGGGGGCTAGGAAACAAGGCGAGAGGCAGACGAAAAGAGGGGACAAAAAGGCACCGGAGGGCAAAGGACGAGACCGAGGAGCTTAGGGAAACAAGGACACAAGGGGACAAGACAAAGGACACTAGGAGGCGAAACCGGAGACAGGATGAAGAGAGGAGACGGAAAAAGCAGGAAACAGGACGAGAGGGGCAACGTGATGAGACAAAGGGGAAGAGATGACGAGACAAAACGAAAGACGAGAGGGACACAGGAGAGGTTTAAGAACGAGGAGAGAGCGAGCGGGACACGGAGAGAGAAAGGTACAGAGAACAAGACAGAGGGAGAGAAAGAGACAAGGCGCGCAGACACACCTAGAAAGAAGGGGAAAAAACACACACACATCCACACAATGAACAGGAAGGGAGAGGTACACAAAAACAAACGGAGGCAGGGAAAGGAACAGGGACACTGGGAACCAGACAGACTGACACAGAGACAGAAAGACAAAGAGCGAAACAGGGAGACAGAGGCGGAGAGGCAAGTGAAGAGATAAGGAGACCAGGAAAGAGACAAAAACGCGGGAAAGGCCGAGACCAGGGAAAGGGACGGGACGAACTAGGAAGGGACAAGATGAAGGAGACGCAGAGAACGGGACCAACAGAGCGGCAAAGGGACAGAGGGTCAGAGGGAAAGCCAGAACGTGACTCAGACACCAGGACAAAGAAAGACCGAGAGAAGGGGATGCACAGAGAGACGGACGAGTGGGGCAGAGACAAAAACGAGGGAGAGGATGAGATGCGGAGAGCCAGACAGACAAAAAGTGCAAGACAGACACACAGGGACAGAGAGGCGCAACAGAGAGGGAAACAAGCAAAGTGACAATGCAAAAGGAAAAGGAGGTGAGACAAGACAAAAGAGGCAGGACAACCAGGAAACGAGACAAGACAAAGCGACAAGACGAAAGAGGGGGCAAGACGAAGAGAGGGAGAAACAAGACGAGAAAAAAAAAAGACAAAGGAAGGCACCAAGACACGACACGAGGAGAAGGCACAGGGAAAAGAGGGCACAAGGAGAGGGCAAGAGGACGGCTAGAAGGAGACTGGCAATGAGCAAGGGACCGGAGGAGAGGACACCAAGGAGGGACCGGGAGCAGAGAGCTGGAGGGAGACAGGGATCCAAACCGAGCGAGAGAGAGGAAAAGACAAAAACAAAAAGCGAGACAGACAGAGGGAAAGAGAGGCAGAGCGCGAGGGATGCGGGGACACATACAGAGAGAGAAAAACAGGCAAAAACAAGAAAGGGAGAGAAGGGACGAAGATCTGGGGAGAAGGACGGAAACAAGACGAAGAGACAAAACAAGACACCGACACAGAGGCAAGAAAGGGACACAGGGAGCAGGACAGACAGGGAGGTGGGGAGACTCAGACACCGGGAGAAATAGAGGGAGAACAAGACAGAGACACAGAAAGAAAGAGAGGAAGGGGCTAAGACACGTACACGAGACCGAAACAAGAAGGGAGAGAGGAGGGAAGCAGGAGACAGACACAGGAACAGAAGAGGGACATAGGAAGGGGATCTAGGAGACGCGAGGGAGCCCGGACGAGGGCGCGCAGGGTAGCCCGCTAGTGGGCATACGGAAAAGCCCAGTAGAGGGCGCACTGGGGACACGAGAAAGCCCACGGGGGGGCGCACGAGAAGGCCCACGGTGGGGCGCACAGGAAGGCCCACGGGGGGGCGCACGGACACGGAAAAGCCCACGGGAGCACGAGGAAGCCCACGGGGTGGCACACGAGGAAGCCCACGGGGGGGCGCACTAGGAAGCCCGCGGAGGGGCACGGCCGACTCGGACTGGACAGGCGCAGGGACAGGCAGGACGGACGTGGAGGGAACAGGACGGACGGGGATGACGGGAACACACACGGGTTGGGCTTGGTGATGAATTGGGATGGGGCGGACGCGGAGATAGGGAGGAAGACAGGGACAGGAACGGTGATAGGGACAGAGACGGTGACAGGGATAGGGACAAACACTGGGACAGAGACAGACATGGGGACTGAGACGAGTACTGGGACAGACGAAGACACAGGGACAAGCACGGGGACAGGTACACAAACAGGCACAGAGACAGGGACAGGTACAGATACAGTGACAGGGAAAAGCACGGAGACTGGGACAGACACAAGACCAGGGAAGCTAGGGTTTAGGGGACCTAAGACACGGGGGGCTGGGATTCCTGCGAACCCGGAACCCGGGGAACCCAGAAGGGGGCCCCGGGGACCAGGGCCGGAGGAAGTCCAGGAACTGGCTCTGGGGGGGCTGGGTCCCGGGGAACCCCCAGGCCTAGAGCGAGGGGGGTCCCGGGAGCCAGTGCCCAGAGAGGGTAGTGGCCCCAACACCGGCTGGGGGTCGGGCGCTGACCGCCGACTGAGGGCCAAAACTGTTGGTCGTCAGTCGGGGGCCAGGACCACCGAGCGCCAGCCGGGGACCAAGGGGGCTGGTAGGCCAGTCAGGGTCAGAGGGAACTGTCGGCCGGTCTGGGTCAGGGGGGGCAGGCGGCCGGTCTGGGTCACGGGGACAGCGGCAGTCTGGGTCACGGGGACAGGCGGCCGGTCTGGGTCACGGGGACAGGCGGTCTGGGTCTGGGACAGGCGGCGGTCTGGGTCACGGGGACAGGCGGCCGTCTGGGTCACGGGGCCGTTGGCCCGGGTCACGGGAACGGTTAGGCCGTCAAGGAGGCCGTCGGCGGTCTGGGCACGGGCCGGCCGTCTGGGTCACCAAGGCCGGTCGGCCGGTCTGGGTCACCAAGGCCGGTCGGCGGTCTGGGTCAAGCGGTCTAAGTCAGGGCCGGGTCTGGGGCGGCAGTTCAGGGGGCCGGTAGGCCCTCGGTTCTGGGGCCGGCAGGGCTTTCGGGTTCAGGGGGGGCCCGCAGGCCCTTCGGGTTCAGGGGGGGCCGGCAGGCCCTTCGGGTTCAGGGGGGGCCGGCAGGCCCTTCGGGTTCAGGGGGGGCCGGCAGGCCCTTCGGGTTCAGGGGGGGCCGGCAGGCCCTTCGGGTTCAGGGGGGCCCGTAGGCCCTTCGAGTTCAGAGGGGCCGGCCGGCCCGTCAGGGTCTGGGGGTCCGGTCGGCCCGTCAGGGTCTGCACCCGGGGTCTGCACCCGGGAAGCAGTCTCTGCGGGCGCCGGCTGGGGGTCCGAGGCGGCTCCCAGGGAGGACTTTACAGTGAACACTCCCCGGGAAGCAGTCTCTGCGGGCGCCGGCTGGGGGGTGCTGAGCTCCGCGGCGGCGGTCGGCGGCTGGGGATCCACGTCTTCGTCGGCAGGCGGCGGCGGCTGGGGGTCAGCGTCGGGCGGCGGAAGCTGGAGCTCCGCGGCGGCGGCAGCAGGCGGCTGGGGCTCCGCGGTGCTGGGAACCAGCTCGCTGGTGGGGATCAGGGAGAGCTGCAGGCTTGCCTCCAGCTGGTAGACCTCCCTGATCATAGCAGCCACACCCGGTGCCTTCAAGGTCCACGGCTTGCCCGCCACAGTGTTCCGCATCAGCGAACAGATAGTCAGCTGGCGCCTCACGTCGGTGGTCCTGCCCAGCTCCGTGAGGAATCGCCTGAGGCCGTATTCCAGCTGACTTAGCGCCTTATGACGGTCCCTGATGTCGGCTGGCCCCTTCCAAACCTCTGCCTGCTTGGAAACGCCCTCTGCTGGGTCCATGTTTGGCTCGATCATTCTGTTATGGGAGGTGAGGCGAGGACCCAAATGCAGAAAGGCAGCAGGCAGGAGGAAGCTTAAAGAAGGGTTTATTGAACACAAAAACAAAAGGCAAAAACTCCAGAACGTCCACAATCCAAAAAACAGGCACAAGGGAAGTGATGATAAAACGGGGAAAAACTACACAGGGAAAAACAGGAATGACTCACACGAAGGCAGGCACACGGGCAAAAACACCGACTGGGAAAACTCACATGACGGAAGACCACGACGACAGACAGCAACGGGACAAAATGATCGAGAACTAGACAAAGGGAACATAGAGGTTAAATACACAAGGTAACGAGGTGGTGGGGAATTGGAAACAGGTGGCACATCAGGTGGATCACATTAGGGCGGGGCTGGACAATCAGACAACACAAAGCAAAGCTGGACAAGACGAGACAGAACAGGAAACTACACCATCAAAATGAAAACAGGAAGCGGGACAAACAGACACTTATCGTGAAACACAAGACAGGACCAAACACACGGACCGGGGAAAACACTGAGACATACAGGGAGGCAGAAATGGGAAAACAAACCCAAACAAAACCCCAAACCACAACAGATTCCGTTCTACAGATGCCTGAAAAAGAGTAAAATATGTCTTTAACAGCCTGAAAAAGATGTCAAATATACTGTGGATTTACTTGGACATTTTAGCCTTTAATTTTAAAATCCTACATCAGAATGGTCCGATATTGCCTGTGTGACACCATGGATATATGATGTGTTACCCAGACTTGGAATGAAGCTGGCTTAACAGGAGGATTCCGTTCTACAGATGCCTGAAAAAGAGTAAAATATGGCTTTACCAGCCTGAAAAAGATGTCAAATATACTGTAGATTTACTTGGACATTTTAGCCTTTAATTTTAAAAACCTACATCAGAATGGTCCAATAATGACTGTGTGACACCATGGATATGTGATGTTTCTCTCGGACTTGGAATGAAGCTGGTTTATCAGGAGGATTCCGTTCTACAGTTGCCTGAAAAAGAGTAAAATATGGCTTTAACAGCCTGAAAAAGATGTCAAATATACTGTAGATTTACTTGGACATTTTAGCCTTTAATTTTAAAATCCTACATCAGAATGGTCCAATATTGACTGTGTGAACATTGGATATGTGATGTTTCTCTCAGACTTGGAATGAATCTGGTTTAACAGGAGGATTCCGTTCTACAGTTGCCTGAAAAAGAGTAAAATATGGCTTTAACAGCCTGAAAAAGATGTCAAATATACTGTAGATTTACTTGGACATTTTAGCCTTTAATTTTAAAATCTACATCAGAATGGTCCGATATTGCCTGTGTGACACCATGGATATATGATGTTACCCAGACTTGGAATGAAGCTGGTTTAACAGGAGGATTCCGTTCTACAGATGCCTGAAAAAGAGTAAAATATGGCTTTAACAGCCTGAAAAAGATGTCAAATATACTGTAGATTTACTTGGACATTTTAGCCTTTAATTTTAAAATCCTACATCAGAATGGTCCGATATTGCCTGTGTGACACCATGGATATATGATGTTACCCAGACTTGGAATGAAGCTGGCTTAACAGGAGGATTCCGTTCTACAGATGCCTGAAAAAGAGTAAAATATGGCTTTAACAGCCTGAAAAAGATGTCAAATATACTGTAGATTTACTTGGACATTTTAGCCTTTAATTTTAAAATCCTACATCAGAATGGTCCAATATTGACTGTGTGACACCATGGATATGTGATGTTTCTCTCAGACTTGGAATGAAGCTGGTTTAACAGGAGGATTCCGTTCTACAGTTGCCTGAAAAAGAGTAAAATATGGCTTTAACAGCCTGAAAAAGATGTCAAATATACTGTAGATTTACTTGGACATTTTAGCCTTTAATTTTAAAATCCTACATCAGAATGGTCCAATATTGACTGTGTGACACCATGGATATGTGATGTTTCTCTCAGACTTGGAATGAAGCTGGTTTAACAGGAGGATTCCGTTCTACAGTTGCCTGAAAAAGAGTAAAATATGGCTTTAACAGCCTGAAAAAGATGTCAAATATACTGTAGATTTACTTGGACATTTTAGCCTTTAATTTTAAAATCCTACATCAGAATGGTCCGATATTGACTGTGTGACACCATGGATATGTGATGTTTCTCCAGACTTGGAATGAAGCTGGTTTAACAGGAGGATTCCGTTCTACAGTTGCCTGAAAAAGAGTAAAATATGGCTTTAACAGCCTGAAAAGATGTCAAATATACTGTAGATTTACTTGGACATTTTAGCCTTTAATTTTAAAATCCTACATCAGAATGGTCCAATATTGACTGTGTGACACCATGGATATATGATGTGTTACCCAGACTTGGAATGAAGCTGGTTTAACAGGAGGATTCCGTTCTACAGATGCCTGAAAAAGAGTAAAATATGGCTTTAACAGCCTGAAAAAGATGTCAAATATACTGTAGATTTACTTGGACATTTTAGCCTTTAATTTTAAAATCCTACATCAGAATGGTCAATATTGACTGTGTGACACCATGGATATGTGATGTTTCTCTCAGACTTGGAATGAAGCTGGTTTAACAGGAGGATTCCGTTCTACAGTTGCCTGAAAAAGAGTAAAATATGGCTTTAACAGCCTGAAAAAGATGTCAAATATACTGTAGATTTACTTGGACATTTTAGCCTTTAATTTTAAAATCCTACATCAGAATGGTCCAATATTGACTGTGTGACACATGGATATGTGATGTTTCTCTCAGACTTGGAATGAAGCTGGTTTAACAGGAGGATTCCGTTCTACAGTTGCCTGAAAAAGAGTAAAATATGGCTTTAACAGCCTGAAAAAGATGTCAAATATACTGTAGATTTACTTGGACATTTTAGCCTTTAATTTTAAAATCCTACATCAGAATGGTCCGATATTGCCTGTGTGACACCATGGATATATGATGTGTTACCCAGACTTGGAATGAAGCTGGTTTAACAGGAGGATTCCGTTCTACAGTTGCCTGAAAAAGAGTAAAATATGGCTTTAACAGCCTGAAAAAGATGTCAAATATACTGTAGATTTACTTGGACATTTTAGCCTTTAATTTTAAAATCCTACATCAGAATGGTCCAATATTGACTGTGTGACACCATGGATATATGATGTTACCCAGACTTGGAATGAAGCTGGTTTAACAGGAGGATTCCGTTCTACAGTTGCCTGAAAAAGAGTAAAATATGGCTTTAACAGCCTGAAAAAGATGTCAAATATACTGTAGATTTACTTGGACATTTTAGCCTTTAATTTTAAAATCCTACATCAGAATGGTCCAATATTGACTGTGTGACACCATGGATATGTGATGTTTCTCTCAGACTTGGAATGAAGCTGGTTTAACAGGAGGATTCTGTTCTACAGTTGCCTGAAAAAGAGTAAAATATGGCTTTAACAGCCTGAAAAGATGTCAAATATACTGTAGATTTACTTGGACATTTTAGCCTTTAATTTTAAAATCCTACATCAGAATGGTCCGATATTGCCTGTGTGACACGATGGATATGTGATGTTTACCCAGACTTGGAATGAAGCTGGTTTAACAGGAGGATTCCGTTCTACAGTTGCCTGAAAAAGAGTAAAATATGGCTTTAACAGCCTGAAAAAGATGTCAAATATACTGTAGATTTACTTGGACATTTTAGCCTTTAATTTTAAAATCCTACATCAGAATGGTCCGATATTGACTGTGTGACACCATGGATATGTGATGTTTCTCTCAGACTTGGAATGAAGCTGGTTTAACAGGAGGATTCCGTTCTACAGTTGCCTGAAAAAGAGTAAAATATGGCTTTAACAGCCTGAAAAGATGTCAAATATACTGTAGATTTACTTGGACATTTTAGCCTTTAATTTTAAAATCCTACATCAGAATGGTCCGATATTGACTGTGTGACACCATGGATATGTGATGTTCTCAGACTTGGAATGAAGCTGGTTTAACAGGAGGATTCCGTTCTACAGTTGCCTGAAAAAGAGTAAAATATGGCTTTAACAGCCTGAAAAAGATGTCAAATATACTGTAGATTTACTTGGACATTTTAGCCTTTAATTTTAAAATCCTACATCAGAATGGTCCAATATTGACTGTGTGACACCATGGATATGTGATGTTTCTCTCAGACTTGGAATGAAGCTGGTTTAACAGGAGGATTCCGTTCTACAGTTGCCTGAAAAAGAGTAAAATATGGCTTTAACAGCCTGAAAAAGATGTCAAATATACTGTAGATTTACTTGGACATTTTAGCCTTTAATTTTAAAATCCTACATCAGAATGGTCCGATATTGACTGTGTGACACCATGGATATGTGATGTTCTCCAGACTTGGAATGAAGCTGGTTTAACAGGAGGATTCCGTTCTACAGTTGCCTGAAAAAGAGTAAAATATGGCTTTAACAGCCTGAAAAAGATGTCAAATATACTGTAGATTTACTTGGACATTTTAGCCTTTAATTTTAAAATCCTACATCAGAATGGTCCGATATTGCCTGTGTGACACCATGGATATATGATGTGTTACCCAGACTTGGAATGAAGCTGGTTTAACAGGAGGATTCCGTTCTACAGTTGCCTGAAAAAGAGTAAAATATGGCTTTAACAGCCTGAAAAAGATGTCAAATATACTGTAGATTTACTTGGACATTTTAGCCTTTAATTTTAAAATCCTACATCAGAATGGTCCGATATTGACTGTGTGACACCATGGATATGTGATGTGTTACCCAGACTTGGAATGAAGCTGGTTTAACAGGAGGATTCCGTTCTACAGTTGCCTGAAAAAGAGTAAAATATGGCTTTAACAGCCTGAAAAAGATGTCAAATATACTGTAGATTTACTTGGACATTTTAGCCTTTAATTTTAAAATCCTACATCAGAATGGTCCGATATTGCCTGTGTGACACCATGGATATGTGATGTTTCCTCAGACTTGGAATGAAGCTGGTTTAACAGGAGGATTCCGTTCTACAGTTGCCTGAAAAAGAGTAAAATATGGCTTTAACAGCCTGAAAAAGATGTCAAATATACTGTAGATTTACTTGGACATTTTAGCCTTTAATTTTAAAATCCTACATCAGAATGGTCCAATATTGACTGTGTGACACCATGGATATGTGATGTTTCTCAGACTTGGAATGAAGCTGGTTTAACAGGAGGATTCCGTTCTACAGTTGCCTGAAAAAGAGTAAAATATGGCTTTAACAGCCTGAAAAAGATGTCAAATATACTGTAGATTTACTTGGACATTTTAGCCTTTAATTTTAAAATCCTACATCAGAATGGTCCAATATTGACTGTGTGACACCATGGATATGTGATGTTTCTCTCAGACTTGGAATGAAGCTGGTTTAACAGGAGGATTCCGTTCTACAGTTGCCTGAAAAAGAGTAAAATATGGCTTTAACAGCCTGAAAAGATGTCAAATATACTGTAGATTTACTTGGACATTTTAGCCTTTAATTTTAAAATCCTACATCAGAATGGTCCATATTGACTGTGTGACACCATGGATATGTGATGTTTCTCTCAGACTTGGAATGAAGCTGGTTTAACAGGAGGATTCCGTTCTACAGTTGCCTGAAAAGAGTAAAATATGGCTTTAACAGCCTGAAAAAGATGTCAAATATACTGTAGATTTACTTGGACATTTTAGCCTTTAATTTTAAAATCCTACATCAGAATGGTCCGATATTGACTGTGTGACACTGGATATGTGATGTTTACCCAGACTTGGAATGAAGCTGGTTTAACAGGAGGATTCCGTTCTACAGTTGCCTGAAAAAGAGTAAAATATGGCTTTAACAGCCTGAAAAAGATGTCAAATATACTGTAGATTTACTTGGACATTTTAGCCTTTAATTTTAAAATCCTACATCAGAATGGTCCGATATTGACTGTGTGACACCATGGATATGTGATGTTTCTCTCAGACTTGGAATGAAGCTGGTTTAACAGGAGGATTCCGTTCTACAGTTGCCTGAAAAAGAGTAAAATATGGCTTTAACAGCCTGAAAAAGATGTCAAATATACTGTAGATTTACTTGGACATTTTAGCCTTTAATTTTAAAATCCTACATCAGAATGGTCCGATATTGACTGTGTGACACCATGGATATGTGATGTTTACTCAGACTTGGAATGAAGCTGGTTTAACAGGAGGATTCCGTTCTACAGTTGCCTGAAAAAGAGTAAAATATGGCTTTAACAGCCTGAAAAAGATGTCAAATATACTGTAGATTTACTTGGACATTTTAGCCTTTAATTTTAAAAACCTACATCAGAATGGTCCAATATTGACTGTGTGACACCATGGATATGTGATGTTTCTCTCAGACTTGGAATGAAGCTGGTTTAACAGGAGGATTCCGTTCTACAGTTGCCTGAAAAGAGTAAAATATGGCTTTAACAGCCTGAAAAGATGTCAAATATACTGTAGATTTACTTGGACATTTTAGCCTTTAATTTTAAAATCCTACATCAGAATGGTCCGATATTGCCTGTGTGACACCATGGATATGTGATGTTTCCTAGACTTGGAATGAAGCTGGTTTAACAGGAGGATTCCGTTCTACAGTTGCCTGAAAGAGTAAAATATGGCTTTAACAGCCTGAAAAGATGTCAAATATACTGTAGATTTACTTGGACATTTTAGCCTTTAATTTTAAAATCCTACATCAGAATGGTCCGATATTGACTGTGTGACACCATGGATATGTGATGTTTACTCAGACTTGGAATGAAGCTGGTTTAACAGGAGGATTCCTCTACAGTTGCCTGAAAAAGAGTAAAATATGGCTTTAACAGCCTGAAAAAGATGTCAAATATACTGTAGATTTACTTGGACATTTTAGCCTTTAATTTTAAAAACCTACATCAGAATGGTCCATATTGACTGTGTGACACCATGGATATGTGATGTTTCTCTCAGACTTGGAATGAAGCTGGTTTAACAGGAGGATTCCGTTCTACAGTTGCCTGAAAAAGAGTAAAATATGGCTTTAACAGCCTGAAAAAGATGTCAAATATACTGTAGATTTACTTGGACATTTTAGCCTTTAATTTTAAAATCCTACATCAGAATGGTCCAATATTGACTGTGTGACACCATGGATATGTGATGTTTCTCTCAGACTTGGAATGAAGCTGGTTTAACAGGAGGATTCCGTTCTACAGTTGCCTGAAAAAGAGTAAAATATGGCTTTAACAGCCTGAAAAAGATGTCAAATATACTGTAGATTTACTTGGACATTTTAGCCTTTAATTTTAAAATCCTACATCAGAATGGTCCAATATTGACTGTGTGACACCATGGATATGTGATGTTTACCAGACTTGGAATGAAGCTGGTTTAACAGGAGGATTCCGTTCTACAGTTGCCTGAAAAAGAGAAATATGGCTTTAACAGCCTGAAAAGATGTCAAATATACTGTAGATTTACTTGGACATTTTAGCCTTTAATTTTAAAATCCTACATCAGAATGGTCCAATATTGACTGTGTGACACCATGGATATGTGATGTTTCTCTCAGACTTGGAATGAAGCTGGTTTAACAGGAGGATTCCGTTCTACAGTTGCCTGAAAAAGAGTAAAATATGGCTTTAACAGCCTGAAAAGATGTCAAATATACTGTAGATTTACTTGGACATTTTAGCCTTTAATTTTAAAACCTACATCAGAATGGTCCATATTGACTGTGTGACACCATGGATATGTGATGTTTCCCAGACTTGGAATGAAGCTGGTTTAACAGGAGGATTCCGTTCTACAGTTGCCTGAAAAAGAGTAAAATATGGCTTTAACAGCCTGAAAAAGATGTCAAATATACTGTAGATTTACTTGGACATTTTAGCCTTTAATTTTAAAACCTACATCAGAATGGTCCAATATTGACTGTGTGACACCATGGATATGTGATGTTCTCCCAGACTTGGAATGAAGCTGGTTTAACAGGAGGATTCCGTTCTACAGTTGCCTGAAAAGAGTAAAATATGGCTTTAACAGCCTGAAAAAGATGTCAAATATACTGTAGATTTACTTGGACATTTTAGCCTTTAATTTTAAAATCCTACATCAGAATGGTCCGATATTGACTGTGTGACACCATGGATATGTGATGTTACCCAGACTTGGAATGAAGCTGGTTTATCAGGTGGATTCCGTTCTACAGATGCCTGAAAAAGAGTAAAATATGGCTTTAACAGCCTGAAAAAGATGTCAAATATACTGTAGATTTACTTGGACATTTTAGCCTTTAATTTTAAAATCTACATCAGAATGGTCCGATATTGCCTGTGTGACACCATGGATATGATGTTTCTCTCAGACTTGGAATGAAGCTGGTTTAACAGGAGGATTCCGTTCTACAGTTGCCTGAAAAAGAGTAAAATATGGCTTTAACAGCCTGAAAAAGATGTCAAATATACTGTAGATTTACTTGGACATTTTAGCCTTTAATTTTAAAAACCTACATCAGAATGGTCCAATATTGACTGTGTGACACCATGGATATGTGATGTTTCTCTGACTTGGAATGAAGCTGGTTTAACAGGAGGATTCCGTTCTACAGTTGCCTGAAAAAGAGTAAAATATGGCTTTAACAGCCTGAAAAAGATGTCAAATATACTGTAGATTTACTTGGACATTTTAGCCTTTAATTTTAAAATCCTACATCAGAATGGTCCGATATTGCCTGTGACACCATGGATATGTGATGTCTCCAGACTTGGAATGAAGCTGGTTTAACAGGAGGATTCCGTTCTACAGTTGCCTGAAAAAGAGTAAAATATGGCTTTAACAGCCTGAAAAAGATGTCAAATATACTGTAGATTTACTTGGACATTTTAGCCTTTAATTTTAAAAACCTACATCAGAATGGTCCATTATTGACTGTGTGACACCATGGATATGTGATGTTTCTCTCAGACTTGGAATGAAGCTGGTTTAACAGGAGGATTCCGTTCTACAGTTGCCTGAAAAAGAGTAAAATATGGCTTTAACAGCCTGAAAAAGATGTCAAATATACTGTAGATTTACTTGGACATTTTAGCCTTTAATTTTAAAATCCTACATCAGAATGGTCCGATATTGACTGTGTGACACCATGGATATGTGATGTTTACCCAGACTTGGAATGAAGCTGGTTTAACAGGAGGATTCCGTCTACAGTTGCCTGAAAAGAGTAAAATATGGCTTTAACAGCCTGAAAAAGATGTCAAATATACTGTAGATTTACTTGGACATTTTAGCCTTTAATTTTAAAAACCTACATCAGAATGGTCCAATATTGACTGTGTGACACCATGGATATGTGATGTTTTCTCAGACTTGGAATGAAGCTGGTTTAACAGGAGGATTCCGTTTACAGTTGCCTGAAAAGAGTAAAATATGGCTTTAACAGCCTGAAAAAGATGTCAAATATACTGTAGATTTACTTGGACATTTTAGCCTTTAATTTTAAAATCCTACATCAGAATGGTCCGATATTGACTGTGTGACACCATGGATGTGATGTTCTCAGACTTGGAATGAAGCTGGTTTAACAGGAGGATTCCGTTCTACAGTTGCCTGAAAAAGAGTAAAATATGGCTTTAACAGCCTGAAAAAGATGTCAAATATACTGTAGATTTACTTGGACATTTTAGCCTTTAATTTTAAAATCCTACATCAGAATGGTCCAATATTGACTGTGTGACACCATGGATATGTGATGTTTCTCAGACTTGGAATGAAGCTGGTTTAACAGGAGGATTCCGTTCTACAGTTGCCTGAAAAAGAGTAAAATATGGCTTTAACAGCCTGAAAAAGATGTCAAATATACTGTAGATTTACTTGGACATTTTAGCCTTTAATTTTAAAACCTACATCAGAATGGTCCGATATTGACTGTGTGACACCATGGATATGTGATGTTTACCCAGACTTGGAATGAAGCTGGTTTAACAGGAGGATTCCGTTCTACAGTTGCCTGAAAAAGAGTAAAATATGGCTTTAACAGCCTGAAAAAGATGTCAAATATACTGTAGATTTACTTGGACATTTTAGCCTTTAATTTTAAAATCCTACATCAGAATGGTCCGATATTGACTGTGTGACACCATGGATATGTGATGTTTACCTCAGACTTGGAATGAAGCTGGTTTAACAGGAGGATTCCGTTCTACAGTTGCCTGAAAAAGAGTAAAATATGGCTTTAACAGCCTGAAAAGATGTCAAATATACTGTAGATTTACTTGGACATTTTAGCCTTTAATTTTAAAACCTACATCAGAATGGTCCATATTGACTGTGACACCATGGATATGTGATGTTTCTCTCAGACTTGGAATGAAGCTGGTTTAACAGGAGGATTCCGTTCTACAGTTGCCTGAAAAAGAGTAAAATATGGCTTTAACAGCCTGAAAAAGATGTCAAATATACTGTAGATTTACTTGGACATTTTAGCCTTTAATTTTAAAATCCTACATCAGAATGGTCCAATATTGACTGTGTGACACCATGGATATGTGATGTTTCTCTCAGACTTGGAATGAAGCTGGTTTAACAGGAGGATTCCGTTCTACAGTTGCCTGAAAAGAGTAAAATATGGCTTTAACAGCCTGAAAAGATGTCAAATATACTGTAGATTTACTTGGACATTTTAGCCTTTAATTTTAAAATCCTACATCAGAATGGTCCGATATTGACTGTGTGACACCATGGATATGTGATGTTTACCCAGACTTGGAATGAAGCTGGTTTAACAGGAGGATTCCGTTCTACAGTTGCCTGAAAAAGAGTAAAATATGGCTTTAACAGCCTGAAAAAGATGTCAAATATACTGTAGATTTACTTGGACATTTTAGCCTTTAATTTTAAAATCCTACATCAGAATGGTCCAATATTGACTGTGTGACACCATGGATATGTGATGTTTCTCTCAGACTTGGAATGAAGCTGGTTTAACAGGAGGATTCCGTTCTACAGTTGCCTGAAAAGAGTAAAATATGGCTTTAACAGCCTGAAAAAGATGTCAAATATACTGTAGATTTACTTGGACATTTTAGCCTTTAATTTTAAAATCCTACATCAGAATGGTCCGATATTGACTGTGTGACACCATGGATATGATGATGTTACCCAGACTTGGAATGAAGCTGGTTTAACAGGAGGATTCCGTTCTACAGTTGCCTGAAAAAGAGTAAAATATCTTTAACAGCCTGAAAAAGATGTCAAATATACTGTAGATTTACTTGGACATTTTAGCCTTTAATTTTAAAAACCCATCAGAATGGTCCAATATTGACTGTGTGACACCATGGATATGTGATGTTTCTCTCAGACTTGGAATGAAGCTGGTTTAACAGGAGGATTCCTCTACAGTTGCCTGAAAAGAGTAAAATATGGCTTTAACAGCCTGAAAAAGATGTCAAATATACTGTAGATTTACTTGGACATTTTAGCCTTTAATTTTAAAATCCTACATCAGAATGGTCCGATATTGACTGTGTGACACCATGGATATGTGATGTTTACCCAGACTTGGAATGAAGCTGGTTTAACAGGAGGATTCCGCTACAGTTGCCTGAAAAAGAGTAAAATATGGCTTTAACAGCCTGAAAAAGATGTCAAATATACTGTAGATTTACTTGGACATTTTAGCCTTTAATTTTAAAATCCTACATCAGAATGGTCCAATATTGACTGTGTGACACCATGGATATGTGATGTTTCTCAGACTTGGAATGAAGCTGGTTTAACAGGAGGATTCCGTTCTACAGTTGCCTGAAAAAGAGTAAAATATGGCTTTAACAGCCTGAAAAAGATGTCAAATATACTGTAGATTTACTTGGACATTTTAGCCTTTAATTTTAAAATCCTACATCAGAATGGTCCAATATTGACTGTGTGACACCATGGATATGTGATGTTTCTCTCAGACTTGGAATGAAGCTGGTTTAACAGGAGGATTCCGTTCTACAGTTGCCTGAAAAAGAGTAAAATATGGCTTTAACAGCCTGAAAAAGATGTCAAATATACTGTAGATTTACTTGGACATTTTAGCCTTTAATTTTAAAATCCTACATCAGAATGGTCCGATATTGCCTGTGACACCATGGATATATGATGTGTCCTCAGACTTGGAATGAAGCTGGTTTAACAGGAGGATTCCGTTCTACAGTTGCCTGAAAAAGAGTAAAATATGGCTTTAACAGCCTGAAAAAGATGTCAAATATACTGTAGATTTACTTGGACATTTTAGCCTTTAATTTTAAATCCTACATCAGAATGGTCCGATATTGACTGTGTGACACCATGGATATGTGATGTTTCCTCAGACTTGGAATGAAGCTGGTTTAACAGGAGGATTCCGTTCTACAGTTGCCTGAAAAAGAGTAAAATATGGCTTTAACAGCCTGAAAAAGATGTCAAATATACTGTAGATTTACTTGGACATTTTAGCCTTTAATTTTAAAATCCTACATCAGAATGGTCCAATATTGACTGTGTGACACCATGGATATGTGATGTTTCTCTCAGACTTGGAATGAAGCTGGTTTAACAGGAGGATTCCGTTCTACAGTTGCCTGAAAAGAGTAAAATATGGCTTTAACAGCCTGAAAAAGATGTCAAATATACTGTAGATTTACTTGGACATTTTAGCCTTTAATTTTAAAATCCTACATCAGAATGGTCCGATATTGCCTGTGTGACACCATGGATATATGATGTGTTACCCAGACTTGGAATGAAGCTGGTTTAACAGGAGGATTCCGTTCTACAGTTGCCTGAAAAGAGTAAAATATGGCTTTACAGCCTGAAAAAGATGTCAAATATACTGTAGATTTACTTGGACATTTTAGCCTTTAATTTTAAAATCCTACATCAGAATGGTCCAATATTGACTGTGTGACACCATGGATATGTGATGCTCTCAGACTTGGAATGAAGCTGGTTTAACAGGAGGATTCCGTTCTACAGTTGCCTGAAAAAGAGTAAAATATGGCTTTAACAGCCTGAAAAAGATGTCAAATATACTGTAGATTTACTTGGACATTTTAGCCTTTAATTTTAAAATCCTACATCAGAATGGTCCAATATTGACTGTGTGACACCATGGATATGTGATGTTTCTCAGACTTGGAATGAAGCTGGTTTAACAGGAGGATTCCGTTCTACAGTTGCCTGAAAAAGAGTAAAATATGGCTTTAACAGCCTGAAAAAGATGTCAAATATACTGTAGATTTACTTGGACATTTTAGCCTTTAATTTTAAAATCCTACATCAGAATGGTCCGATATTGCTGTGTGACACCATGGATATGTGATGTTTACCCAGACTTGGAATGAAGCTGGTTTAACAGGAGGATTCCGTTCTACAGTTGCCTGAAAAAGAGTAAAATATGGCTTTAACAGCCTGAAAAAGATGTCAAATATACTGTAGTTTTACTTGGACATTTTAGCCTTTAATTTTAAAACCTACATCAGAATGGTCCAATATTGACTGTGTGACACCATGGATATGTGATGTTTCTCTCAGACTTGGAATGAAGCTGGTTTAACAGGAGGATTCCGTTCTACAGTTGCCTGAAAAGAGTAAAATATGGCTTTAACAGCCTGAAAAAGATGTCAAATATACTGTAGATTTACTTGGACATTTTAGCCTTTAATTTTAAAATCCTACATCAGAATGGTCCGATATTGCCTGTGACACCATGGATATATGATGTGTTACCCAGACTTGGAATGAAGCTGGTTTAACAGGAGGATTCCGTTCTACAGTTGCCTGAAAAAGAGTAAAATATGGCTTTAACAGCCTGAAAAAGATGTCAAATATACTGTAGATTTACTTGGACATTTTAGCCTTTAATTTTAAAAACCTACATCAGAATGGTCCAATATTGACTGTGTGACACCATGGATATGTGATGTTTCTCTCAGACTTGGAATGAAGCTGGTTTAACAGGAGGATTCCGTTCTACAGTTGCCTGAAAAGAGTAAAATATGGCTTTAACAGCCTGAAAAGATGTCAAATATACTGTAGATTTACTTGGACATTTTAGCCTTTAATTTTAAAATCCTACATCAGAATGGTCCGATATTGACTGTGTGACACCATGGATATATGATGTTTACCCAGACTTGGAATGAAGCTGGTTTAACAGGAGGATTCCGTTCTACAGTTGCCTGAAAAAGAGTAAAATATGGCTTTAACAGCCTGAAAAAGATGTCAAATATACTGTAGATTTACTTGGACATTTTAGCCTTTAATTTTAAAACCTACATCAGAATGGTCCAATATTGACTGTGTGACACCATGGATATGTGATGTTTCTCTCAGACTTGGAATGAAGCTGGTTTAACAGGAGGATTCCGTTCTACAGTTGCCTGAAAAAGAGTAAAATATGGCTTTAACAGCCTGAAAAAGATGTCAAATATACTGTAGATTTACTTGGACATTTTAGCCTTTAATTTTAAAATCCTACATCAGAATGGTCCGATATTGACTGTGTGACACCATGGATATGTGATGTTTCTCTCAGACTTGGAATGAAGCTGGTTTAACAGGAGGATTCCGTTCTACAGTTGCCTGAAAAAGAGTAAAATATGGCTTTAACAGCCTGAAAAGATGTCAAATATACTGTAGATTTACTTGGACATTTTAGCCTTTAATTTTAAAATCCTACATCAGAATGGTCCGATATTGACTGTGTGACACCATGGATATGTGATGTTTCTCCCAGACTTGGAATGAAGCTGGTTTAACAGGAGGATTCCGTTCTACAGTTGCCTGAAAAAGAGTAAAATATGGCTTTAACAGCCTGAAAAAGATGTCAAATATACTGTAGATTTACTTGGACATTTTAGCCTTTAATTTTAAAATCCTACATCAGAATGGTCCAATATTGACTGTGTGACACCATGGATATGTGATGTTTCTCCCAGACTTGGAATGAAGCTGGTTTAACAGGAGGATTCCGTTCACAGTTGCCTGAAAAAGAGTAAAATATGGCTTTAACAGCCTGAAAAAGATGTCAAATATACTGTAGATTTACTTGGACATTTTAGCCTTTAATTTTAAAAACCTACATCAGAATGGTCCAATATTGACTGTGTGACACCATGGATATGTGATGTTTCTCTCAGACTTGGAATGAAGCTGGTTTAACAGGAGGATTCCGTCTACAGTTGCCTGAAAAGAGTAAAATATGGCTTTAACAGCCTGAAAAAGATGTCAAATATACTGTAGATTTACTTGGACATTTTAGCCTTTAATTTTAAAATCCTACATCAGAATGGTCCGATATTGACTGTGTGACACCATGGATATGATGTGTTTCTCCAGACTTGGAATGAAGCTGGTTTAACAGGAGGATTCCGTTCTACAGTTGCCTGAAAAAGAGTAAAATATGGCTTTAACAGCCTGAAAAGATGTCAAATATACTGTAGATTTACTTGGACATTTTAGCCTTTAATTTTAAAATCCTACATCAGAATGGTCCAATATTGACTGTGTGACACCATGGATATGTGATGTTTCTCTCAGACTTGGAATGAAGCTGGTTTAACAGGAGGATTCCGTTCTACAGTTGCCTGAAAAGAGTAAAATATGGCTTTAACAGCCTGAAAAAGATGTCAAATATACTGTAGATTTACTTGGACATTTTAGCCTTTAATTTTAAAATCCTACATCAGAATGGTCCGATATTGCCTGTGTGACACCATGGATATGTGATGTTTACCCAGACTTGGAAGCTGGTTTAACAGGAGGATTCCGTTCTACAGTTGCCTGAAAAAGAGTAAAATATGGCTTTAACAGCCTGAAAAGATGTCAAATATACTGTAGATTTACTTGGACATTTTAGCCTTTAATTTTAAAATCCTACATCAGAATGGTCCAATATTGACTGTGTGACACCATGGATATGTGATGTTTCTCTCAGACTTGGAATGAAGCTGGTTTAACAGGAGGATTCCGTTCTACAGTTGCCTGAAAAAGAGTAAAATATGGCTTTAACAGCCTGAAAAAGATGTCAAATATACTGTAGATTTACTTGGACATTTTAGCCTTTAATTTTAAAATCCTACATCAGAATGGTCCAATATTGACTGTGTGACACCATGGATATGTGATGTGTTACCCAGACTTGAAATCAAGCTGGTTTAACAGGAGGATTCCGTTCTACAGTTGCCTGAAAAAGAGTAAAATATGGCTTTAACAGCAAAAGATGTCAAATATACTGTAGATTTACTTGGACATTTTAGCCTTTAATTTTAAAACCTACATCAGAATGGTCCAATATTGACTGTGTGACACCATGGATATGTGATGTTTCTCTCAGACTTGGAATGAAGCTGGTTTAACAGGAGGATTCCGTTCTACAGTTGCCTGAAAAAGAGTAAAATATGGCTTTAACAGCCTGAAAAAGATGTCAAATATACTGTAGATTTACTTGGACATTTTAGCCTTTAATTTTAAAATCCTACATCAGAATGGTCCGATATTGACTGTGTGACCATGGTATGTGATGATTCTCTCAGACTTGGAATGAAGCTGGTTTAACAGGAGGATTCCGTTCTACAGTTGCCTGAAAAGATAAAATATGGCTTTAACAGCCTGAAAAGATGTCAAATATACTGTAGATTTACTTGGACATTTTAGCCTTAATTTTAAAATCCTACATCAGAATGGTCCATATTGACTGTGTGACACCATGGATATGTGATTTCTCTCAGACTTGAAATGAAGCTGGTTTAACAGGAGGATTCCGTTCTACAGTTGCCTGAAAAGAGTAAAATATGGCTTTAACAGCCTGAAAAGATGTCAAATATACTGTAGATTTACTTGGACATTTTAGCCTTTAATTTTAAAATCCTACATCAGAATGGTCCGATATTGCCTGTGTGACACCATGGATATATGATGTCCTTACCCAGACGGAAGCTGGTTTAACAGGAGGATTCGTTTACAGTTGCCTGAAAAAGAGTAAATGGCTTTAACAGCCTGAAAAGAGATGTCAAATATACTGTAGATTTACTGGACATTTTAGCCTTTAATTTTAAAACCTACATCAGAATGGTCCAATATTGACTGTGTGACACCATGGATATGTGATGTTTCTCTCAGACTTGGAATGAAGCTGGTTTAACAGGAGGATTCCGTTCTACAGTTGCCTGAAAAAGAGTAAAATATGGCTTTAACAGCCTGAAAAGATGTCAAATATACTGTAGATTTACTTGGACATTTTAGCCTTTAATTTTAAATTCCTACATCAGAATGGTCCGATATTAACTGTGTGAGACCATGGATATGTGATGTCTTACCCAGACTTGGAATGAAGCTGGTTTAACAGGAGGATTCTGTTCTACAGTTGCCTGAAAGAGTAAAATATGGCTTTAACTGCCTGAAAGATGTCAAATATACTGTAGATTTACTTGGACATTTTAGCCTTTAATTTTAAAATCCTACATCAGAATGGTCCAATATTGACTGTGTGACACCATGGATATGTGATGTTTCTGTCAGACTTGGAATGAAGCTGGTTTAACAGGAGGATTCCGTTCTACAGTTGCCTGAAAAAGAGTAAAATATGGCTTTAACAGCCTGAAAAAGATGTCAAATATACTGTAGATTTACTTGGACATTTTAGCCTTTAATTTTAAAACCTACATCAGAATGGTCCGATATTGACTGTGTGACACCATGGATATGATGTTTCTCTCAGACTTGGAATGAAGCTGGTTTAACAGGAGGATTCCGTTCTACAGTTGCCTGAAAAAGAGTAAAATATGGCTTTAACAGCCTGAAAAAGATGTCAAATATACTGTAGATTTACTTGGACATTTTAGCCTTTAATTTTAAAATCCTACATCAGAATGGTCCATATTGACTGTGTGACACCATGGATATGTGATGTTACCCAGACTTGGAATGAAGCTGGTTTAACAGGAGGATTCCGTTCTACAGACCTGAAAAAGACTAAAATATGGCTTTAACAGCCTGAAAAGATGTCAAATATACTGTAGATTTACTTGGACATTTTAGCCTTTAATTTTAAAATCCTACATCAGAATGGTCCAATATTGACTGTGTGACACCATGGATATGTAATGTTCATTGCAGACTTGGAATGAAGCTGGTTTAACAGGAGGATTCCGTTCTACAGTTGCCTGAAAAAGACTAAAATATGGCTTTAACAGCCTGAAAAGATGTCAAATATACTGTAGATATACTTGGACATTTTAGCCTTTAATTTTAAAATCCTACATCAGAATGGTCCAATATTGACTGGGTGACACCATGGATATGTGATGTTCTCAGACTTGGAATGAAGCTGGTTTAACAGGAGGATTCCGTTCACAGTTGCCTGAAAAGAGTAAAATATGGCTTTAACAGCCTGAAAAAGATGTCAAATATACTGTAGATTTACTTGGACATTTTAGCCTTTAATTTTAAAATCCTACATCAGAATGGTCCGATATTGACCTGTGTGACACCATGGATATGTGATGTTTACCTAGACTTGGAATGAAGCTGGTTTAACAGGAGGATTCCGTTCTACAGTTGCCTGAAAAGAGTAAAATATGGCTTTAACAGCCTGAAAAAGATGTCAAATATACTGTAGATTTACTTGGACATTTTAGCCTTTAATTTTAAATCCTACATCAGAATGGTCCAATATTGACTGTGTGACACCATGGATATGTGATGTTTCTCTCAGACTTGGAATGAAGCTGGTTTAACAGGAGGATTCCGTTCTACAGTTGCCTGAAAAAGAGAAAAATATGGCTTTAACAGCCTGAAAAAGATGTCAAATATACTGTAGATTTACTTGGACATTTTAGCCTTTAATTTTAAAAATCCTACATCAGAATGGTCCAATATTGACTGTGTGACACCATGGATATGTGATGTGTTTCTCCAGACTTGGAATGAAGCTGGTTTAACAGGAGGATTCCGTTCTACAGTTGCCTGAAAAAGATATGGCTTTAACAGCCTGAAAAAGATGTCAAATATACTGTAGATTTACTTGGACATTTTAGCCTTTAATTTTAAAAACCTACATCAGAATGGTCCAATATTGACTGTGTGACACCATGGATATGTGATGTTTCTCTCAGACTTGGAATGAAGCTGGTTTAACAGGAGGATTCCTGTTCTACAGTTGCCTGAAAAAAGTAAAATATGGCTTTAACAGCCTGAAAAGATGTCAAATATACTGTAGATTTACTTGGACATTTTAGCCTTTAATTTTAAAACTACATCAGAATGGTCTGATAATATTGACTGTGTGACCATGGATATGTGATGTTCTCCAGACTTGGAATGAAGCTGGTTTAACAGGAGGATTCCGTTCTACAGATGCCTGAAAAGAGTAAAATATGGCTTTAACAGCCTGAAAAAGATGTCAAATATACTGTAGATTTACTGGACATTTTAGCCTTTAATTTTAAAATCCTACATCAGAATGGTCCAATATTGACTGTGTGACACCTATGGATATGTGATGTTTCTTCAGACTTGGAATGAAGCTGGTTTAACAGGAGGATTCCGTTCTACAGTTGCCTGAAAGAGTAAAATATGGCTTTAACAGCCTGAAAAGATGTCAAATATACTGTAGATTTACTTGGACATTTTAGCCTTTAATTTTAAAATCCTACATCAGAATGGTCCATATACTGCACACCATGGATATGTGATGTTTCTTCAGACTTGGAATGAAGCAGCTGGACAGGAGGATTCCTGTTCTACAGTTGCCTGAAAAGAGTAAAATATGGCTTTAACAGCCTGGAAAAGATGTCAAATATACTGTAGATTTACTGTACATTTTAGCTTTAACTTTAAAATCCTACACTGTGAATG
>JABXJD010001929.1:0-67258 GCA_013375575.1 Percina caprodes | reverse complement strand
TCTTGTGTCAAAATATAGAAATCCTTTGTTAAAATTACAAATACACACATATAATTACTGCACACAGCAAGTTTCTGCTATTTGACTGAAAACAAAAAGGTTGGTCTTAAAAATATTATGGAACAGAGGGTATACATATTAACCACCCTCATCACTATTATATGTACAGCTTATGATAGGTGAGATACAGCTGTAATTCCCAATGCATATTTATGTCACTATGGTGATCAGGCACCCACTAGAATTGAGAAGCTTCATTGCTGACACAAAACCAAAAGGTCTGTGCCAAATTCACATATATGCAAGCAGTTGCCCATAAACACACAGTCTAGTCCATCACAAAAGGACTCTGAAACAGGTTATGTAAGCCTGTAGTTTGCTTGTGGGTTTTTGTTTCTCACTTCAATGAACGGAGGAAATGCTCGAGGAGAGCATGACGCAGTGCTTCCTCTGTCTATTTTCTCTCCCTCATCCTCTGTCTTGTCTATATTTAATGCTTATAGATTCTATTTATCTCCTCCCAGTCACACTCACCATTGCATTTTAGTAAGTCCCTTTCCTACAGTAACTCTATCCTAAGTGTCACACGTATATTTTTCTTTTTAAACAGCAAAAGGAAGACCATCGTTTTCGTGACTTGAGGTGGTTGTTTGCACAATCCTGTTAAGATCCCAGGAGAGGAGCACTTTACTCACAGTGGCAGAGTAAAAATAGCAGCCCAGTGCTAGTTAGTGTCAAAATGTGAATTGTATTTTATGTAATTGTGTGTACAGGATATCAGTAGTTAATAGTGTAGTAGTTAATTGTGATTTTAACAAAACAGGGTTAAACCTATTCTTTAAAAAAATATATCAACCCATTGACTGTACTTACACTTTTATCATACTTTGTCACAATGGGCTTTAACCAAGATACTTTTATTATGCTTTATTATGAAGTGGGTTACAGGAGGTGCTGCAGTGAATTGCCCACCCTAAAAAGACAGACATGTTGAATTATTCAGCACTTTTGCATACTCCACATAGAATCAGCAGAAGTTACATTAGATTTGTATGGATTTAAAGTAGGTTAAGTACTCAGAGCCTTGAGTAAAAGTACCAATACACGATTCTCCTAATGGAAGTGTTGGGCCATTGTACCATACTGAGACCATTAGCAGGCGTAGCAATGTCGACACACTTGATTCACTGGTGTAATTTCTGGATCACTTCTGGGGTCTTCTCTCCAAGGCACTGTGAAGTTATGGGAACCCCTCCATCACAAGCATGAGAGAGCCTTAACCCCAGATCCTTTACTTACCATACCATGTAGCGTTTTACATGGCAATAAACTAACCAAAACTGATCATTGGGCCAATGTGTCGCCTACAAACATGATTTACATTTCCGGATGTATACTGAGATTGATTGTGACAGTCTATTGGTGCCCCTTCCTTTGCTCCTCCATACACTTGCTAGTAACCAAAGAGGACATGGAGGATTATTAAAAACATGAAGGATTCTTCATAAGAGATAGTTATTACCACTCAAGTTTCTGCGCTCGAAAGTGGCGAATGACACAATCCTCTGAACGTAGCCATACTTAGAAATAAAGAGAGGGTTGTGTGGAGCTGATAGTCTTAATTGGCTTTGTAGCAAGTCATTTGGCAATGGCTTGAATGTTAAGGACGTTCAAATCATGTTGGCAGCAATACCCTACCATATGTGTGATCATCAGGAGAAAATGCTAAAATAAAGGGTGAAGAAGGAAAAGAAAAACTCAGTTACATGAAAAATATCAGTGTCCATGGTGATATGAAGATATTAATAAATAAACTTTCAAGAAATACCTTGGCACTTGTTTGAAGAAGATATTGTTGCCATAGTGAAGGCAATTTCTTGGTAGAATAATCAAGAAGGAGATGTTTAAGAGTTCATAAAAACACGTTTCACATTTTTAATGATATCAACTTCCTTTGCTTTATAAGTCAGACCTTATGTTCATTTTGTATTCATTTGCATAATGTTAGTAAGTGAAGCCTTAGATTTTCCATCCTCTGGGTTGGCAGTTCATTGCTGACAGTTAAAACTGCCACTGGGTGCAGGCAGCAACTGAGCTATGCAGCAGATATCACCTCCTACGCTCAGATACAGATTTTGGTCTCCCAAGGCCCCGCACTTAGCATGCTTAGACGAACCTGCTTCTGGATCTCTAGACAGGAGTTTGGCAGTCAACATGGAAGGATGAGAAGTTACAGGAACAGTGGGAGGTTGGATATCTGGCAGTGTGAGGCAAAGCCAACAGCTGCTTTATCACGTCCCACGCACAAACTCACACCCACACACACAAATACATATTGGCCCACAAAAACATATACAGTAATTGGCAAACGTGTCTTGGCTGTAACACAAAAGCTTTTCATAATCCTTGACAGTAGGTTTTACCCTAAAGGGAACACTTGTGTATGCAAGTTATTGTTTTGTCGCTGAAAGTTTAAAATTTGAACATACGTGAAGTGTATCTTCAACATTTGTTACAAGAATGCTACATGTTGTATGTGAAATAACTAAACAAGGTCGACTACAGTCATGCTAGCGGCCCTGTGAGGCTGTACTAAGGCACAATGGGGATTTGAGCTTAATGCTAACATGGTCGCAATGACAATGCTGATGTTTAGCATTTGTTTACCATCTTTGATTAGCATGTTAGCATGCTAAAATTAGGACTAAACACAGTCTGATGGAAATGTTATAGTTTTACATTTATTTAGTCATAGCCAAAAGTATTAGACAAAAAAGAAACAAAGGCAACAAAACTATTTGGTTAGGTTTAGAAAAATTAACATGGTTTTGGTTAAAATAAGTATTTAAGATATATCGCCTAGGTAGGTTACCTCAAGTAGCCTATGTTATGTTGGCTTTGTAAGTTAAATGCATTAAGTATTTTAACTTACGTACATACGTGTTTGGTTGTTTGAGCCATCCACCCACCAGGTCCTCCTCACTACGCAGACTTTAAGACAGGGCTGTGATGAACCAGGGAATATGTGTGTCCACTACACCAAAGTATCATAATTGACTTTCCATTGGCCTTGTTTCCGTGGTCCCCGCACCTTCATTTAACACATGACGTGACACGACCATCACAATGTGGTGTTAAGAAGTCATGGTAATTTCTGTGAGATCAGGCTTAAAAAAACACTACCTGATGGAAAGACTCAATGAAAAGTCAGGGCCCCCGAAGATAAACAAACGTTGCCATCCATTGAGCCATTCCACTAGCGTGGTTAAAAATGTGAAAGCAACTAGAAAATAAACAACACGTGATATGTGTAGTCTCAACCAGACTTGGAATGAAGCTGGTTTAACAGGAGGATTCAGTTTTAACGTTGCCTGAAAAAGAGTAAAATATGGCTTTAACAAATGAAAAAGATGTCAAATATACTGTTGATTTACTTGGACATTTTAGCTTCTAATTTTAAAATCCTACATCAGAATGGTCCAATTTAACCTGTGTGACACCATGGATATGTGTTGTCTCATCCAGACTTGTAATAAAACTGGTTTAACAGGAGGATGTGGTTCTACAGTTGCCTGAAAAAGAGTAAAATATGGCTTTAACAGCCTGAAAAAGATGTCAAATATAATGAAGATTTACTTGGACATGTTTGCCTTTATTTTAAAATCCTACATCAGAATGGTCCAATATTACCTGTGTGACACCATTGATATGTGATGTCTCAACCAGACTTGGAAGGAAGCTGGCCTAACAGGAGGATTCTCTTCTACAGTTGCCTGAAAAAAGTAAAATATGATTTTATCAGCTGGAAAAGATTTCAAATATACTGTAGATTTACTTGGACATTTTAGCCTTTAATTTTAAAATCCTACATCAGAATGGTCCGATATTACCTGTGTGACACCATTGATATGTGATGTCTCAACCATACTTGGAAGGAAGCTGGCTTAACAGGAGGATTCTCTTTACAGTTGCCTGAAAAAGAGTAAAATATGGCTTTAAAGCCTGAAAAAGATGTCAAATATACTGTGATTTACTTGGACATGTTAGCATTTAATTTTAAAATCCTACATCAGAATGGTCCGATATTACCTGTGTGACACACTGGATATATCTTTTCGAAACTAGACTTGGAATGAAGCTGGTTAAACAGGAGGATTTGGTTCTACAGTTGCCTGAAAAAAGTAAAATATGGCTTTAAAGCCTGAAAAGATGTCAAATATACTGTAGATTTACTTGGACATGTTTGCCTTTAATTTTAAAATCCTACATCAGAATGGTCCAATATTACTTGTGTGACACCATGGATATGTGATGTCTCAACCAGACTTGAATGAAGCTGGTTTAACAGGAGGATTCTCGTTTACAGTTGCCTGAAAAAAGTAAAATATGATTTAACAGCCTGAAAAAGATGTCAAATATACTGTAGATTTACTTGGACATTTTAGCCTTTAATTTTAAAATCCTACATCAGAATGATCCGATATTACCTGTGTGAAACCAGGTATATGTGAAGTCTCAACCAGACTTGGAATGAAGCTGGTTTAACAGGAGGATTCCGTTCTACAGTTGCCTGAAAAAGAGTAAAATATGGCTTTAACAGCCTGAAAAAGATGTCAAATATACTGTAGATTTACTTGGACATGTTAGCCTTTAATTTTAAAATCCTACATCAGAATGGTCCGATATTACCTGTGTGACACCATGGATATGTGATGTTACCCAGACTTGGAATGAAGCTGGTTTAACAGGAGGATTCCGTTCTACAGTTGCCTGAAAAAGAGTAAAATATGGCTTTAACAGCCTGAAAAAGATGTCAAATATACTGTAGATTTACTTGGACATGTTAGCCTTTAATTTTAAAATCCTACATCAGAATGGTCCAATATTAACCTGTGTGACACCATGGATATGTGATGTCTCACCCAGACTTGGAATGAAGCTGGTTTAACAGGAGGATTCCGTTCTACAGTTGCCTGAAAAAGAGTAAAATATGGCTTTAACAGCCTGAAAAAGATGTCAAATATACTGTAGATTTACTTGGACATTTTAGCCTTTAATTTTAAAATCCTACATCAGAATGGTCCAATATTACCTGTGTGACACCATGGATATGTGATGTCTCAACCAGACTTGGAATGAAGCTGGTTTAACAGGAGGATTCCTCTACAGTGCCTGAAAAAGAGTAAAATATGCTTTAACAGCCTGAAAAAGATGTCAAATATACTGTAGATTTACTTGGACATTTTAGCCTTTAATTTTAAAATCCTACATCAGAATGGTCCAATATTACCTGTGTGACACCATGGATATGTGATGTCTCAACCAGACTTGGAATGAAGCTGGCTTAACAGAAGGATTCTTTACAGTAGCCTGAAAAAGAGTAAAATATGGCTTTAAAGCCTGAAAAAGATGTCAAATATACTGTTGATTTACTTGGACATGTTAGCCTTTAATTTTAAAATCCTACATCAGAATGGTCCGATATTACCTGTGTGACACATGGATATATGTTTCGAAACTAGACTTGGAATGAAGCTGGCTTAACAGGAGGATTTGGTTCTACAGTTGCCTGAAAAAGTAAAATATGGCTTTAAAGCCTGAAAAAGATGTCAAATATACTGTAGATTTACTTGGACATTTTGCCTTTAATTTTAAAATCCTACATCAGAATGGTCCAATATTACTTGTGTGACACCATGGATATGTGATGTCTCACCCAGACTTTGAATGAAGCTGGTTTAATAGGAGGATTACGTTTTACAGTTGCCTGAAAAAGAGTAAAATATGGTTTTAACAGCCTGAAAAAGGTGTCAAATATACTGTAGATTTACTTGGACATGTTAGCCTTTAATTTTAAAATCCTACATGAGAATGGTCCGATCTTACCTTTGTAATACACTGGATACGTGATGTCTCAAACAGATTTGGAATGAAGCTGGCTTAACAGGAGGATTCTCTTTACAGTTGCCTGAAAAAGAGTAAAATATGGCTTTAACAGCCTGAAAAAGTTGTCAAATATACTGTAGATTTACTTGGACATGTTAGCCTTTAATTTTAAAATCCTACATCAGAATGGTCCGATATTACCTGTGTGACACCATGGATATGTGATGTGTTACCCAGACTTGGAATGAAGCTGGTTTAACAGGAGGATTCCGTTCTACAGTTGCCTGAAAAAGAGTAAAATATGGCTTAAACAGCCTGAAAAAGATGTCAAATATACTGTAGATTTACTTGGACATTTTAGCCTTTAATTTTAAAATCCTACATCAGAATGGTCCAATATTGACCGTGTGTCACCATGGATATGTGATGTCTCACCCAGACTTGGAATGAAGCTGGTTTAACAGGAGGATTCCGTTCTACAGTTGCCTGAAAAAGAGTAAAATATGGCTTTAACAGCCTGAAAAAGATGTCAAATATACTGTAGATTTACTTGGACATTTTAGCCTTTAATTTTAAAATCCTACATCAGAATGGTCCAATATTACCTGTGTGACACCATGGATATGTGATGTCTCAACCAGACTTGGAATGAAGCTGGTTTAACAGGAGGATTCTCTTTTACAGTAGCCTGAAAAAGAGTAAAATATGATTTTAACAGCCTGAAAAAGATGTCAAATATACTGTAGATTTACTTGGACATTTTAGCCTTTAATTTTAAAATCCTACATCAGAATGGTCCGATATTACCTGTGTGACACCATGGATATGTGATGTCTCAACCAGACTTGGAATGAAGCTGGCTTAACAGGAGGATTCTCTTTACAGTTGCCTGAAAAAGAGTAAAATATGGCTTTAACAGCCTGAAAAATATGTCAAATATACTGTAGATTTACTTGGACATTTTAGCCTTTAATTTTAAAATCCTACATCAGAATGGTCCGATATTACCTGTGTGACACCATGGATATGTATTGTCTAGACTTGGAATGAAGCTGGTTTAACAGGAGGATTCCGTTCTACAGTTGCCTGAAAAAGAGAAAATATGGCTTTAACAGCCTGAAAAGATGTCAAATATACTGTAGATTTACTTGGACATTTTAGCCTTTAATTTTAAAATCCTACATCAGAATGGTCCAATATTACTGTGTGACACCATGGATATGTGATGTCTCTCCAGACTTGGAATGAAGCTGGTTTAACAGGAGGATTCGTTCTACAGTTGCCTGAAAAAGAGTAAAATATGGCTTTAACAGCCTGAAAAAGATGTCAAATATACTGTAGATTTACTTGGACATTTTAGCCTTTAATTTTAAAATCCTACATCAGAATGGTCCGATATTGCCTGTGTGACACCATGGATATGTGATGTTTCCCAGACTTGGAATGAAGCTGGCTTAACAGGAGGATTCCGTTCTACAGTTGCCTGAAAAAGAGTAAAATATGGCTTTAACAGCCTGAAAAAGATGTCAAATATACTGTAGATTTACTTGGACATTTTAGCCTTTAATTTTAAAATCCTACATCAGAATGGTCCAATATTGACTGTGTGACACCATGGATATGTGATGTTTCTCTCAGACTTGGAATGAAGCTGGTTTAACAGGAGGATTCCGTTCTACAGTTGCCTGAAAAAGAGTAAAATATGGCTTTAACAGCCTGAAAAAGATGTCAAATATACTGTAGATTTACTTGGACATTTTAGCCTTTAATTTTAAAATCCTACATCAGAATGGTCCGATATTGACTGTGTGACACCATGGATATGTGATGTTTCCCAGACTTGGAATGAAGCTGGTTTAACAGGAGGATTCCTTGCCTGAAAAAGAGTAAAATATGGCTTTAAATGCCTGAAAAAGATGTCAAATATACTGTAGATTTACTTGGACATTTTAGCCTTTAATTTTAAAATCCTACATCAGAATGGTCCAATATTGACTGTGTGACACCATGGATATGTGATGTTTCTCTCAGACTTGGAATGAAGCTGGTTTAACAGGAGGATTCCGTTCTACAGTTGCCTGAAAAAGAGTAAAATATGGCTTTAACAGCCTGAAAAAGATGTCAAATATACTGTAGATTTACTTGGACATTTTAGCCTTTAATTTTAAAATCCTACATCAGAATGGTCCGATATTGACTGTGTGACACCATGGATATGTGATGTTTCCCAGACTTGGAATGAAGCTGGTTTAACAGGAGGATTCCGTTCTACAGTTGCCTGAAAAAGAGTAAAATATGGCTTTAACAGCCTGAAAAAGATGTCAAATATACTGTAGATTTACTTGGACATTTTAGCCTTTAATTTTAAAATCCTACATCAGAATGGTCCGATATTGCCTGTGTGACACCATGGATATGTGATGTTTACCCAGACTTGGAATGAAGCTGGTTTAACAGGAGGATTCCGTTCTACAGTTGCCTGAAAAAGAGTAAAATATGGCTTTAACAGCCTGAAAAAGATGTCAAATATACTGTAGATTTACTTGGACATTTTAGCCTTTAATTTTAAAATCCTACATCAGAATGGTCCAATATTGACTGTGTGACACCATGGATATGTGATGTTTCTCTCAGACTTGGAATGAAGCTGGTTTAACAGGAGGATTCCGTTCTACAGTTGCCTGAAAAAGAGTAAAATATGGCTTTAACAGCCTGAAAAAGATGTCAAATATACTGTAGATTTACTTGGACATTTTAGCCTTTAATTTTAAAATCCTACATCAGAATGGTCCAATATTGACTGTGTGACACCATGGATATGTGATGTTTCTCTCAGACTTGGAATGAAGCTGGTTTAACAGGAGGATTCCGTTCTACAGTTGCCTGAAAAAGAGTAAAATATGGCTTTAACAGCCTGAAAAAGATGTCAAATATACTGTAGATTTACTTGGACATTTTAGCCTTTAATTTTAAAATCCTACATCAGAATGGTCCGATATTGACTGTGTGACACCATGGATATGTGATGTTTCTCCAGACTTGGAATGAAGCTGGTTTAACAGGAGGATTCCGTTCTACAGTTGCCTGAAAAAGAGTAAAATATGGCTTTAACAGCCTGAAAAAGATGTCAAATATACTGTAGATTTACTTGGACATTTTAGCCTTTAATTTTAAAATCCTACATCAGAATGGTCCGATATTGACTGTGTGACACCATGGATATGTGATGTTTCTCAGACTTGGAATGAAGCTGGTTTAACAGGAGGATTCCGTTCTACAGTTGCCTGAAAAAGAGTAAAATATGGCTTTAACAGCCTGAAAAAGATGTCAAATATACTGTAGATTTACTTGGACATTTTAGCCTTTAATTTTAAAATCCTACATCAGAATGGTCCAATATTGACTGTGTGACACCATGGATATGTGATGTTTCTCTCAGACTTGGAATGAAGCTGGTTTAACAGGAGGATTCCGTTCTACAGTTGCCTGAAAAAGAGTAAAATATGGCTTTAACAGCCTGAAAAAGATGTCAAATATACTGTAGATTTACTTGGACATTTTAGCCTTTAATTTTAAAATCCTACATCAGAATGGTCCGATATTGACTGTGTGACACCATGGATATGTGATGTGTTACCCAGACTTGGAATGAAGCTGGTTTAACAGGAGGATTCCGTTCTACAGTTGCCTGAAAAAGAGTAAAATATGGCTTTAACAGCCTGAAAAAGATGTCAAATATACTGTAGATTTACTTGGACATTTTAGCCTTTAATTTTAAAATCCTACATCAGAATGGTCCAATATTGACTGTGTGACACCATGGATATGTGATGTTTCTCTCAGACTTGGAATGAAGCTGGTTTAACAGGAGGATTCCGTTCTACAGTTGCCTGAAAAAGAGTAAAATATGGCTTTAACAGCCTGAAAAAGATGTCAAATATACTGTAGATTTACTTGGACATTTTAGCCTTTAATTTTAAAATCCTACATCAGAATGGTCCGATATTGACTGTGTGACACCATGGATATGTGATGTTTCTCTCAGACTTGGAATGAAGCTGGTTTAACAGGAGGATTCCGTTCTACAGTTGCCTGAAAAAGAGTAAAATATGGCTTTAACAGCCTGAAAAAGATGTCAAATATACTGTAGATTTACTTGGACATTTTAGCCTTTAATTTTAAAATCCTACATCAGAATGGTCCAATATTGACTGTGTGACACCATGGATATGTGATGTTTCTCTCAGACTTGGAATGAAGCTGGTTTAACAGGAGGATTCCGTTCTACAGTTGCCTGAAAAAGATGTCAAATATACTGTAGATTTACTTGGACATTTTAGCCTTTAATTTTAAAATCCTACATCAGAATGGTCCAATATTGACTGTGTGACACCATGGATATGTGATGTTTCTCTCAGACTTGGAATGAAGCTGGTTTAACAGGAGGATTCCGTTCTACAGTTGCCTGAAAAAGAGTAAAATATGGCTTTAACAGCCTGAAAAAGATGTCAAATATACTGTAGATTTACTTGGACATTTTAGCCTTTAATTTTAAAATCCTACATCAGAATGGTCCGATATTGACTGTGTGACACCATGGATATGTGATGTTTCTCTCAGACTTGGAATGAAGCTGGTTTAACAGGAGGATTCCGTTCTACAGTTGCCTGAAAAAGAGTAAAATATGGCTTTAACAGCCTGAAAAAGATGTCAAATATACTGTAGATTTACTTGGACATTTTAGCCTTTAATTTTAAAATCCTACATCAGAATGGTCCGATATTGACTGTGTGACACCATGGATATGTGATGTTTCCCAGACTTGGAATGAAGCTGGTTTAACAGGAGGATTCCGTTCTACAGTTGCCTGAAAAAGAGTAAAATATGGCTTTAACAGCCTGAAAAAGATGTCAAATATACTGTAGATTTACTTGGACATTTTAGCCTTTAATTTTAAAATCCTACATCAGAATGGTCCAATATTGACTGTGTGACACCATGGATATGTGATGTTTCTCTCAGACTTGGAATGAAGCTGGTTTAACAGGAGGATTCCGTTCTACAGTTGCCTGAAAAAGAGTAAAATATGGCTTTAACAGCCTGAAAAAGATGTCAAATATACTGTAGATTTACTTGGACATTTTAGCCTTTAATTTTAAAATCCTACATCAGAATGGTCCAATATTGACTGTGTGACACCATGGATATGTGATGTTTCTCTCAGACTTGGAATGAAGCTGGTTTAACAGGAGGATTCCGTTCTACAGTTGCCTGAAAAAGAGTAAAATATGGCTTTAACAGCCTGAAAAAGATGTCAAATATACTGTAGATTTACTTGGACATTTTAGCCTTTAATTTTAAAATCCTACATCAGAATGGTCCAATATTGACTGTGTGACACCATGGATATGTGATGTTTCTCTCAGACTTGGAATGAAGCTGGTTTAACAGGAGGATTCCGTTCTACAGTTGCCTGAAAAAGAGTAAAATATGGCTTTAACAGCCTGAAAAAGATGTCAAATATACTGTAGATTTACTTGGACATTTTAGCCTTTAATTTTAAAATCCTACATCAGAATGGTCCGATATTGACTGTGTGACACCATGGATATGTGATGTTTCCCAGACTTGGAATGAAGCTGGTTTAACAGGAGGATTCCGTTCTACAGTTGCCTGAAAAAGAGTAAAATATGGCTTTAACAGCCTGAAAAAGATGTCAAATATACTGTAGATTTACTTGGACATTTTAGCCTTTAATTTTAAAATCCTACATCAGAATGGTCCAATATTGACTGTGTGACACCATGGATATGTGATGTTTCTCTCAGACTTGGAATGAAGCTGGTTTAACAGGAGGATTCCGTTCTACAGTTGCCTGAAAAAGAGTAAAATATGGCTTTAACAGCCTGAAAAAGATGTCAAATATACTGTAGATTTACTTGGACATTTTAGCCTTTAATTTTAAAATCCTACATCAGAATGGTCCAATATTGACTGTGTGACACCATGGATATGTGATGTTTCTCTCAGACTTGGAATGAAGCTGGTTTAACAGGAGGATTCCGTTCTACAGTTGCCTGAAAAAGAGTAAAATATGGCTTTAACAGCCTGAAAAAGATGTCAAATATACTGTAGATTTACTTGGACATTTTAGCCTTTAATTTTAAAATCCTACATCAGAATGGTCCAATATTGACTGTGTGACACCATGGATATGTGATGTTTCTCTCAGACTTGGAATGAAGCTGGTTTAACAGGAGGATTCCGTTCTACAGTTGCCTGAAAAAGAGTAAAATATGGCTTTAACAGCCTGAAAAAGATGTCAAATATACTGTAGATTTACTTGGACATTTTAGCCTTTAATTTTAAAATCCTACATCAGAATGGTCCAATATTGACTGTGTGACACCATGGATATGTGATGTTTCTCTCAGACTTGGAATGAAGCTGGTTTAACAGGAGGATTCCGTTCTACAGTTGCCTGAAAAAGAGTAAAATATGGCTTTAACAGCCTGAAAAAGATGTCAAATATACTGTAGATTTACTTGGACATTTTAGCCTTTAATTTTAAAATCCTACATCAGAATGGTCCAATATTGACTGTGTGACACCATGGATATGTGATGTTTCTCTCAGACTTGGAATGAAGCTGGTTTAACAGGAGGATTCCGTTCTACAGTTGCCTGAAAAAGAGTAAAATATGGCTTTAACAGCCTGAAAAAGATGTCAAATATACTGTAGATTTACTTGGACATTTTAGCCTTTAATTTTAAAATCCTACATCAGAATGGTCCAATATTGAGTGTGTGACACCATGGATATGTGATGTTTACCCAGACTTGGAATGAAGCTGGTTTAACAGGAGGATTCCGTTCTACAGATGCCTGAAAAAGATGTCAAATATACTGTAGATTTACTTGGACATTTTAGCCTTTAATTTTAAAATCCTACATCAGAATGGTCCAATATTGAGTGTGTGACACCATGGATATGTGATGTTTCTCTCAGACTTGGAATGAAGCTGGTTTAACAGGAGGATTCCGTTCTACAGTTGCCTGAAAAAGAGTAAAATATGGCTTTAACAGCCTGAAAAAGATGTCAAATATACTGTAGATTTACTTGGACATTTTAGCCTTTAATTTTAAAATCCTACATCAGAATGGTCCGATATTGACTGTGTGACACCATGGATATGTGATGTTTCCCAGACTTGGAATGAAGCTGGTTTAACAGGAGGATTCCGTTCTACAGTTGCCTGAAAAAGAGTAAAATATGGCTTTAACAGCCTGAAAAAGATGTCAAATATACTGTAGATTTACTTGGACATTTTAGCCTTTAATTTTAAAATCCTACATCAGAATGGTCCGATATTGCCTGTGTGACACCATGGATATGTGATGTTACCCAGACTTGGAATGAAGCTGGTTTAACAGGAGGATTCCGTTCTACAGTTGCCTGAAAAAGAGTAAAATATGGCTTTAACAGCCTGAAAAAGATGTCAAATATACTGTAGATTTACTTGGACATTTTAGCCTTTAATTTTAAAAACCTACATCAGAATGGTCCAATATTGACTGTGTGACACCATGGATATGTGATGTTTCTCTCAGACTTGGAATGAAGCTGGTTTAACAGGAGGATTCCTGTTATGGGAGGTGAAAAGAGGACCCAAATGCAGAAAGGCAGCAGGCAGGAGGAAGCTTAAAGAAGGTTTATTGGACATTTTAAACAAAAGGCAAAAACTCCAGAACGTCCACAATCCAAAAACAGGCACATGGAAGTGATGATAAAACGGGGAAACTACACAGGAAAAACAGGAATGATTCACACGAAGGCAGGCACACGGGCAAAAACACCGACTGGGAAAACTCACATGACGGAAGAGCACGACGACAGACAGCAACGGACAAAATGATCGAGCACTAGACAAAGGGAACATAGAGGTTTAATACACAAGGTAACGAGGTGGTGGGGAATTGGGAACAGGTGGCACATCAGGTGGATCACATTAGGCGGGGCTGGACAATCAGACAACACAAAGCAAAGCTGGACAAGACGAGACAGAACAGGAAACTACACCATCAAAATAAAACAGGAAGGACAAACAGACACTTATCGAGAAACACAAGACAGGACCAAACACACGGACCGGGAAAACACTGAGACATACAGGAGGCAGAAATGGGAAAACAAACCCAAACAAAACCCCAAACCACAACAGTACCCCCCCCCCCCCAAAGACAGATCCCAGATGTCAAAAACCAAACAAAAACCCAAAAGAGAACAAAGAACAACCCAGAGAGGGCGGAAGACACTGGGGAGGAGGGGACTGAGGACGGGAAACCAGGGGCCAAAGGACACTAGGGACAAAACAAAGGCGGCAGAACAGGAAGGGGAACAAGGAGAGAGCACGAGAGGAACGAGAGAGGACTGAGAAGGAGCGAGAGAGGGACCGAGAAGGAGGGAGCGAGAGAGGGACCGAGAAGGAGGGAGGAGCGAGAGAGGGACTGAGAAGGGAGGAGCAAGAGAGGGACTGGGAAGGAGGGAGCTAGCGAGGGACTGGGAAGGAAGGAGCGAGAGAGGGACTGAGAAGGAAGGAGCGAGAGAGGGACTGAGAAGGAAGGAGCGAGAGAGGGACAGAGAAGGAAGGAGCTAGAGAGGGACTGGGAAGGAGGGAGCGAGAGACGGACTGGGAAGGAGGGAGCGGGAGACGGACTGGGAAGGAGGGAGCGGGAGACGGACTGGGAAGGAGGGAGTGGGAGACGGACTGGGAAGGAGGGAGCAAGAGAAAGGAAACAAGGCGAAGCAAAAGAGGCCAGGAAACGGAGGGGGCTAGGAAACAAGGCGAGAGGCAGACGAAAAGAGGGGACAAAAAGGCACCGGAGGGCAAAGGACGAGACCGAGGAGCTTAGGGAAACAAGGACACAAGGGGACAAGACAAAGGACACTAGGAGGCGAAACCGGAGACAGGATGAAGAGAGGAGACGGAAAAAGCAGGAAACAGGACGAGAGGGGCAACGTGATGAGACAAAGGGGAAGAGATGACGAGACAAAACGAAAGACGAGAGGGACACAGGAGAGGTTTAAGAACGAGGAGAGAGCGAGCGGGACACGGAGAGAGAAAGGTACAGAGAACAAGACAGAGGGAGAGAAAGAGACAAGGCGCGCAGACACACCTAGAAAGAAGGGAAAACACACACATCCACACAATGAACAGGAAGGGAGAGGTACACAAAAACAAACGGAGGCAGGGAAAGGAACAGGGACACTGGGAACCAGACAGACTGACACAGAGACAGAAAGACAAAGAGCGAAACAGGGAGACAGAGGCGGAGAGGCAAGTGAAGAGATAAGGAGACCAGGAAAGAGACAAAAACGGGAAAGGCCGAGACCAGGGAAAGGGACGGACGAACTAGGAAGGGACAAGATGAAGGAGACGCAGAGAACGGGACCGACAGAGCGGCAAAGGGACAGAGGGTCAGAGGGAAAGCCAGAACGTGACTCAGACACCAGGACAAAGAAAGACCGAGAGAAGGGGATGCACAGAGAGACGGACGAGTGGGGCAGAGACAAAAACGAGGGAGAGGATGAGATGCGGAGAGCCAGACAGACAAAAAGTGCAAGACAGACACACAGGGACAGAGAGGCGCAACAGAGAGGGAAACAAGCAAAGTGACAATGCAAAAGGAAAAGGAGGTGAGACAAGACAAAAGAGGCAGGACAACCAGGAAACGAGACAAGACAAAGCGACAAGACGAAAGAGGGGGCAAGACGAAGAGAGGGAGAAACAAGACGAGAAAAAAAAAAGACAAAGGAAGGCACCAAGACACGACACGAGGAGAAGGCACAGGGAAAAGAGGGCACAAGGAGAGGGCAAGAGGACGGCTAGAAGGAGACTGGCAATGAGCAAGGGACCGGAGGAGAGGACACCAAGGAGGGACCGGGAGCAGAGAGCTGGAGGGAGACAGGGATCCAAACCGAGCGAGAGAGAGGAAAAGACAAAAACAAAAAGCGAGACAGACAGAGGGAGAGGCAGAGCGCGAGGGATGCGGGGACACATACAGAGAGAGAAAAACAGGCAAAAACAAGAAAGGGAGAGAAGGGGACGAAGATCTGGGGCGAGAAGGACGGAAACAAGACGAAGAGACAAAACAAGACACCGACACAGAGGCAAGAAAGGGACACAGGGAGCAGGACAGACAGGGAGGTGGGGAGACTCAGACACCGGGAGAAATAGAGGGAGAACAAGACAGAGACACAGAAAGAAAGAGAGGAAGGGGCTAAGACACGTACGAGACCGAAACAAGAAGGGAGAGAGGAGGGAAGCAGGAGACAGACACAGGAACAGAAGAGGGACATAGGAAGGGGATCTAGGAGACGCGAGGAGCCCGGACGAGGCGCGCAGGGTAGCCCGCTAGTGGGCATACGGAAAAGCCCAGTAGAGGGCACTGGGGACACGAGAAGCCCACGGGCGCACGAGAAGGCCCACGGGGCGCACAGGAAGGCCCACGGGGCGCACGGACACGGAAAAGCCCACCCACGGAGAGCACGAGGAAGCCCACGGGTGGCACACGAGAAGCCCACGGGCGCACTAGGAAGCGGAGGGCACGGCCGACTCGGACTGGACAGGCGCAGGGACAGGCAGGACGGACGGAGGGAACAGGACGGACGGGATGAGGAACAACACGGGTTGGGCTTGGTGATGAAAAGGGATATGGCGGACAGCCTGAGATAGATGGAGAAGTACAGGGACAGGAAGCCTTTAATTTTAAAATCCTACATCAGAATGGTCCAATATTGACTGTGTGACACCATGGATATGTGATGTTTCTCTCAGACTTGGAATGAAGCTGGTTTAACAGGAGGATTCCGTTCTACAGTTGCCTGAAAAAGAGTAAAATATGGCTTTAACAGCCTGAAAAAGATGTCAAATATACTGTAGATTTACTTGGACATTTTAGCCTTTAATTTTAAAATCCTACATCAGAATGGTCCAATATTGACTGTGTGACACCATGGATATGTGATGTTTCTCTCAGACTTGGAATGAAGCTGGTTTAACAGGAGGATTCCGTTCTACAGTTGCCTGAAAAAGAGTAAAATATGGCTTTAACAGCCTGAAAAAGATGTCAAATATACTGTAGATTTACTTGGACATTTTAGCCTTTAATTTTAAAATCCTACATCAGAATGGTCCAATATTGACTGTGTGACACCATGGATATGTGATGTTTCTCTCAGACTTGGAATGAAGCTGGTTTAACAGGAGGATTCCGTTCTACAGTTGCCTGAAAAAGAGTAAAATATGGCTTTAACAGCCTGAAAAAGATGTCAAATATACTGTAGATTTACTTGGACATTTTAGCCTTTAATTTTAAAATCCTACATCAGAATGGTCCAATATTGACTGTGTGACACCATGGATATGTGATGTTTCTCTCAGACTTGGAATGAAGCTGGTTTAACAGGAGGATTCCGTTCTACAGTTGCCTGAAAAAGAGTAAAATATGGCTTTAACAGCCTGAAAAAGATGTCAAATATACTGTAGATTTACTTGGACATTTTAGCCTTTAATTTTAAAATCCTACATCAGAATGGTCCAATATTGACTGTGTGACACCATGGATATGTGATGTTTCTCTCAGACTTGGAATGAAGCTGGTTTAACAGGAGGATTCCGTTCTACAGTTGCCTGAAAAAGAGTAAAATATGGCTTTAACAGCCTGAAAAAGATGTCAAATATACTGTAGATTTACTTGGACATTTTAGCCTTTAATTTTAAAATCCTACATCAGAATGGTCCAATATTGACTGTGTGACACCATGGATATGTGATGTTTCTCTCAGACTTGGAATGAAGCTGGTTTAACAGGAGGATTCCGTTCTACAGTTGCCTGAAAAAGAGTAAAATATGGCTTTAACAGCCTGAAAAAGATGTCAAATATACTGTAGATTTACTTGGACATTTTAGCCTTTAATTTTAAAATCCTACATCAGAATGGTCCAATATTGACTGTGTGACACCATGGATATGTGATGTTTCTCTCAGACTTGGAATGAAGCTGGTTTAACAGGAGGATTCCGTTCTACAGTTGCCTGAAAAAGAGTAAAATATGGCTTTAACAGCCTGAAAAAGATGTCAAATATACTGTAGATTTACTTGGACATTTTAGCCTTTAATTTTAAAATCCTACATCAGAATGGTCCAATATTGACTGTGTGACACCATGGATATGTGATGTTTCTCTCAGACTTGGAATGAAGCTGGTTTAACAGGAGGATTCCGTTCTACAGTTGCCTGAAAAAGAGTAAAATATGGCTTTAACAGCCTGAAAAAGATGTCAAATATACTGTAGATTTACTTGGACATTTTAGCCTTTAATTTTAAAATCCTACATCAGAATGGTCCAATATTGACTGTGTGACACCATGGATATGTGATGTTTCTCTCAGACTTGGAATGAAGCTGGTTTAACAGGAGGATTCCGTTCTACAGTTGCCTGAAAAAGAGTAAAATATGGCTTTAACAGCCTGAAAAAGATGTCAAATATACTGTAGATTTACTTGGACATTTTAGCCTTTAATTTTAAAATCCTACATCAGAATGGTCCAATATTGACTGTGTGACACCATGGATATGTGATGTTTCTCTCAGACTTGGAATGAAGCTGGTTTAACAGGAGGATTCCGTTCTACAGTTGCCTGAAAAAGAGTAAAATATGGCTTTAACAGCCTGAAAAAGATGTCAAATATACTGTAGATTTACTTGGACATTTTAGCCTTTAATTTTAAAATCCTACATCAGAATGGTCCAATATTGACTGTGTGACACCATGGATATGTGATGTTTCTCTCAGACTTGGAATGAAGCTGGTTTAACAGGAGGATTCCGTTCTACAGTTGCCTGAAAAAGAGTAAAATATGGCTTTAACAGCCTGAAAAAGATGTCAAATATACTGTAGATTTACTTGGACATTTTAGCCTTTAATTTTAAAATCCTACATCAGAATGGTCCAATATTGACTGTGTGACACCATGGATATGTGATGTTTCTCTCAGACTTGGAATGAAGCTGGTTTAACAGGAGGATTCCGTTCTACAGTTGCCTGAAAAAGAGTAAAATATGGCTTTAACAGCCTGAAAAAGATGTCAAATATACTGTAGATTTACTTGGACATTTTAGCCTTTAATTTTAAAATCCTACATCAGAATGGTCCAATATTGACTGTGTGACACCATGGATATGTGATGTTTCTCTCAGACTTGGAATGAAGCTGGTTTAACAGGAGGATTCCGTTCTACAGTTGCCTGAAAAAGAGTAAAATATGGCTTTAACAGCCTGAAAAAGATGTCAAATATACTGTAGATTTACTTGGACATTTTAGCCTTTAATTTTAAAATCCTACATCAGAATGGTCCAATATTGACTGTGTGACACCATGGATATGTGATGTTTCTCTCAGACTTGGAATGAAGCTGGTTTAACAGGAGGATTCCGTTCTACAGTTGCCTGAAAAAGAGTAAAATATGGCTTTAACAGCCTGAAAAAGATGTCAAATATACTGTAGATTTACTTGGACATTTTAGCCTTTAATTTTAAAATCCTACATCAGAATGGTCCAATATTGACTGTGTGACACCATGGATATGTGATGTTTCTCTCAGACTTGGAATGAAGCTGGTTTAACAGGAGGATTCCGTTCTACAGTTGCCTGAAAAAGAGTAAAATATGGCTTTAACAGCCTGAAAAAGATGTCAAATATACTGTAGATTTACTTGGACATTTTAGCCTTTAATTTTAAAATCCTACATCAGAATGGTCCAATATTGACTGTGTGACACCATGGATATGTGATGTTTCTCTCAGACTTGGAATGAAGCTGGTTTAACAGGAGGATTCCGTTCTACAGTTGCCTGAAAAAGAGTAAAATATGGCTTTAACAGCCTGAAAAAGATGTCAAATATACTGTAGATTTACTTGGACATTTTAGCCTTTAATTTTAAAATCCTACATCAGAATGGTCCAATATTGACTGTGTGACACCATGGATATGTGATGTTTCTCTCAGACTTGGAATGAAGCTGGTTTAACAGGAGGATTCCGTTCTACAGTTGCCTGAAAAAGAGTAAAATATGGCTTTAACAGCCTGAAAAAGATGTCAAATATACTGTAGATTTACTTGGACATTTTAGCCTTTAATTTTAAAATCCTACATCAGAATGGTCCAATATTGACTGTGTGACACCATGGATATGTGATGTTTCTCTCAGACTTGGAATGAAGCTGGTTTAACAGGAGGATTCCGTTCTACAGTTGCCTGAAAAAGAGTAAAATATGGCTTTAACAGCCTGAAAAAGATGTCAAATATACTGTAGATTTACTTGGACATTTTAGCCTTTAATTTTAAAATCCTACATCAGAATGGTCCAATATTGACTGTGTGACACCATGGATATGTGATGTTTCTCTCAGACTTGGAATGAAGCTGGTTTAACAGGAGGATTCCGTTCTACAGTTGCCTGAAAAAGAGTAAAATATGGCTTTAACAGCCTGAAAAAGATGTCAAATATACTGTAGATTTACTTGGACATTTTAGCCTTTAATTTTAAAATCCTACATCAGAATGGTCCAATATTGACTGTGTGACACCATGGATATGTGATGTTTCTCTCAGACTTGGAATGAAGCTGGTTTAACAGGAGGATTCCGTTCTACAGTTGCCTGAAAAAGAGTAAAATATGGCTTTAACAGCCTGAAAAAGATGTCAAATATACTGTAGATTTACTTGGACATTTTAGCCTTTAATTTTAAAATCCTACATCAGAATGGTCCAATATTGACTGTGTGACACCATGGATATGTGATGTTTCTCTCAGACTTGGAATGAAGCTGGTTTAACAGGAGGATTCCGTTCTACAGTTGCCTGAAAAAGAGTAAAATATGGCTTTAACAGCCTGAAAAAGATGTCAAATATACTGTAGATTTACTTGGACATTTTAGCCTTTAATTTTAAAATCCTACATCAGAATGGTCCAATATTGACTGTGTGACACCATGGATATGTGATGTTTCTCTCAGACTTGGAATGAAGCTGGTTTAACAGGAGGATTCCGTTCTACAGTTGCCTGAAAAAGAGTAAAATATGGCTTTAACAGCCTGAAAAAGATGTCAAATATACTGTAGATTTACTTGGACATTTTAGCCTTTAATTTTAAAATCCTACATCAGAATGGTCCAATATTGACTGTGTGACACCATGGATATGTGATGTTTCTCTCAGACTTGGAATGAAGCTGGTTTAACAGGAGGATTCCGTTCTACAGTTGCCTGAAAAAGAGTAAAATATGGCTTTAACAGCCTGAAAAAGATGTCAAATATACTGTAGATTTACTTGGACATTTTAGCCTTTAATTTTAAAATCCTACATCAGAATGGTCCAATATTGACTGTGTGACACCATGGATATGTGATGTTTCTCTCAGACTTGGAATGAAGCTGGTTTAACAGGAGGATTCCGTTCTACAGTTGCCTGAAAAAGAGTAAAATATGGCTTTAACAGCCTGAAAAAGATGTCAAATATACTGTAGATTTACTTGGACATTTTAGCCTTTAATTTTAAAATCCTACATCAGAATGGTCCAATATTGACTGTGTGACACCATGGATATGTGATGTTTCTCTCAGACTTGGAATGAAGCTGGTTTAACAGGAGGATTCCGTTCTACAGTTGCCTGAAAAAGAGTAAAATATGGCTTTAACAGCCTGAAAAAGATGTCAAATATACTGTAGATTTACTTGGACATTTTAGCCTTTAATTTTAAAATCCTACATCAGAATGGTCCAATATTGACTGTGTGACACCATGGATATGTGATGTTTCTCTCAGACTTGGAATGAAGCTGGTTTAACAGGAGGATTCCGTTCTACAGTTGCCTGAAAAAGAGTAAAATATGGCTTTAACAGCCTGAAAAAGATGTCAAATATACTGTAGATTTACTTGGACATTTTAGCCTTTAATTTTAAAATCCTACATCAGAATGGTCCAATATTGACTGTGTGACACCATGGATATGTGATGTTTCTCTCAGACTTGGAATGAAGCTGGTTTAACAGGAGGATTCCGTTCTACAGTTGCCTGAAAAAGAGTAAAATATGGCTTTAACAGCCTGAAAAAGATGTCAAATATACTGTAGATTTACTTGGACATTTTAGCCTTTAATTTTAAAATCCTACATCAGAATGGTCCAATATTGACTGTGTGACACCATGGATATGTGATGTTTCTCTCAGACTTGGAATGAAGCTGGTTTAACAGGAGGATTCCGTTCTACAGTTGCCTGAAAAAGAGTAAAATATGGCTTTAACAGCCTGAAAAAGATGTCAAATATACTGTAGATTTACTTGGACATTTTAGCCTTTAATTTTAAAATCCTACATCAGAATGGTCCAATATTGACTGTGTGACACCATGGATATGTGATGTTTCTCTCAGACTTGGAATGAAGCTGGTTTAACAGGAGGATTCCGTTCTACAGTTGCCTGAAAAAGAGTAAAATATGGCTTTAACAGCCTGAAAAAGATGTCAAATATACTGTAGATTTACTTGGACATTTTAGCCTTTAATTTTAAAATCCTACATCAGAATGGTCCAATATTGACTGTGTGACACCATGGATATGTGATGTTTCTCTCAGACTTGGAATGAAGCTGGTTTAACAGGAGGATTCCGTTCTACAGTTGCCTGAAAAAGAGTAAAATATGGCTTTAACAGCCTGAAAAAGATGTCAAATATACTGTAGATTTACTTGGACATTTTAGCCTTTAATTTTAAAATCCTACATCAGAATGGTCCAATATTGACTGTGTGACACCATGGATATGTGATGTTTCTCTCAGACTTGGAATGAAGCTGGTTTAACAGGAGGATTCCGTTCTACAGTTGCCTGAAAAAGAGTAAAATATGGCTTTAACAGCCTGAAAAAGATGTCAAATATACTGTAGATTTACTTGGACATTTTAGCCTTTAATTTTAAAATCCTACATCAGAATGGTCCAATATTGACTGTGTGACACCATGGATATGTGATGTTTCTCTCAGACTTGGAATGAAGCTGGTTTAACAGGAGGATTCCGTTCTACAGTTGCCTGAAAAAGAGTAAAATATGGCTTTAACAGCCTGAAAAAGATGTCAAATATACTGTAGATTTACTTGGACATTTTAGCCTTTAATTTTAAAATCCTACATCAGAATGGTCCAATATTGACTGTGTGACACCATGGATATGTGATGTTTCTCTCAGACTTGGAATGAAGCTGGTTTAACAGGAGGATTCCGTTCTACAGTTGCCTGAAAAAGAGTAAAATATGGCTTTAACAGCCTGAAAAAGATGTCAAATATACTGTAGATTTACTTGGACATTTTAGCCTTTAATTTTAAAATCCTACATCAGAATGGTCCAATATTGACTGTGTGACACCATGGATATGTGATGTTTCTCTCAGACTTGGAATGAAGCTGGTTTAACAGGAGGATTCCGTTCTACAGTTGCCTGAAAAAGAGTAAAATATGGCTTTAACAGCCTGAAAAAGATGTCAAATATACTGTAGATTTACTTGGACATTTTAGCCTTTAATTTTAAAATCCTACATCAGAATGGTCCAATATTGACTGTGTGACACCATGGATATGTGATGTTTCTCTCAGACTTGGAATGAAGCTGGTTTAACAGGAGGATTCCGTTCTACAGTTGCCTGAAAAAGAGTAAAATATGGCTTTAACAGCCTGAAAAAGATGTCAAATATACTGTAGATTTACTTGGACATTTTAGCCTTTAATTTTAAAATCCTACATCAGAATGGTCCAATATTGACTGTGTGACACCATGGATATGTGATGTTTCTCTCAGACTTGGAATGAAGCTGGTTTAACAGGAGGATTCCGTTCTACAGTTGCCTGAAAAAGAGTAAAATATGGCTTTAACAGCCTGAAAAAGATGTCAAATATACTGTAGATTTACTTGGACATTTTAGCCTTTAATTTTAAAATCCTACATCAGAATGGTCCAATATTGACTGTGTGACACCATGGATATGTGATGTTTCTCTCAGACTTGGAATGAAGCTGGTTTAACAGGAGGATTCCGTTCTACAGTTGCCTGAAAAAGAGTAAAATATGGCTTTAACAGCCTGAAAAAGATGTCAAATATACTGTAGATTTACTTGGACATTTTAGCCTTTAATTTTAAAATCCTACATCAGAATGGTCCAATATTGACTGTGTGACACCATGGATATGTGATGTTTCTCTCAGACTTGGAATGAAGCTGGTTTAACAGGAGGATTCCGTTCTACAGTTGCCTGAAAAAGAGTAAAATATGGCTTTAACAGCCTGAAAAAGATGTCAAATATACTGTAGATTTACTTGGACATTTTAGCCTTTAATTTTAAAATCCTACATCAGAATGGTCCAATATTGACTGTGTGACACCATGGATATGTGATGTTTCTCTCAGACTTGGAATGAAGCTGGTTTAACAGGAGGATTCCGTTCTACAGTTGCCTGAAAAAGAGTAAAATATGGCTTTAACAGCCTGAAAAAGATGTCAAATATACTGTAGATTTACTTGGACATTTTAGCCTTTAATTTTAAAATCCTACATCAGAATGGTCCAATATTGACTGTGTGACACCATGGATATGTGATGTTTCTCTCAGACTTGGAATGAAGCTGGTTTAACAGGAGGATTCCGTTCTACAGTTGCCTGAAAAAGAGTAAAATATGGCTTTAACAGCCTGAAAAAGATGTCAAATATACTGTAGATTTACTTGGACATTTTAGCCTTTAATTTTAAAATCCTACATCAGAATGGTCCAATATTGACTGTGTGACACCATGGATATGTGATGTTTCTCTCAGACTTGGAATGAAGCTGGTTTAACAGGAGGATTCCGTTCTACAGTTGCCTGAAAAAGAGTAAAATATGGCTTTAACAGCCTGAAAAAGATGTCAAATATACTGTAGATTTACTTGGACATTTTAGCCTTTAATTTTAAAATCCTACATCAGAATGGTCCAATATTGACTGTGTGACACCATGGATATGTGATGTTTCTCTCAGACTTGGAATGAAGCTGGTTTAACAGGAGGATTCCGTTCTACAGTTGCCTGAAAAAGAGTAAAATATGGCTTTAACAGCCTGAAAAAGATGTCAAATATACTGTAGATTTACTTGGACATTTTAGCCTTTAATTTTAAAATCCTACATCAGAATGGTCCAATATTGACTGTGTGACACCATGGATATGTGATGTTTCTCTCAGACTTGGAATGAAGCTGGTTTAACAGGAGGATTCCGTTCTACAGTTGCCTGAAAAAGAGTAAAATATGGCTTTAACAGCCTGAAAAAGATGTCAAATATACTGTAGATTTACTTGGACATTTTAGCCTTTAATTTTAAAATCCTACATCAGAATGGTCCAATATTGACTGTGTGACACCATGGATATGTGATGTTTCTCTCAGACTTGGAATGAAGCTGGTTTAACAGGAGGATTCCGTTCTACAGTTGCCTGAAAAAGAGTAAAATATGGCTTTAACAGCCTGAAAAAGATGTCAAATATACTGTAGATTTACTTGGACATTTTAGCCTTTAATTTTAAAATCCTACATCAGAATGGTCCAATATTGACTGTGTGACACCATGGATATGTGATGTTTCTCTCAGACTTGGAATGAAGCTGGTTTAACAGGAGGATTCCGTTCTACAGTTGCCTGAAAAAGAGTAAAATATGGCTTTAACAGCCTGAAAAAGATGTCAAATATACTGTAGATTTACTTGGACATTTTAGCCTTTAATTTTAAAATCCTACATCAGAATGGTCCAATATTGACTGTGTGACACCATGGATATGTGATGTTTCTCTCAGACTTGGAATGAAGCTGGTTTAACAGGAGGATTCCGTTCTACAGTTGCCTGAAAAAGAGTAAAATATGGCTTTAACAGCCTGAAAAAGATGTCAAATATACTGTAGATTTACTTGGACATTTTAGCCTTTAATTTTAAAATCCTACATCAGAATGGTCCAATATTGACTGTGTGACACCATGGATATGTGATGTTTCTCTCAGACTTGGAATGAAGCTGGTTTAACAGGAGGATTCCGTTCTACAGTTGCCTGAAAAAGAGTAAAATATGGCTTTAACAGCCTGAAAAAGATGTCAAATATACTGTAGATTTACTTGGACATTTTAGCCTTTAATTTTAAAATCCTACATCAGAATGGTCCAATATTGACTGTGTGACACCATGGATATGTGATGTTTCTCTCAGACTTGGAATGAAGCTGGTTTAACAGGAGGATTCCGTTCTACAGTTGCCTGAAAAAGAGTAAAATATGGCTTTAACAGCCTGAAAAAGATGTCAAATATACTGTAGATTTACTTGGACATTTTAGCCTTTAATTTTAAAATCCTACATCAGAATGGTCCAATATTGACTGTGTGACACCATGGATATGTGATGTTTCTCTCAGACTTGGAATGAAGCTGGTTTAACAGGAGTATTACAGTTTTCTACAAATTGGCTTTAACAGCCTTAAAAGATGCTTTATACTGTAGATTTAAAAGACAAATTAGCCTTTAATTTTAAAACTACATCAGAATGGTTTAATATTGACTGTGTGACACCATGGATATGTGATGTTTCTCTCAGACTTGGAATGAAGCTGGTTTAACAGGAGGATTCCGTTCTACAGTTGCCTGAAAAAGAGTAAAATATGGCTTTAACAGCCTGAAAAAGATGTCAAATATACTGTAGATTTACTTGGACATTTTAGCCTTTAATTTTAAAATCCTACATCAGAATGGTCCAATATTGACTGTGTGACACCATGGATATGTGATGTTTCTCCAGACTTGGAATGAAGCTGGTTTAACAGGAGGATTCCGTTCTACAGTTGCCTGAAAAAGAGTAAAATATGGCTTTAACAGCCTGAAAAAGATGTCAAATATACTGTAGATTTACTTGGACATTTTAGCCTTTAATTTTAAAATCCTACATCAGAATGGTATATTGACTGTGTGACACCATGGATATGTGATGTTTTCTCAGACTTGGAATGAAGCTGGTTTAACAGGAGGATTCCGTTCTACAGTTGCCTGAAAAAGAGTAAAATATGGCTTTAACAGCCTGGAAAGATGTGATCCAATTACTTGGTTTAGTTGGACATTTTAGCATTTTGAATCCTGCAGCATGTCTGATTGATTTTTAGGGACACCTGGAATGACCCGTTACAGTCTCAAGTCTACTGAAGATGAACAGCATGGATAAGTTCTCCAAATCCTGTTGACACATAAGCCTTTAACCCTTGAAATATTGTTAAATGATAATAGATTGACTTTGTACTTGCCTTTATATTGTTAAAATTCACATCAGATGGTCCAATATTGACTGTGTGACACCATGGATATGTGATGTTTTTAACTTGGAATGAAGCTGGTTTAAAGGAGGATTCCGTTCTACAGTTGCCTGAAAAAGAACCATATCAGCTTTAACAGCCTCATGTCAAATATACTGAGATTTACTTGGACATTTAGCCTTTAATTTTTCAATACACTTAGTCAGTGGTTTGTATTGACTGTGTGACACCATGGATATGTGATGTAAATTTCTGTGACTTGGATAACTGGTAACTTATTTTCCGTTTTACATTGCCTGAAAAAGAGTAAAATATGGCTGTTAACAGCCAAAAGATGTCAAAGATACTGTAGATTTACTTGGAATTTTAGCCTTTAATTTTGTCCTACATCAGATGGTATATTGACTGTTGACACAAAGTAATCCCTATTCTGTAATGAAGATTTAAACCAGGTTTAGTACAGAGCCAGAAAGACCAACAGTTTTAACAGCCTGAAAAATATGTCAAATAACTGTTTCAAATGGACACTGAGATCAAGTAAAATACTAGACTGAATTTTGCCATTATCTGTGTTAAGGTGGATGTCATTAAAGACCTTAATGAAGCCGTCCAGTGCTGTGGTGTGGTCAGAAGCCTGAAAAAGGTAAAATATTGTTTACAGTGAAAAGAAATAATATAGTTGTTGAAAACTGCTTTTTCAATGATTTTACTTAGATCAGAAGGTTTGATATTGCCTATAGTGACATTATGGATGTGTCTGATTGGTTTTTCTCAGACTTGGAATGAAGCTGGTTTAACAGGAGGATTCCGTTCTACAGTTGCCTGAAAAAGAGTAAAATATGGCTTTAACAGCCTGAAAAAGATGTCAAATATACTGTAGATTTACTTGGACATTTTAGCCTTTAATTTTAAAATCCTACATCAGAATGGTCCAATATTGACTGTGTGACACCATGGATATGTGATGTTTTCAGATTTGAATGAAGCTGGTTTAACAGGAGGATTCCGTTCTACAGTTGCCTGAAAAAGAGTAAAATATGGCTTTAACAGCCTGAAACTGATGTCAAATATACTGTAGATTTACTTGGACATTTTAGCCTTTAATTTTAAAATCCTACATCAGAATGGAGGCAAATTGACTGTGTGACACCTTGGATATGTGATGTTCAGATCTACTGGACTGGAGGGTTTGTTAACCTTCTACAGTAGCAAAAAAGAGTAATTATTATTGTTTCTAGAGATAATGTCAAATATAGAAGGATTTACTTGCATTCCTAAGTTCCAAATTATACATCAGAAGTCTCTCTTTATAGGTGTTATGATGGACCAGGAGATTTGTTTTTCGCCACCTTCGAATCAGCTTTTCGACACTCCTTTTTCTGTTCTCACCAGTGGGACATTTCTCCATGGAGACCTTTCTTACAAGAGACAACTTTGACCTTAGTGGGAGCAATGGCATCAATAACATTTGTAATTTTACAGTTGAAATGATCTACAAGCTCAGTGACTGAGAGCCCAGGGGGCGGGTGCGGAGAAAAGCTGAGTAAATTTTTCACTGGTGTTTTCAGTGATATACCGTTTTCTGATTATCTTTGTTTGGACACTTTTGGGCACAGAGATAGAGCCGTTAAAGAAAACACAGGAATGATCAGACAGAGCAACGTCAGTCACCACAACCTTGGAAATATTCAGACCCTTGGAGACAATCAAGTCCAGAGTGTGCCCCTTATTGTGCGTGGGCTCTGTCACATGCTGAGTCAGTCCATAGTTCTCAAAAACACAACACAGTTCTTTGGTCCCCTGTCCTGGGGTTGTCAACATGAATGTTAAAATCACCCACAATGATTACACAATCAAAGTTAATGCAGATTATAGACAGCAGTTCAGTGAAGTCATCAATAAAGGTTGCACAATATTTAGGTGGCCTATAGATATTTAGAAATATTGCTTGAGGGACGATCTCAACTGTAGAACCACATATTCAAAAGAAGCAAAATTTCCATAACATATTTGCGTACAGTGGAATGAGTCATTAAACAAAATGGCAACTCCACCTCCTTTCTTATTCACTCTATTCTCGCTCATAAAACTGAAGTTAGGGGGAGCTGACTCGATGAGAACAGCAGCGCTGTTATTATGGTCTAACCAGGTCTCAGTTAAAAACATAAAATCTAGATTGTGATTAATAATAAAATCATTAATTAAAAGGATTTTCCTGCCAAAGACCTGATGTTTAGTAAAGCTAGTGTTAGTGTGTTCTCATTTTTGTAACAGGCTGTGGCTGACGAGGAATGGATGCTAAATTTGCTAAGTTTGCAGTTAAGTGCTTATTCACCATCATTTTTCTATTGCCTATCACAACATAAATTGAGGAAGAATTGAAAACACAGGGCCGGGCTTGTCTTTGAAAAAGTCATGAGTGTCACTAGTCCTGGAGCCTAGGCCCGGCACATATCAGTTTTTGCTTGCTGGATTTTGCACACAAGCGTCCTTATCGGGCAGAGGTGCCTGGCGTTTTACTTTTGTCCGGGTTGAGTCATGGGTGAAGGAAGGGGGTAAATTTGGTTCCAACATCTACCAGCTGCTTCATCTGGTCAGTGAACTCCAACATGTGGGTAGGGAAAGAGGGGAAAGAGTGCGTGGAGATAGCGATGGCTCCTCAAGGGATTCGGGGCTGGTAGGGGTTTGAGGGTGCTGGACGGGTGAAAAGGAGAGTTGGGGTTCCGTATTCTGCTGTCTGGTCTCCCACGGTCAAATCTGTGCACAGGTGGGGGCTGTGGTGAATCACTGCCAAACTTTGTTTTATTTTTCCTTGTTTAGATTGGTCTGGTCTTGTGTCCTTGACGGGAGCAGTGTAGCGTAGAGAGAAGGTTAGAGGTGAACAGCTTTACTCCTGGCCTGTTAAGGAAAAGTCCATCTGCTTTAAAAGATGTAAGCGCTCCCAGAAAATGTTAAAATTGTCAATGAACTGCAGAGAATGGACAATACATTGAGTTGAAAGCCATTTGTTTAGTGCCAACAGTCGGCTGAATCTCTCAGCTCCTCTTCTCACTGGCGGTATAGGCCCACTGATAAACACATCTGCGTTTAAAGAGCTGACTTTGTTTAGCAGTTCCATAAAGTCCAGTTTCTGCAATTCAGACTGTTGCTTTACAACATCATGTGACCCTATATGTAGTATAATGTTCTTCACAGTTGGGTGTTCTGCCATGATATCTGGGATTCTTTGGGTCAAGTCAGACACCGTGTCTTTGGGAAAACAGAGATTTTGGTGTTTTACTGTTTTTTAAATCTTTTACAGCAGAGTCACCCACAATCAGGGTTTGAGGCCCAGTTGTTAGCTTTTTACTTTTTGAATTGCTCTTGGTCCTTACCCTGCTGTGTGGCGATGAGAGCAATCCCGTCATCAGATGGCTGTCCATCGTCCAGCAGCAGAGGAGCATATTGTTATCTTGTTGCAAACAAAGTTATTGGACATTTTTTGCTTATTTTCCTTTTAATGTCAGGCTGGTCCGACTAGGTACTGGTTGACAGAGGCGCTCTGCTGGGATGTAATGCTCCAGCCTTGGAATCAGCTGGTTTAACAGGAGGATTCCGTTCTACAGTTGCCTGAAAAAGAGTAAAATATGGCTTTAACAGCCTGAAAAAGATGTCAAATATACTGTAGATTTACTTGGACATTTTAGCCTTTAATTTTAAAATCCTAATCAGAATGGTTCCATATTGACTGTGTGACACCATGGATATGTGATGTTTTCCCAGACTTGGAATGAAGCTGGTTTAACAGGGATTGGTTTCCAGATGCCTGAAAAAGAGTAAAATATGGCTTTAACAGCCTGAAAAGGAGCATGCTGTAATTACTTACTGAGTCATTTACTTGAATTTTAGCACCTCATCAGAAAATGTTAAATATGGAATGACTATGGTGTGACACCATGGATATGTGATGGACTCCCAGACTTGGAATGAAGCTGGTTTAACAGGAGGATTCCGTTCTACAGTTGCCTGAAAAAGAGTAAAATATGGCTTTAACAGCCTGAAAAAGATGTCAAATATACTGTAGATTTACTTGGACATTTTAGCCTTTAATTTTAAAATCCTACTCAGAATGGTTGAAGCCGTGGTGACACCATGGATATGATGTTTACCCAGAGTTGGAATGAAGCTTAACGGAATTTCGTTTACTTGGACATTTTAGCCTTTAATTTTAAAACAGAATGGTCCAATATTGACTGTGTGACACCATGGATAATGTTTGTCTCAGACTTGAATATTAACTTGAGATTCCTTACAGTTGCAAAAAGAGCATATTTTAACAACCTGAAAAAGAGAATTACAATTTACTTGGACATTGCCTTTAATTTTACTCCTACATCAGAATGGTCCAATATTGACTGTGTCAATGGATATGGGATGTTTCTCTCAGACTTTTAATGAAGCTGGTTTACAGGATGACTACAGTTGCCTGAAAAAGCCTGCAATAAAGCAAAATGTCAAATAACTGTAGATTTAAAATTACAACAGAATGGTATTGATGTAGCACCTTGTGATCTCTAGGAATGAAGCCTTTAGGAGGCGTTCTGTTCCTAATGAGAATGTGGCTTTAACATGAAATGATGTCATGTATACTGTAGATTTACTTGTTACCCATTAATTTTAAAATACATCAGAATGGTTCAATATTGACTGTGTGCACCATGGATAAGTGATTCCTCAGAAAGCTGGTTTAAACATTCCGTTCTACAGTTGCCTCAAATATATTGTTTTACTGAAACAGATGTAGCCTTTAATTTTAAATTTTAGCCTATCCCATCAGAATGGTATTGATATTGACAGATATGACACCATCTCAGATATGTTAACAGGAGGATCTCCACTTACAAATGAAAAAGAGTACAGGATGGCTTTCCAGCCTGACAAAAATGTCAAAAATACTGAGAAAACTTGGACCTTTAACAGCATGATTAAAATGTCAAATAATACTGTAGATTTACATGGACATGATTTCCTCTCAGACTAAGAATGAACTGGTCTAACAGGTCCAATTCCGTTCTACAGTGCCACCAGATGGATATGGCTGTTACAGCCTAGACTTGGTGAAGCTGGTTTAACAGGAGGAATCCGTTCTACAGTTGCCTGAAAAAGATAAAATATGGCTTCTAACAGCCAAAAAGATGTCAAATAGACTGGAGATTTACTTGGACATTTTAGCTTTTTAATTTTAAAATTCTACATCAGAATGGTCCATTTGACAGTGCAGACACCTTGTGATTCCTCAGTGTCCTATTAAGTTTTACAAAGGAAATGCTGTTTTGGAGGATTGATGAATCTCTAAAATGTGGTTTGCCTGAAAATCTGGTCAAATATACTAGCCCAAAAAGATAGTCAAATATTTGTAAATATTTGATCATTTTAGCCTTTAATTTTAAAATCCTACATCAGAATGGTCCAATATTGACTGTGTGACACCATGGATATGTGATGTTTCTCTCAGACTTGGAATGAAGCTGGTTTAACAGGAGGATTCCGTTCTACAGTTGCCTGAAAAAGAGTAAAATATGGCTTTAACAGCCTGAAAAAGATGTCAAATATACTGTAGATTTACTTGGACATTTTAGCCTTTAATTTTAAAATCCTACATCAGAATGGTCCAATATTGACTGTGTGACACCATGGATATGTGATGTTTCTCTCAGACTTGGAATGAAGCTGGTTTAACAGGAGGATTCCGTTCTACAGTTGCCTGAAAAAGAGTAAAATATGGCTTTAACAGCCTGAAAAAGATGTCAAATATACTGTAGATTTACTTGGACATTTTAGCCTTTAATTTTAAAATCCTACATCAGAATGGTCCAATATTGACTGTGTGACACCATGGATATGTGATGTTTCTCTCAGACTTGGAATGAAGCTGGTTTAACAGGAGGATTCCGTTCTACAGTTGCCTGAAAAAGAGTAAAATATGGCTTTAACAGCCTGAAAAAGATGTCAAATATACTGTAGATTTACTTGGACATTTTAGCCTTTAATTTTAAAATCCTACATCAGAATGGTCCAATATTGACTGTGTGACACCATGGATATGTGATGTTTCTCTCAGACTTGGAATGAAGCTGGTTTAACAGGAGGATTCCGTTCTACAGTTGCCTGAAAAAGAGTAAAATATGGCTTTAACAGCCTGAAAAAGATGTCAAATATACTGTAGATTTACTTGGACATTTTAGCCTTTAATTTTAAAATCCTACATCAGAATGGTCCAATATTGACTGTGTGACACCATGGATATGTGATGTTTCTCTCAGACTTGGAATGAAGCTGGTTTAACAGGAGGATTCCGTTCTACAGTTGCCTGAAAAAGAGTAAAATATGGCTTTAACAGCCTGAAAAAGATGTCAAATATACTGTAGATTTACTTGGACATTTTAGCCTTTAATTTTAAAATCCTACATCAGAATGGTCCAATATTGACTGTGTGACACCATGGATATGTGATGTTTCTCTCAGACTTGGAATGAAGCTGGTTTAACAGGAGGATTCCGTTCTACAGTTGCCTGAAAAAGAGTAAAATATGGCTTTAACAGCCTGAAAAAGATGTCAAATATACTGTAGATTTACTTGGACATTTTAGCCTTTAATTTTAAAATCCTACATCAGAATGGTCCAATATTGACTGTGTGACACCATGGATATGTGATGTTTCTCTCAGACTTGGAATGAAGCTGGTTTAACAGGAGGATTCCGTTCTACAGTTGCCTGAAAAAGAGTAAAATATGGCTTTAACAGCCTGAAAAAGATGTCAAATATACTGTAGATTTACTTGGACATTTTAGCCTTTAATTTTAAAATCCTACATCAGAATGGTCCAATATTGACTGTGTGACACCATGGATATGTGATGTTTCTCTCAGACTTGGAATGAAGCTGGTTTAACAGGAGGATTCCGTTCTACAGTTGCCTGAAAAAGAGTAAAATATGGCTTTAACAGCCTGAAAAAGATGTCAAATATACTGTAGATTTACTTGGACATTTTAGCCTTTAATTTTAAAATCCTACATCAGAATGGTCCAATATTGACTGTGTGACACCATGGATATGTGATGTTTCTCTCAGACTTGGAATGAAGCTGGTTTAACAGGAGGATTCCGTTCTACAGTTGCCTGAAAAAGAGTAAAATATGGCTTTAACAGCCTGAAAAAGATGTCAAATATACTGTAGATTTACTTGGACATTTTAGCCTTTAATTTTAAAATCCTACATCAGAATGGTCCAATATTGACTGTGTGACACCATGGATATGTGATGTTTCTCTCAGACTTGGAATGAAGCTGGTTTAACAGGAGGATTCCGTTCTACAGTTGCCTGAAAAAGAGTAAAATATGGCTTTAACAGCCTGAAAAAGATGTCAAATATACTGTAGATTTACTTGGACATTTTAGCCTTTAATTTTAAAATCCTACATCAGAATGGTCCAATATTGACTGTGTGACACCATGGATATGTGATGTTTCTCTCAGACTTGGAATGAAGCTGGTTTAACAGGAGGATTCCGTTCTACAGTTGCCTGAAAAAGAGTAAAATATGGCTTTAACAGCCTGAAAAAGATGTCAAATATACTGTAGATTTACTTGGACATTTTAGCCTTTAATTTTAAAATCCTACATCAGAATGGTCCAATATTGACTGTGTGACACCATGGATATGTGATGTTTCTCTCAGACTTGGAATGAAGCTGGTTTAACAGGAGGATTCCGTTCTACAGTTGCCTGAAAAAGAGTAAAATATGGCTTTAACAGCCTGAAAAAGATGTCAAATATACTGTAGATTTACTTGGACATTTTAGCCTTTAATTTTAAAATCCTACATCAGAATGGTCCAATATTGACTGTGTGACACCATGGATATGTGATGTTTCTCTCAGACTTGGAATGAAGCTGGTTTAACAGGAGGATTCCGTTCTACAGTTGCCTGAAAAAGAGTAAAATATGGCTTTAACAGCCTGAAAAAGATGTCAAATATACTGTAGATTTACTTGGACATTTTAGCCTTTAATTTTAAAATCCTACATCAGAATGGTCCAATATTGACTGTGTGACACCATGGATATGTGATGTTTCTCTCAGACTTGGAATGAAGCTGGTTTAACAGGAGGATTCCGTTCTACAGTTGCCTGAAAAAGAGTAAAATATGGCTTTAACAGCCTGAAAAAGATGTCAAATATACTGTAGATTTACTTGGACATTTTAGCCTTTAATTTTAAAATCCTACATCAGAATGGTCCAATATTGACTGTGTGACACCATGGATATGTGATGTTTCTCTCAGACTTGGAATGAAGCTGGTTTAACAGGAGGATTCCGTTCTACAGTTGCCTGAAAAAGAGTAAAATATGGCTTTAACAGCCTGAAAAAGATGTCAAATATACTGTAGATTTACTTGGACATTTTAGCCTTTAATTTTAAAATCCTACATCAGAATGGTCCAATATTGACTGTGTGACACCATGGATATGTGATGTTTCTCTCAGACTTGGAATGAAGCTGGTTTAACAGGAGGATTCCGTTCTACAGTTGCCTGAAAAAGAGTAAAATATGGCTTTAACAGCCTGAAAAAGATGTCAAATATACTGTAGATTTACTTGGACATTTTAGCCTTTAATTTTAAAATCCTACATCAGAATGGTCCAATATTGACTGTGTGACACCATGGATATGTGATGTTTCTCTCAGACTTGGAATGAAGCTGGTTTAACAGGAGGATTCCGTTCTACAGTTGCCTGAAAAAGAGTAAAATATGGCTTTAACAGCCTGAAAAAGATGTCAAATATACTGTAGATTTACTTGGACATTTTAGCCTTTAATTTTAAAATCCTACATCAGAATGGTCCAATATTGACTGTGTGACACCATGGATATGTGATGTTTCTCTCAGACTTGGAATGAAGCTGGTTTAACAGGAGGATTCCGTTCTACAGTTGCCTGAAAAAGAGTAAAATATGGCTTTAACAGCCTGAAAAAGATGTCAAATATACTGTAGATTTACTTGGACATTTTAGCCTTTAATTTTAAAATCCTACATCAGAATGGTCCAATATTGACTGTGTGACACCATGGATATGTGATGTTTCTCTCAGACTTGGAATGAAGCTGGTTTAACAGGAGGATTCCGTTCTACAGTTGCCTGAAAAAGAGTAAAATATGGCTTTAACAGCCTGAAAAAGATGTCAAATATACTGTAGATTTACTTGGACATTTTAGCCTTTAATTTTAAAATCCTACATCAGAATGGTCCAATATTGACTGTGTGACACCATGGATATGTGATGTTTCTCTCAGACTTGGAATGAAGCTGGTTTAACAGGAGGATTCCGTTCTACAGTTGCCTGAAAAAGAGTAAAATATGGCTTTAACAGCCTGAAAAAGATGTCAAATATACTGTAGATTTACTTGGACATTTTAGCCTTTAATTTTAAAATCCTACATCAGAATGGTCCAATATTGACTGTGTGACACCATGGATATGTGATGTTTCTCTCAGACTTGGAATGAAGCTGGTTTAACAGGAGGATTCCGTTCTACAGTTGCCTGAAAAAGAGTAAAATATGGCTTTAACAGCCTGAAAAAGATGTCAAATATACTGTAGATTTACTTGGACATTTTAGCCTTTAATTTTAAAATCCTACATCAGAATGGTCCAATATTGACTGTGTGACACCATGGATATGTGATGTTTCTCTCAGACTTGGAATGAAGCTGGTTTAACAGGAGGATTCCGTTCTACAGTTGCCTGAAAAAGAGTAAAATATGGCTTTAACAGCCTGAAAAAGATGTCAAATATACTGTAGATTTACTTGGACATTTTAGCCTTTAATTTTAAAATCCTACATCAGAATGGTCCAATATTGACTGTGTGACACCATGGATATGTGATGTTTCTCTCAGACTTGGAATGAAGCTGGTTTAACAGGAGGATTCCGTTCTACAGTTGCCTGAAAAAGAGTAAAATATGGCTTTAACAGCCTGAAAAAGATGTCAAATATACTGTAGATTTACTTGGACATTTTAGCCTTTAATTTTAAAATCCTACATCAGAATGGTCCAATATTGACTGTGTGACACCATGGATATGTGATGTTTCTCTCAGACTTGGAATGAAGCTGGTTTAACAGGAGGATTCCGTTCTACAGTTGCCTGAAAAAGAGTAAAATATGGCTTTAACAGCCTGAAAAAGATGTCAAATATACTGTAGATTTACTTGGACATTTTAGCCTTTAATTTTAAAATCCTACATCAGAATGGTCCAATATTGACTGTGTGACACCATGGATATGTGATGTTTCTCTCAGACTTGGAATGAAGCTGGTTTAACAGGAGGATTCCGTTCTACAGTTGCCTGAAAAAGAGTAAAATATGGCTTTAACAGCCTGAAAAAGATGTCAAATATACTGTAGATTTACTTGGACATTTTAGCCTTTAATTTTAAAATCCTACATCAGAATGGTCCAATATTGACTGTGTGACACCATGGATATGTGATGTTTCTCTCAGACTTGGAATGAAGCTGGTTTAACAGGAGGATTCCGTTCTACAGTTGCCTGAAAAAGAGTAAAATATGGCTTTAACAGCCTGAAAAAGATGTCAAATATACTGTAGATTTACTTGGACATTTTAGCCTTTAATTTTAAAATCCTACATCAGAATGGTCCAATATTGACTGTGTGACACCATGGATATGTGATGTTTCTCTCAGACTTGGAATGAAGCTGGTTTAACAGGAGGATTCCGTTCTACAGTTGCCTGAAAAAGAGTAAAATATGGCTTTAACAGCCTGAAAAAGATGTCAAATATACTGTAGATTTACTTGGACATTTTAGCCTTTAATTTTAAAATCCTACATCAGAATGGTCCAATATTGACTGTGTGACACCATGGATATGTGATGTTTCTCTCAGACTTGGAATGAAGCTGGTTTAACAGGAGGATTCCGTTCTACAGTTGCCTGAAAAAGAGTAAAATATGGCTTTAACAGCCTGAAAAAGATGTCAAATATACTGTAGATTTACTTGGACATTTTAGCCTTTAATTTTAAAATCCTACATCAGAATGGTCCAATATTGACTGTGTGACACCATGGATATGTGATGTTTCTCTCAGACTTGGAATGAAGCTGGTTTAACAGGAGGATTCCGTTCTACAGTTGCCTGAAAAAGAGTAAAATATGGCTTTAACAGCCTGAAAAAGATGTCAAATATACTGTAGATTTACTTGGACATTTTAGCCTTTAATTTTAAAATCCTACATCAGAATGGTCCAATATTGACTGTGTGACACCATGGATATGTGATGTTTCTCTCAGACTTGGAATGAAGCTGGTTTAACAGGAGGATTCCGTTCTACAGTTGCCTGAAAAAGAGTAAAATATGGCTTTAACAGCCTGAAAAAGATGTCAAATATACTGTAGATTTACTTGGACATTTTAGCCTTTAATTTTAAAATCCTACATCAGAATGGTCCAATATTGACTGTGTGACACCATGGATATGTGATGTTTCTCTCAGACTTGGAATGAAGCTGGTTTAACAGGAGGATTCCGTTCTACAGTTGCCTGAAAAAGAGTAAAATATGGCTTTAACAGCCTGAAAAAGATGTCAAATATACTGTAGATTTACTTGGACATTTTAGCCTTTAATTTTAAAATCCTACATCAGAATGGTCCAATATTGACTGTGTGACACCATGGATATGTGATGTTTCTCTCAGACTTGGAATGAAGCTGGTTTAACAGGAGGATTCCGTTCTACAGTTGCCTGAAAAAGAGTAAAATATGGCTTTAACAGCCTGAAAAAGATGTCAAATATACTGTAGATTTACTTGGACATTTTAGCCTTTAATTTTAAAATCCTACATCAGAATGGTCCAATATTGACTGTGTGACACCATGGATATGTGATGTTTCTCTCAGACTTGGAATGAAGCTGGTTTAACAGGAGGATTCCGTTCTACAGTTGCCTGAAAAAGAGTAAAATATGGCTTTAACAGCCTGAAAAAGATGTCAAATATACTGTAGATTTACTTGGACATTTTAGCCTTTAATTTTAAAATCCTACATCAGAATGGTCCAATATTGACTGTGTGACACCATGGATATGTGATGTTTCTCTCAGACTTGGAATGAAGCTGGTTTAACAGGAGGATTCCGTTCTACAGTTGCCTGAAAAAGAGTAAAATATGGCTTTAACAGCCTGAAAAAGATGTCAAATATACTGTAGATTTACTTGGACATTTTAGCCTTTAATTTTAAAATCCTACATCAGAATGGTCCAATATTGACTGTGTGACACCATGGATATGTGATGTTTCTCTCAGACTTGGAATGAAGCTGGTTTAACAGGAGGATTCCGTTCTACAGTTGCCTGAAAAAGAGTAAAATATGGCTTTAACAGCCTGAAAAAGATGTCAAATATACTGTAGATTTACTTGGACATTTTAGCCTTTAATTTTAAAATCCTACATCAGAATGGTCCAATATTGACTGTGTGACACCATGGATATGTGATGTTTCTCTCAGACTTGGAATGAAGCTGGTTTAACAGGAGGATTCCGTTCTACAGTTGCCTGAAAAAGAGTAAAATATGGCTTTAACAGCCTGAAAAAGATGTCAAATATACTGTAGATTTACTTGGACATTTTAGCCTTTAATTTTAAAATCCTACATCAGAATGGTCCAATATTGACTGTGTGACACCATGGATATGTGATGTTTCTCTCAGACTTGGAATGAAGCTGGTTTAACAGGAGGATTCCGTTCTACAGTTGCCTGAAAAAGAGTAAAATATGGCTTTAACAGCCTGAAAAAGATGTCAAATATACTGTAGATTTACTTGGACATTTTAGCCTTTAATTTTAAAATCCTACATCAGAATGGTCCAATATTGACTGTGTGACACCATGGATATGTGATGTTTCTCTCAGACTTGGAATGAAGCTGGTTTAACAGGAGGATTCCGTTCTACAGTTGCCTGAAAAAGAGTAAAATATGGCTTTAACAGCCTGAAAAAGATGTCAAATATACTGTAGATTTACTTGGACATTTTAGCCTTTAATTTTAAAATCCTACATCAGAATGGTCCAATATTGACTGTGTGACACCATGGATATGTGATGTTTCTCTCAGACTTGGAATGAAGCTGGTTTAACAGGAGGATTCCGTTCTACAGTTGCCTGAAAAAGAGTAAAATATGGCTTTAACAGCCTGAAAAAGATGTCAAATATACTGTAGATTTACTTGGACATTTTAGCCTTTAATTTTAAAATCCTACATCAGAATGGTCCAATATTGACTGTGTGACACCATGGATATGTGATGTTTCTCTCAGACTTGGAATGAAGCTGGTTTAACAGGAGGATTCCGTTCTACAGTTGCCTGAAAAAGAGTAAAATATGGCTTTAACAGCCTGAAAAAGATGTCAAATATACTGTAGATTTACTTGGACATTTTAGCCTTTAATTTTAAAATCCTACATCAGAATGGTCCAATATTGACTGTGTGACACCATGGATATGTGATGTTTCTCTCAGACTTGGAATGAAGCTGGTTTAACAGGAGGATTCCGTTCTACAGTTGCCTGAAAAAGAGTAAAATATGGCTTTAACAGCCTGAAAAAGATGTCAAATATACTGTAGATTTACTTGGACATTTTAGCCTTTAATTTTAAAATCCTACATCAGAATGGTCCAATATTGACTGTGTGACACCATGGATATGTGATGTTTCTCTCAGACTTGGAATGAAGCTGGTTTAACAGGAGGATTCCGTTCTACAGTTGCCTGAAAAAGAGTAAAATATGGCTTTAACAGCCTGAAAAAGATGTCAAATATACTGTAGATTTACTTGGACATTTTAGCCTTTAATTTTAAAATCCTACATCAGAATGGTCCAATATTGACTGTGTGACACCATGGATATGTGATGTTTCTCTCAGACTTGGAATGAAGCTGGTTTAACAGGAGGATTCCGTTCTACAGTTGCCTGAAAAAGAGTAAAATATGGCTTTAACAGCCTGAAAAAGATGTCAAATATACTGTAGATTTACTTGGACATTTTAGCCTTTAATTTTAAAATCCTACATCAGAATGGTCCAATATTGACTGTGTGACACCATGGATATGTGATGTTTCTCTCAGACTTGGAATGAAGCTGGTTTAACAGGAGGATTCCGTTCTACAGTTGCCTGAAAAAGAGTAAAATATGGCTTTAACAGCCTGAAAAAGATGTCAAATATACTGTAGATTTACTTGGACATTTTAGCCTTTAATTTTAAAATCCTACATCAGAATGGTCCAATATTGACTGTGTGACACCATGGATATGTGATGTTTCTCTCAGACTTGGAATGAAGCTGGTTTAACAGGAGGATTCCGTTCTACAGTTGCCTGAAAAAGAGTAAAATATGGCTTTAACAGCCTGAAAAAGATGTCAAATATACTGTAGATTTACTTGGACATTTTAGCCTTTAATTTTAAAATCCTACATCAGAATGGTCCAATATTGACTGTGTGACACCATGGATATGTGATGTTTCTCTCAGACTTGGAATGAAGCTGGTTTAACAGGAGGATTCCGTTCTACAGTTGCCTGAAAAAGAGTAAAATATGGCTTTAACAGCCTGAAAAAGATGTCAAATATACTGTAGATTTACTTGGACATTTTAGCCTTTAATTTTAAAAACTACATCAGAATGGTCCAATATTGACTGTGTGACACCATGGATATGTGATGTTTCTCTCAGACTTGGAATGAAGCTGGTTTAACAGGAGGATTCCGTTCTACAGTTGCCTGAAAAAGAGTAAAATATGGCTTTAACAGCCTGAAAAAGATGTCAAATATACTGTAGATTTACTTGGACATTTTAGCCTTTAATTTTAAAATCCTACATCAGAATGGTCCAATATTGACTGTGTGACACCATGGATATGTGATGTTTCTCTCAGACTTGGAATGAAGCTGGTTTAACAGGAGGATTCCGTTCTACAGTTGCCTGAAAAAGAGTAAAATATGGCTTTAACAGCCTGAAAAAGATGTCAAATATACTGTAGATTTACTTGGACATTTTAGCCTTTAATTTTAAAATCCTACATCAGAATGGTCCAATATTGACTGTGTGACACCATGGATATGTGATGTTTCTCTCAGACTTGGAATGAAGCTGGTTTAACAGGAGGATTCCGTTCTACAGTTGCCTGAAAAAGAGTAAAATATGGCTTTAACAGCCTGAAAAAGATGTCAAATATACTGTAGATTTACTTGGACATTTTAGCCTTTAATTTTAAAATCCTACATCAGAATGGTCCAATATTGACTGTGTGACACCATGGATATGTGATGTTTCTCTCAGACTTGGAATGAAGCTGGTTTAACAGGAGGATTCCGTTCTACAGTTGCCTGAAAAAGAGTAAAATATGGCTTTAACAGCCTGAAAAAGATGTCAAATATACTGTAGATTTACTTGGACATTTTAGCCTTTAATTTTAAAATCCTACATCAGAATGGTCCAATATTGACTGTGTGACACCATGGATATGTGATGTTTCTCTCAGACTTGGAATGAAGCTGGTTTAACAGGAGGATTCCGTTCTACAGTTGCCTGAAAAAGAGTAAAATATGGCTTTAACAGCCTGAAAAAGATGTCAAATATACTGTAGATTTACTTGGACATTTTAGCCTTTAATTTTAAAATCCTACATCAGAATGGTCCAATATTGACTGTGTGACACCATGGATATGTGATGTTTCTCTCAGACTTGGAATGAAGCTGGTTTAACAGGAGGATTCCGTTCTACAGTTGCCTGAAAAAGAGTAAAATATGGCTTTAACAGCCTGAAAAAGATGTCAAATATACTGTAGATTTACTTGGACATTTTAGCCTTTAATTTTAAAATCCTACATCAGAATGGTCCAATATTGACTGTGTGACACCATGGATATGTGATGTTTCTCTCAGACTTGGAATGAAGCTGGTTTAACAGGAGGATTCCGTTCTACAGTTGCCTGAAAAAGAGTAAAATATGGCTTTAACAGCCTGAAAAAGATGTCAAATATACTGTAGATTTACTTGGACATTTTAGCCTTTAATTTTAAAATCCTACATCAGAATGGTCCAATATTGACTGTGTGACACCATGGATATGTGATGTTTCTCTCAGACTTGGAATGAAGCTGGTTTAACAGGAGGATTCCGTTCTACAGTTGCCTGAAAAAGAGTAAAATATGGCTTTAACAGCCTGAAAAAGATGTCAAATATACTGTAGATTTACTTGGACATTTTAGCCTTTAATTTTAAAATCCTACATCAGAATGGTCCAATATTGACTGTGTGACACCATGGATATGTGATGTTTCTCTCAGACTTGGAATGAAGCTGGTTTAACAGGAGGATTCCGTTCTACAGTTGCCTGAAAAAGAGTAAAATATGGCTTTAACAGCCTGAAAAAGATGTCAAATATACTGTAGATTTACTTGGACATTTTAGCCTTTAATTTTAAAATCCTACATCAGAATGGTCCAATATTGACTGTGTGACACCATGGATATGTGATGTTTCTCTCAGACTTGGAATGAAGCTGGTTTAACAGGAGGATTCCGTTCAAAGAGTTGCCTGTAGGCTTTACAGCCTGAAATGGATGCAAATCACTGGATACTTGGACATTTGCTTGGATTTGGAAACTCCATCAGAATGGCACACAGTGTCCAACATATGTGATTCCGATCAGACTTGATGAATGAATGGTTTTAAGGCCCGACTACAGTTGCCTGAAAAAGAGTTTTATGGCTTTAGCAACTTGTGCTGTCAAATATCCAATACGGACTTTCCATGATAAAGATTCTCAGACTGGAATATTGACAGGAGGACCTGGAATATGTTTCCTCAGACTGGAATAGCTTTAACCTGACAGATTGTCTATGCTGTAATGCTTGTCAAAAGTAATTTTAAAACTGGTTTCAGAGGAATAGATTTACCCAGGGAATGTGGGTTTTTGAGTTGAAGTTTTAACAGAATTGTTTAAGTTTGACTTTACAATATGGCTTTAACATCCTGAGTTATGCTTTTGTATTTACAACATTTTGTTGATTCCCAAGAACTTTTTAAATATTCTTTGTGACACCTACATATGTGTGTTTCTCTGACTGAATGAAGCTGGTTTAAGAGCCGTGTTGCCTCTCAGATAAATATGGAGGAGAATCCGGGCGTTCAGCCTAAAAGTGCATATTAGAAGGACACAGACCGTTTGATATTAAAATTTTCTGAATTGGCCATAGAACCTGTGAAACAAGATGGACTGTGTGACAGCCCTGGTGGCCGCTCAGCAACCTGGACGGCGAACATTGTTGCCTGGAAGAGTAAAATATGGCTTTAACAGCCTGAAAAGATGTCAAATATATACTGTAGATTTACTTGGACATTTTAGCCTTTTAATGTCCGCCCAATACGGGCGAATATTACTATCCAAGATGGGGAACACCGATGATGTTGAGGCATATCTGCACGCCTTGAAGCTACCGCCACTAGGAAGCATGGCCCAAGGGGCAGGTTGGACTGCTAGCCCCTTCTGTCGGGGATCGCTGAACGCTGTCCGGGACCTGGCCTCCGACAGCGACTGACTACGATGCACTGAAGGCAGAGATCCTCAGCAGAAGTGGACTCACCAAGTTTGGCCTGGCCCAGCGGTTCCACAGCTGGATCTTTCAACCAGACCAGCCTCCCGTGCCCAGATGCACGAACTTGTCCGGATCACGGAGATGGCTGTACCGGAGAAGAGTACGGCGGCGGCAGTAGTGGAGGCCGTTGTGGTGGACAAATACTTACGGGCCCTGCCTTATGAGGCGAAACACCATTAGCCAACAGGCCTTGACCACCGCGACCTGACAGTGGAAGCCGTGGAAAGATACCAAGCCACAACAGAGATGCTTCGGGCTTCCAGGAAGGAGCCCCAGGTGCGCTCCACGCCACAGACAGGAGGAGCCCGTCCAAAGAACCTCAAGGGACCCAACCCAGCCACTTTAGGAGCTGTCCAGGCTCCAGGGGAGCCCACCCCGCCGGCACCAGGAAGAGGACACCGGGAGAGCGAAACGCGCCAGTGTTACCGGTGTGGGGAGATGGGACACCTCTCCTGGCAGTGTGGGAAACCAGCGGATGAGCCTATGCCCACGGCTGGGTCTTCCAGCGCACCACCCGCCCACCTTGCTCGCCTGTGGGAGTTGTAGATGGCGCCCAGGACCGACCCCCACCTGCCCGGTGACGGTGAATCACCATGATGTAGAAGCTCTGCTAGATTCCGTAGTCGGACCACCCTAGTGCATAAGGATCTGTGGATCCATCCGACTGACCTCAGGGAAAGTCCTCCCGATCTCCTGTGTCCATGGAGACACCAGAGACTACCCCACCACTGAACTCGCAATGACCACCACCAGGGGAACCATCCACACGACAGCGGTGTGGTTGATTCCTCACCTGCCCGGTCCTAATTGGACGAGACTGCCCCGCCTTTTACCCACTGTGAGGAGACACAGGAGAGACTGGCCCGAGTACCCCGGAAGCGGAGAGGTAGGACGACTGGAGAATACGCAAACACAACCCTCAGAACCACTCACTCCAGCCTGTGTTCTGCAGGGATGGCAGGTGTCCAGGCTGTTTCAGAGTCTGGATCCAGATACGGAGGAAGAGAACCTGGTCCCAGGAAACGCTCCAATCTCCAGCGAGGAAGACGTCCAAGGCCCCAAGGAGCTTCCCTCTCACAGGCCAGTATGGTACAGCCCAGTTACAAGATCCCACCTTGCAAATGCTTTGAGGAATGTACAGGTGATAGAGGTGTTAGGATAGGACAAGCCCTACCTACCCCCATTTTGCAGTAAACCGTTAGTGTATCAGGTGGTACGGAAAGATGGAGAGGTGCAGGAACAGCTCGTACCACAGCCCCACCGGACCACCGTACTCAACCTGGCACACACCACCGCTAGGCCCACCTAGGGTGGAGAAGACGAAGGAAAGGATCTTGCGACGCTTCTTTTGGCCAGGGTGCACAAAGAGATAGAGAACTACTGTCGTAGTTGCCCTGAGTGTAGAGGGTGGCACCTAAGCCTACATATAGAAACCCGCCATTCCCTTGCCCATTATCGAGACCCCGTCGAGAGGATCGGACTGGACATCGTTGGGCCCTTACCGAAGAGTTCCAGGGGACATCAGTACATTCTGGTCATCCTGGACTATGCAACCCGATATCCTGAGGCCATCCCGCTGAGGAAGGCTACGTCCAAACAGATCGCCAAGGAGCTGTTCCTTCTGTCAACGAGTCTGGGGCTCCCGAAGGAGATATTGACAGACCAAGGGAGTCCGTCATGTCCAAGGTTATGAAAGAACTCTGTACTCTGCTGAAAATCAAGCAGCTGAGAACGTCTGTCTACCACCCCAGACAGACGGGCTTGCTTAACGCTTTAACAAACCTAAAAGCCATGCTACGGAAGGCGATCGAGGAGGATGGGCGCAACTGGGATCAGCTACCGTACCTACTGTTTGCGGAGAGAGGTACCTCAGTCGTCTACTGGTTTTTCACCCTTTGAGCTCTTGTTATCTTACAGGCCCCGAGGACTGCTGGACATCGCCAAGGAGGCCTGGGAGGAGCAACCGTGCCGACAGCGGACCCTGATCGAGCATGTCGGGCTATGAGAGAGAGAATGAAGGCTGTCTATCCCATGATGCGTGAACACATGGAGGCTGCTCAACGGCAACAGCAAGCTTCTTACAACAGATCTGCTCAACCCAGAGAGTTTAAGCCCGGGGACCGAGTGCTGGTCCTGGTGCCCACCGTGGAGTGCAAATTCTGGCCACCTGGCAGGGGCCTCACGAGGTCATTGAACGGGTGGGAGACGAAACTACAAGGTGAGGCAACCAGATAAAGAAAGCCCGAGCAGATATATCATGTCAACCTTTGAAAAGTGGCACGCCAGGAGGCGTTGTTCAGTTGTCTGCCCCCACAGAGTCCAAGGAACCCGGAGAGAAGAGGTTCAGGTGGGTCCAAGCCTGTCCCGCATCAACGGCAGATGGTCCTGGAGTTGGTGGATCGCAACCGAGATGTCTTCTCCTCCCTACCTGGGCACACGGAGGTGGTACAACATGAGATCCGCACCATGCCTGGCAAAACGGTGAACCAGCGCTCTACCGCGTGCCGGAGGCTCGTTTAAGGGTGATTCAGGAGGAGGTAAGGAAGATGCTGGAGCTGGGGTGATCAAGAGTCCCAAAGCGCCTGGGCAAGTCCCATTGTACTGGTTCCCAAACCAAACGGGTCGGCACGATTTTGCAATGACTTTCGGAAATTAAATGAAGTGTCTGAGTTTGATGCATACCCCATGCCTCGTGTGGAGGACTTGATAGATTCTTTGGGGCATGCTCGCTTCCTAACCACCCTTGACCTCACCAAAGGATACTGGCAGGTGCCCTGACCCCGGCGTCAAAGGAGAAGACGGCCTTTGCCACACCAGGGGGCTCTACCAGACACCCGGCTCCCGCTTGGTCTCCATGGGGCGCCTGCCACGTTCCAGCGTTTGATGGATCGCGTCCTCGCACCCCACAAAAGGTACATGCAGCATATTTGGACGATGTAGCCATACAAAGTCCTGATTGGGCCAGCCACTTACCCCAGTACAGGCTGTGATAGATCACTCAGGAAGCAGGGCTCACGGCAAACCCAGAGAAGTGTAGGCTGGTCAGCGAGACAAACTACCTGGGGTACACCATTGGGCGGGGTTGGTCAAGCCTCAGGAAGCCAAGTTGCGGGCCATACAGGACTGGCCACGGCCCATCACCAAAAACAGGTGAGGTCATTTTGGGCCTAGCCGGCTACAGACGGTTTATAACGGATTTTGCTACTATTGCTGCACCTCTAACAGAGCTGACAACCAACCACTCACGGATGGTGAGGTGAATCCCGAGGCGGAGGCGGCCTCATCAACCTGAAGCAAGTCCTGTGTTCGGTCCAATCCTGGTGGCGCCGACTTCGAGAAGGACTTCATTGTCCAGGCAGACGCTTCGGAGGTGGGTCTGGGTGCTGTTCTCGCCCAGGCGATGACGGTGAGGAACATCCCGTTCTCTACCTCAGCAGGAAGCTACTGCCAAGGAGAAGAACTATTCCACTGTGGAAAAGGAGTGCCTCGGTAACCTGGGCCCTGAATCCCTGCGGTTCTACCTCCTGGGACGACGGTTTACGGTGGTGTCCGATCATGCCCTCACAGTGGATGGCCAGGAACAGAGAGACTAACAGGGGGTTACCAGATGGTTCTGAGCTTACAGGCGTTAACTTCTGTTGTCCACAGGGCGGGCAAGCGCCACGGCAATGCGGATGCCCTTTCCCGGCGCGACGCCTTCTTCGCCCCTTCACCCGCACGAGGACGTCGGTCTCGAGGGGGATGTGTGATGTCACGAGGAGGCTGCGTTCTGGAGGGCCGCTACGAATTTCCCTGAGATGGCTGCAGTCACGGATAGCTTTGGCACCATCTGCTGGTGGAGTTGGAAACCCACCCCTCAGGCACACAGCATCCCAACACACCTGAGACCGATCAGGGCTTGATGAACTGAAGGGCTTTTTAAGGCCCAGACACACTTGTTGAGAGTAGTTGTTGGGGAGAGTAGCAACTTGTGCTCTCAGAGGATCGGAACGGCACTTCCATGAGAAGGATTGAAAGACTGGAATACTTACCTGAAGACTGGAATACTTACCTGAAGACTGAATAATACACGACAGATTGGCCACGGCTGCAACGCTGTCTAAAAAGTAAGGCTGAAAGACTTGTTTCGGAGGAAGAGATTTACCTGAGGGAATCGGGTTTTTGAGTTGAAGTTTGAAGAGACATTGTTTAAGTTTGGACTATTACAAGATCGGCCTTATCCTGAGTTATCGTTTTGTATTTGGCATACCATTTTTGTTGATTCCCAAGAACTTTATTAAAAACTCTTTTGTTACATTCTACATTTGTGTCCTTGCACTGCTGAACTGCCCCGCCGAGAGCCGTGTAGCCTCTCATGATATCACAACAGGAGGATTCCGTTCTACAGTTGCCTGAAAAAGAGTAAAATATGGCTTTAACAGCCTGAAAAAGATGTCAAATATACTGTAGATTTACTTGGACATTTTAGCCTTTAATTTTAAAATCCTACATCAGAATGGTCCAATATTGACTGTGTGACACCATGGATATGTGATGTTTCTCTCAGACTTGGAATGAAGCTGGTTTAACAGGAGGATTCCGTTCTACAGTTGCCTGAAAAAGAGTAAAATATGGCTTTAACAGCCTGAAAAAGATGTCAAATATACTGTAGATTTACTTGGACATTTTAGCCTTTAATTTTAAAATCCTACATCAGAATGGTCCAATATTGACTGTGTGACACCATGGATATGTGATGTTTCTCTCAGACTTGGAATGAAGCTGGTTTAACAGGAGGATTCCGTTCTACAGTTGCCTGAAAAAGAGTAAAATATGGCTTTAACAGCCTGAAAAAGATGTCAAATATACTGTAGATTTACTTGGACATTTTAGCCTTTAATTTTAAAATCCTACATCAGAATGGTCCAATATTGACTGTGTGACACCATGGATATGTGATGTTTCTCTCAGACTTGGAATGAAGCTGGTTTAACAGGAGGATTCCGTTCTACAGTTGCCTGAAAAAGAGTAAAATATGGCTTTAACAGCCTGAAAAAGATGTCAAATATACTGTAGATTTACTTGGACATTTTAGCCTTTAATTTTAAAATCCTACATCAGAATGGTCCAATATTGACTGTGTGACACCATGGATATGTGATGTTTCTCTCAGACTTGGAATGAAGCTGGTTTAACAGGAGGATTCCGTTCTACAGTTGCCTGAAAAAGAGTAAAATATGGCTTTAACAGCCTGAAAAAGATGTCAAATATACTGTAGATTTACTTGGACATTTTAGCCTTTAATTTTAAAATCCTACATCAGAATGGTCCAATATTGACTGTGTGACACCATGGATATGTGATGTTTCTCTCAGACTTGGAATGAAGCTGGTTTAACAGGAGGATTCCGTTCTACAGTTGCCTGAAAAAGAGTAAAATATGGCTTTAACAGCCTGAAAAAGATGTCAAATATACTGTAGATTTACTTGGACATTTTAGCCTTTAATTTTAAAATCCTACATCAGAATGGTCCAATATTGACTGTGTGACACCATGGATATGTGATGTTTCTCTCAGACTTGGAATGAAGCTGGTTTAACAGGAGGATTCCGTTCTACAGTTGCCTGAAAAAGAGTAAAATATGGCTTTAACAGCCTGAAAAAGATGTCAAATATACTGTAGATTTACTTGGACATTTTAGCCTTTAATTTTAAAATCCTACATCAGAATGGTCCAATATTGACTGTGTGACACCATGGATATGTGATGTTTCTCTCAGACTTGGAATGAAGCTGGTTTAACAGGAGGATTCCGTTCTACAGTTGCCTGAAAAAGAGTAAAATATGGCTTTAACAGCCTGAAAAAGATGTCAAATATACTGTAGATTTACTTGGACATTTTAGCCTTTAATTTTAAAATCCTACATCAGAATGGTCCAATATTGACTGTGTGACACCATGGATATGTGATGTTTCTCTCAGACTTGGAATGAAGCTGGTTTAACAGGAGGATTCCGTTCTACAGTTGCCTGAAAAAGAGTAAAATATGGCTTTAACAGCCTGAAAAAGATGTCAAATATACTGTAGATTTACTTGGACATTTTAGCCTTTAATTTTAAAATCCTACATCAGAATGGTCCAATATTGACTGTGTGACACCATGGATATGTGATGTTTCTCTCAGACTTGGAATGAAGCTGGTTTAACAGGAGGATTCCGTTCTACAGTTGCCTGAAAAAGAGTAAAATATGGCTTTAACAGCCTGAAAAAGATGTCAAATATACTGTAGATTTACTTGGACATTTTAGCCTTTAATTTTAAAATCCTACATCAGAATGGTCCAATATTGACTGTGTGACACCATGGATATGTGATGTTTCTCTCAGACTTGGAATGAAGCTGGTTTAACAGGAGGATTCCGTTCTACAGTTGCCTGAAAAAGAGTAAAATATGGCTTTAACAGCCTGAAAAAGATGTCAAATATACTGTAGATTTACTTGGACATTTTAGCCTTTAATTTTAAAATCCTACATCAGAATGGTCCAATATTGACTGTGTGACACCATGGATATGTGATGTTTCTCTCAGACTTGGAATGAAGCTGGTTTAACAGGAGGATTCCGTTCTACAGTTGCCTGAAAAAGAGTAAAATATGGCTTTAACAGCCTGAAAAAGATGTCAAATATACTGTAGATTTACTTGGACATTTTAGCCTTTAATTTTAAAATCCTACATCAGAATGGTCCAATATTGACTGTGTGACACCATGGATATGTGATGTTTCTCTCAGACTTGGAATGAAGCTGGTTTAACAGGAGGATTCCGTTCTACAGTTGCCTGAAAAAGAGTAAAATATGGCTTTAACAGCCTGAAAAAGATGTCAAATATACTGTAGATTTACTTGGACATTTTAGCCTTTAATTTTAAAATCCTACATCAGAATGGTCCAATATTGACTGTGTGACACCATGGATATGTGATGTTTCTCTCAGACTTGGAATGAAGCTGGTTTAACAGGAGGATTCCGTTCTACAGTTGCCTGAAAAAGAGTAAAATATGGCTTTAACAGCCTGAAAAAGATGTCAAATATACTGTAGATTTACTTGGACATTTTAGCCTTTAATTTTAAAATCCTACATCAGAATGGTCCAATATTGACTGTGTGACACCATGGATATGTGATGTTTCTCTCAGACTTGGAATGAAGCTGGTTTAACAGGAGGATTCCGTTCTACAGTTGCCTGAAAAAGAGTAAAATATGGCTTTAACAGCCTGAAAAAGATGTCAAATATACTGTAGATTTACTTGGACATTTTAGCCTTTAATTTTAAAATCCTACATCAGAATGGTCCAATATTGACTGTGTGACACCATGGATATGTGATGTTTCTCTCAGACTTGGAATGAAGCTGGTTTAACAGGAGGATTCCGTTCTACAGTTGCCTGAAAAAGAGTAAAATATGGCTTTAACAGCCTGAAAAAGATGTCAAATATACTGTAGATTTACTTGGACATTTTAGCCTTTAATTTTAAAATCCTACATCAGAATGGTCCAATATTGACTGTGTGACACCATGGATATGTGATGTTTCTCTCAGACTTGGAATGAAGCTGGTTTAACAGGAGGATTCCGTTCTACAGTTGCCTGAAAAAGAGTAAAATATGGCTTTAACAGCCTGAAAAAGATGTCAAATATACTGTAGATTTACTTGGACATTTTAGCCTTTAATTTTAAAATCCTACATCAGAATGGTCCAATATTGACTGTGTGACACCATGGATATGTGATGTTTCTCTCAGACTTGGAATGAAGCTGGTTTAACAGGAGGATTCCGTTCTACAGTTGCCTGAAAAAGAGTAAAATATGGCTTTAACAGCCTGAAAAAGATGTCAAATATACTGTAGATTTACTTGGACATTTTAGCCTTTAATTTTAAAATCCTACATCAGAATGGTCCAATATTGACTGTGTGACACCATGGATATGTGATGTTTCTCTCAGACTTGGAATGAAGCTGGTTTAACAGGAGGATTCCGTTCTACAGTTGCCTGAAAAAGAGTAAAATATGGCTTTAACAGCCTGAAAAAGATGTCAAATATACTGTAGATTTACTTGGACATTTTAGCCTTTAATTTTAAAATCCTACATCAGAATGGTCCAATATTGACTGTGTGACACCATGGATATGTGATGTTTCTCTCAGACTTGGAATGAAGCTGGTTTAACAGGAGGATTCCGTTCTACAGTTGCCTGAAAAAGAGTAAAATATGGCTTTAACAGCCTGAAAAAGATGTCAAATATACTGTAGATTTACTTGGACATTTTAGCCTTTAATTTTAAAATCCTACATCAGAATGGTCCAATATTGACTGTGTGACACCATGGATATGTGATGTTTCTCTCAGACTTGGAATGAAGCTGGTTTAACAGGAGGATTCCGTTCTACAGTTGCCTGAAAAAGAGTAAAATATGGCTTTAACAGCCTGAAAAAGATGTCAAATATACTGTAGATTTACTTGGACATTTTAGCCTTTAATTTTAAAATCCTACATCAGAATGGTCCAATATTGACTGTGTGACACCATGGATATGTGATGTTTCTCTCAGACTTGGAATGAAGCTGGTTTAACAGGAGGATTCCGTTCTACAGTTGCCTGAAAAAGAGTAAAATATGGCTTTAACAGCCTGAAAAAGATGTCAAATATACTGTAGATTTACTTGGACATTTTAGCCTTTAATTTTAAAATCCTACATCAGAATGGTCCAATATTGACTGTGTGACACCATGGATATGTGATGTTTCTCTCAGACTTGGAATGAAGCTGGTTTAACAGGAGGATTCCGTTCTACAGTTGCCTGAAAAAGAGTAAAATATGGCTTTAACAGCCTGAAAAAGATGTCAAATATACTGTAGATTTACTTGGACATTTTAGCCTTTAATTTTAAAATCCTACATCAGAATGGTCCAATATTGACTGTGTGACACCATGGATATGTGATGTTTCTCTCAGACTTGGAATGAAGCTGGTTTAACAGGAGGATTCCGTTCTACAGTTGCCTGAAAAAGAGTAAAATATGGCTTTAACAGCCTGAAAAAGATGTCAAATATACTGTAGATTTACTTGGACATTTTAGCCTTTAATTTTAAAATCCTACATCAGAATGGTCCAATATTGACTGTGTGACACCATGGATATGTGATGTTTCTCTCAGACTTGGAATGAAGCTGGTTTAACAGGAGGATTCCGTTCTACAGTTGCCTGAAAAAGAGTAAAATATGGCTTTAACAGCCTGAAAAAGATGTCAAATATACTGTAGATTTACTTGGACATTTTAGCCTTTAATTTTAAAATCCTACATCAGAATGGTCCAATATTGACTGTGTGACACCATGGATATGTGATGTTTCTCTCAGACTTGGAATGAAGCTGGTTTAACAGGAGGATTCCGTTCTACAGTTGCCTGAAAAAGAGTAAAATATGGCTTTAACAGCCTGAAAAAGATGTCAAATATACTGTAGATTTACTTGGACATTTTAGCCTTTAATTTTAAAATCCTACATCAGAATGGTCCAATATTGACTGTGTGACACCATGGATATGTGATGTTTCTCTCAGACTTGGAATGAAGCTGGTTTAACAGGAGGATTCCGTTCTACAGTTGCCTGAAAAAGAGTAAAATATGGCTTTAACAGCCTGAAAAAGATGTCAAATATACTGTAGATTTACTTGGACATTTTAGCCTTTAATTTTAAAATCCTACATCAGAATGGTCCAATATTGACTGTGTGACACCATGGATATGTGATGTTTCTCTCAGACTTGGAATGAAGCTGGTTTAACAGGAGGATTCCGTTCTACAGTTGCCTGAAAAAGAGTAAAATATGGCTTTAACAGCCTGAAAAAGATGTCAAATATACTGTAGATTTACTTGGACATTTTAGCCTTTAATTTTAAAATCCTACATCAGAATGGTCCAATATTGACTGTGTGACACCATGGATATGTGATGTTTCTCTCAGACTTGGAATGAAGCTGGTTTAACAGGAGGATTCCGTTCTACAGTTGCCTGAAAAAGAGTAAAATATGGCTTTAACAGCCTGAAAAAGATGTCAAATATACTGTAGATTTACTTGGACATTTTAGCCTTTAATTTTAAAATCCTACATCAGAATGGTCCAATATTGACTGTGTGACACCATGGATATGTGATGTTTCTCTCAGACTTGGAATGAAGCTGGTTTAACAGGAGGATTCCGTTCTACAGTTGCCTGAAAAAGAGTAAAATATGGCTTTAACAGCCTGAAAAAGATGTCAAATATACTGTAGATTTACTTGGACATTTTAGCCTTTAATTTTAAAATCCTACATCAGAATGGTCCAATATTGACTGTGTGACACCATGGATATGTGATGTTTCTCTCAGACTTGGAATGAAGCTGGTTTAACAGGAGGATTCCGTTCTACAGTTGCCTGAAAAAGAGTAAAATATGGCTTTAACAGCCTGAAAAAGATGTCAAATATACTGTAGATTTACTTGGACATTTTAGCCTTTAATTTTAAAATCCTACATCAGAATGGTCCAATATTGACTGTGTGACACCATGGATATGTGATGTTTCTCTCAGACTTGGAATGAAGCTGGTTTAACAGGAGGATTCCGTTCTACAGTTGCCTGAAAAAGAGTAAAATATGGCTTTAACAGCCTGAAAAAGATGTCAAATATACTGTAGATTTACTTGGACATTTTAGCCTTTAATTTTAAAATCCTACATCAGAATGGTCCAATATTGACTGTGTGACACCATGGATATGTGATGTTTCTCTCAGACTTGGAATGAAGCTGGTTTAACAGGAGGATTCCGTTCTACAGTTGCCTGAAAAAGAGTAAAATATGGCTTTAACAGCCTGAAAAAGATGTCAAATATACTGTAGATTTACTTGGACATTTTAGCCTTTAATTTTAAAATCCTACATCAGAATGGTCCAATATTGACTGTGTGACACCATGGATATGTGATGTTTCTCTCAGACTTGGAATGAAGCTGGTTTAACAGGAGGATTCCGTTCTACAGTTGCCTGAAAAAGAGTAAAATATGGCTTTAACAGCCTGAAAAAGATGTCAAATATACTGTAGATTTACTTGGACATTTTAGCCTTTAATTTTAAAATCCTACATCAGAATGGTCCAATATTGACTGTGTGACACCATGGATATGTGATGTTTCTCTCAGACTTGGAATGAAGCTGGTTTAACAGGAGGATTCCGTTCTACAGTTGCCTGAAAAAGAGTAAAATATGGCTTTAACAGCCTGAAAAAGATGTCAAATATACTGTAGATTTACTTGGACATTTTAGCCTTTAATTTTAAAATCCTACATCAGAATGGTCCAATATTGACTGTGTGACACCATGGATATGTGATGTTTCTCTCAGACTTGGAATGAAGCTGGTTTAACAGGAGGATTCCGTTCTACAGTTGCCTGAAAAAGAGTAAAATATGGCTTTAACAGCCTGAAAAAGATGTCAAATATACTGTAGATTTACTTGGACATTTTAGCCTTTAATTTTAAAATCCTACATCAGAATGGTCCAATATTGACTGTGTGACACCATGGATATGTGATGTTTCTCTCAGACTTGGAATGAAGCTGGTTTAACAGGAGGATTCCGTTCTACAGTTGCCTGAAAAAGAGTAAAATATGGCTTTAACAGCCTGAAAAAGATGTCAAATATACTGTAGATTTACTTGGACATTTTAGCCTTTAATTTTAAAATCCTACATCAGAATGGTCCAATATTGACTGTGTGACACCATGGATATGTGATGTTTCTCTCAGACTTGGAATGAAGCTGGTTTAACAGGAGGATTCCGTTCTACAGTTGCCTGAAAAAGAGTAAAATATGGCTTTAACAGCCTGAAAAAGATGTCAAATATACTGTAGATTTACTTGGACATTTTAGCCTTTAATTTTAAAATCCTACATCAGAATGGTCCAATATTGACTGTGTGACACCATGGATATGTGATGTTTCTCTCAGACTTGGAATGAAGCTGGTTTAACAGGAGGATTCCGTTCTACAGTTGCCTGAAAAAGAGTAAAATATGGCTTTAACAGCCTGAAAAAGATGTCAAATATACTGTAGATTTACTTGGACATTTTAGCCTTTAATTTTAAAATCCTACATCAGAATGGTCCAATATTGACTGTGTGACACCATGGATATGTGATGTTTCTCTCAGACTTGGAATGAAGCTGGTTTAACAGGAGGATTCCGTTCTACAGTTGCCTGAAAAAGAGTAAAATATGGCTTTAACAGCCTGAAAAAGATGTCAAATATACTGTAGATTTACTTGGACATTTTAGCCTTTAATTTTAAAATCCTACATCAGAATGGTCCAATATTGACTGTGTGACACCATGGATATGTGATGTTTCTCTCAGACTTGGAATGAAGCTGGTTTAACAGGAGGATTCCGTTCTACAGTTGCCTGAAAAAGAGTAAAATATGGCTTTAACAGCCTGAAAAAGATGTCAAATATACTGTAGATTTACTTGGACATTTTAGCCTTTAATTTTAAAATCCTACATCAGAATGGTCCAATATTGACTGTGTGACACCATGGATATGTGATGTTTCTCTCAGACTTGGAATGAAGCTGGTTTAACAGGAGGATTCCGTTCTACAGTTGCCTGAAAAAGAGTAAAATATGGCTTTAACAGCCTGAAAAAGATGTCAAATATACTGTAGATTTACTTGGACATTTTAGCCTTTAATTTTAAAATCCTACATCAGAATGGTCCAATATTGACTGTGTGACACCATGGATATGTGATGTTTCTCTCAGACTTGGAATGAAGCTGGTTTAACAGGAGGATTCCGTTCTACAGTTGCCTGAAAAAGAGTAAAATATGGCTTTAACAGCCTGAAAAAGATGTCAAATATACTGTAGATTTACTTGGACATTTTAGCCTTTAATTTTAAAATCCTACATCAGAATGGTCCAATATTGACTGTGTGACACCATGGATATGTGATGTTTCTCTCAGACTTGGAATGAAGCTGGTTTAACAGGAGGATTCCGTTCTACAGTTGCCTGAAAAAGAGTAAAATATGGCTTTAACAGCCTGAAAAAGATGTCAAATATACTGTAGATTTACTTGGACATTTTAGCCTTTAATTTTAAAATCCTACATCAGAATGGTCCAATATTGACTGTGTGACACCATGGATATGTGATGTTTCTCTCAGACTTGGAATGAAGCTGGTTTAACAGGAGGATTCCGTTCTACAGTTGCCTGAAAAAGAGTAAAATATGGCTTTAACAGCCTGAAAAAGATGTCAAATATACTGTAGATTTACTTGGACATTTTAGCCTTTAATTTTAAAATCCTACATCAGAATGGTCCAATATTGACTGTGTGACACCATGGATATGTGATGTTTCTCTCAGACTTGGAATGAAGCTGGTTTAACAGGAGGATTCCGTTCTACAGTTGCCTGAAAAAGAGTAAAATATGGCTTTAACAGCCTGAAAAAGATGTCAAATATACTGTAGATTTACTTGGACATTTTAGCCTTTAATTTTAAAATCCTACATCAGAATGGTCCAATATTGACTGTGTGACACCATGGATATGTGATGTTTCTCTCAGACTTGGAATGAAGCTGGTTTAACAGGAGGATTCCGTTCTACAGTTGCCTGAAAAAGAGTAAAATATGGCTTTAACAGCCTGAAAAAGATGTCAAATATACTGTAGATTTACTTGGACATTTTAGCCTTTAATTTTAAAATCCTACATCAGAATGGTCCAATATTGACTGTGTGACACCATGGATATGTGATGTTTCTCTCAGACTTGGAATGAAGCTGGTTTAACAGGAGGATTCCGTTCTACAGTTGCCTGAAAAAGAGTAAAATATGGCTTTAACAGCCTGAAAAAGATGTCAAATATACTGTAGATTTACTTGGACATTTTAGCCTTTAATTTTAAAATCCTACATCAGAATGGTCCAATATTGACTGTGTGACACCATGGATATGTGATGTTTCTCTCAGACTTGGAATGAAGCTGGTTTAACAGGAGGATTCCGTTCTACAGTTGCCTGAAAAAGAGTAAAATATGGCTTTAACAGCCTGAAAAAGATGTCAAATATACTGTAGATTTACTTGGACATTTTAGCCTTTAATTTTAAAATCCTACATCAGAATGGTCCAATATTGACTGTGTGACACCATGGATATGTGATGTTTCTCTCAGACTTGGAATGAAGCTGGTTTAACAGGAGGATTCCGTTCTACAGTTGCCTGAAAAAGAGTAAAATATGGCTTTAACAGCCTGAAAAAGATGTCAAATATACTGTAGATTTACTTGGACATTTTAGCCTTTAATTTTAAAATCCTACATCAGAATGGTCCAATATTGACTGTGTGACACCATGGATATGTGATGTTTCTCTCAGACTTGGAATGAAGCTGGTTTAACAGGAGGATTCCGTTCTACAGTTGCCTGAAAAAGAGTAAAATATGGCTTTAACAGCCTGAAAAAGATGTCAAATATACTGTAGATTTACTTGGACATTTTAGCCTTTAATTTTAAAATCCTACATCAGAATGGTCCAATATTGACTGTGTGACACCATGGATATGTGATGTTTCTCTCAGACTTGGAATGAAGCTGGTTTAACAGGAGGATTCCGTTCTACAGTTGCCTGAAAAAGAGTAAAATATGGCTTTAACAGCCTGAAAAAGATGTCAAATATACTGTAGATTTACTTGGACATTTTAGCCTTTAATTTTAAAATCCTACATCAGAATGGTCCAATATTGACTGTGTGACACCATGGATATGTGATGTTTCTCTCAGACTTGGAATGAAGCTGGTTTAACAGGAGGATTCCGTTCTACAGTTGCCTGAAAAAGAGTAAAATATGGCTTTAACAGCCTGAAAAAGATGTCAAATATACTGTAGATTTACTTGGACATTTTAGCCTTTAATTTTAAAATCCTACATCAGAATGGTCCAATATTGACTGTGTGACACCATGGATATGTGATGTTTCTCTCAGACTTGGAATGAAGCTGGTTTAACAGGAGGATTCCGTTCTACAGTTGCCTGAAAAAGAGTAAAATATGGCTTTAACAGCCTGAAAAAGATGTCAAATATACTGTAGATTTACTTGGACATTTTAGCCTTTAATTTTAAAATCCTACATCAGAATGGTCCAATATTGACTGTGTGACACCATGGATATGTGATGTTTCTCTCAGACTTGGAATGAAGCTGGTTTAACAGGAGGATTCCGTTCTACAGTTGCCTGAAAAAGAGTAAAATATGGCTTTAACAGCCTGAAAAAGATGTCAAATATACTGTAGATTTACTTGGACATTTTAGCCTTTAATTTTAAAATCCTACATCAGAATGGTCCAATATTGACTGTGTGACACCATGGATATGTGATGTTTCTCTCAGACTTGGAATGAAGCTGGTTTAACAGGAGGATTCCGTTCTACAGTTGCCTGAAAAAGAGTAAAATATGGCTTTAACAGCCTGAAAAAGATGTCAAATATACTGTAGATTTACTTGGACATTTTAGCCTTTAATTTTAAAATCCTACATCAGAATGGTCCAATATTGACTGTGTGACACCATGGATATGTGATGTTTCTCTCAGACTTGGAATGAAGCTGGTTTAACAGGAGGATTCCGTTCTACAGTTGCCTGAAAAAGAGTAAAATATGGCTTTAACAGCCTGAAAAAGATGTCAAATATACTGTAGATTTACTTGGACATTTTAGCCTTTAATTTTAAAATCCTACATCAGAATGGTCCAATATTGACTGTGTGACACCATGGATATGTGATGTTTCTCTCAGACTTGGAATGAAGCTGGTTTAACAGGAGGATTCCGTTCTACAGTTGCCTGAAAAAGAGTAAAATATGGCTTTAACAGCCTGAAAAAGATGTCAAATATACTGTAGATTTACTTGGACATTTTAGCCTTTAATTTTAAAATCCTACATCAGAATGGTCCAATATTGACTGTGTGACACCATGGATATGTGATGTTTCTCTCAGACTTGGAATGAAGCTGGTTTAACAGGAGGATTCCGTTCTACAGTTGCCTGAAAAAGAGTAAAATATGGCTTTAACAGCCTGAAAAAGATGTCAAATATACTGTAGATTTACTTGGACATTTTAGCCTTTAATTTTAAAATCCTACATCAGAATGGTCCAATATTGACTGTGTGACACCATGGATATGTGATGTTTCTCTCAGACTTGGAATGAAGCTGGTTTAACAGGAGGATTCCGTTCTACAGTTGCCTGAAAAAGAGTAAAATATGGCTTTAACAGCCTGAAAAAGATGTCAAATATACTGTAGATTTACTTGGACATTTTAGCCTTTAATTTTAAAATCCTACATCAGAATGGTCCAATATTGACTGTGTGACACCATGGATATGTGATGTTTCTCTCAGACTTGGAATGAAGCTGGTTTAACAGGAGGATTCCGTTCTACAGTTGCCTGAAAAAGAGTAAAATATGGCTTTAACAGCCTGAAAAAGATGTCAAATATACTGTAGATTTACTTGGACATTTTAGCCTTTAATTTTAAAATCCTACATCAGAATGGTCCAATATTGACTGTGTGACACCATGGATATGTGATGTTTCTCTCAGACTTGGAATGAAGCTGGTTTAACAGGAGGATTCCGTTCTACAGTTGCCTGAAAAAGAGTAAAATATGGCTTTAACAGCCTGAAAAAGATGTCAAATATACTGTAGATTTACTTGGACATTTTAGCCTTTAATTTTAAAATCCTACATCAGAATGGTCCAATATTGACTGTGTGACACCATGGATATGTGATGTTTCTCTCAGACTTGGAATGAAGCTGGTTTAACAGGAGGATTCCGTTCTACAGTTGCCTGAAAAAGAGTAAAATATGGCTTTAACAGCCTGAAAAAGATGTCAAATATACTGTAGATTTACTTGGACATTTTAGCCTTTAATTTTAAAATCCTACATCAGAATGGTCCAATATTGACTGTGTGACACCATGGATATGTGATGTTTCTCTCAGACTTGGAATGAAGCTGGTTTAACAGGAGGATTCCGTTCTACAGTTGCCTGAAAAAGAGTAAAATATGGCTTTAACAGCCTGAAAAAGATGTCAAATATACTGTAGATTTACTTGGACATTTTAGCCTTTAATTTTAAAATCCTACATCAGAATGGTCCAATATTGACTGTGTGACACCATGGATATGTGATGTTTCTCTCAGACTTGGAATGAAGCTGGTTTAACAGGAGGATTCCGTTCTACAGTTGCCTGAAAAAGAGTAAAATATGGCTTTAACAGCCTGAAAAAGATGTCAAATATACTGTAGATTTACTTGGACATTTTAGCCTTTAATTTTAAAATCCTACATCAGAATGGTCCAATATTGACTGTGTGACACCATGGATATGTGATGTTTCTCTCAGACTTGGAATGAAGCTGGTTTAACAGGAGGATTCCGTTCTACAGTTGCCTGAAAAAGAGTAAAATATGGCTTTAACAGCCTGAAAAAGATGTCAAATATACTGTAGATTTACTTGGACATTTTAGCCTTTAATTTTAAAATCCTACATCAGAATGGTCCAATATTGACTGTGTGACACCATGGATATGTGATGTTTCTCTCAGACTTGGAATGAAGCTGGTTTAACAGGAGGATTCCGTTCTACAGTTGCCTGAAAAAGAGTAAAATATGGCTTTAACAGCCTGAAAAAGATGTCAAATATACTGTAGATTTACTTGGACATTTTAGCCTTTAATTTTAAAATCCTACATCAGAATGGTCCAATATTGACTGTGTGACACCATGGATATGTGATGTTTCTCTCAGACTTGGAATGAAGCTGGTTTAACAGGAGGATTCCGTTCTACAGTTGCCTGAAAAAGAGTAAAATATGGCTTTAACAGCCTGAAAAAGATGTCAAATATACTGTAGATTTACTTGGACATTTTAGCCTTTAATTTTAAAATCCTACATCAGAATGGTCCAATATTGACTGTGTGACACCATGGATATGTGATGTTTCTCTCAGACTTGGAATGAAGCTGGTTTAACAGGAGGATTCCGTTCTACAGTTGCCTGAAAAAGAGTAAAATATGGCTTTAACAGCCTGAAAAAGATGTCAAATATACTGTAGATTTACTTGGACATTTTAGCCTTTAATTTTAAAATCCTACATCAGAATGGTCCAATATTGACTGTGTGACACCATGGATATGTGATGTTTCTCTCAGACTTGGAATGAAGCTGGTTTAACAGGAGGATTCCGTTCTACAGTTGCCTGAAAAAGAGTAAAATATGGCTTTAACAGCCTGAAAAAGATGTCAAATATACTGTAGATTTACTTGGACATTTTAGCCTTTAATTTTAAAATCCTACATCAGAATGGTCCAATATTGACTGTGTGACACCATGGATATGTGATGTTTCTCTCAGACTTGGAATGAAGCTGGTTTAACAGGAGGATTCCGTTCTACAGTTGCCTGAAAAAGAGTAAAATATGGCTTTAACAGCCTGAAAAAGATGTCAAATATACTGTAGATTTACTTGGACATTTTAGCCTTTAATTTTAAAATCCTACATCAGAATGGTCCAATATTGACTGTGTGACACCATGGATATGTGATGTTTCTCTCAGACTTGGAATGAAGCTGGTTTAACAGGAGGATTCCGTTCTACAGTTGCCTGAAAAAGAGTAAAATATGGCTTTAACAGCCTGAAAAAGATGTCAAATATACTGTAGATTTACTTGGACATTTTAGCCTTTAATTTTAAAATCCTACATCAGAATGGTCCAATATTGACTGTGTGACACCATGGATATGTGATGTTTCTCTCAGACTTGGAATGAAGCTGGTTTAACAGGAGGATTCCGTTCTACAGTTGCCTGAAAAAGAGTAAAATATGGCTTTAACAGCCTGAAAAAGATGTCAAATATACTGTAGATTTACTTGGACATTTTAGCCTTTAATTTTAAAATCCTACATCAGAATGGTCCAATATTGACTGTGTGACACCATGGATATGTGATGTTTCTCTCAGACTTGGAATGAAGCTGGTTTAACAGGAGGATTCCGTTCTACAGTTGCCTGAAAAAGAGTAAAATATGGCTTTAACAGCCTGAAAAAGATGTCAAATATACTGTAGATTTACTTGGACATTTTAGCCTTTAATTTTAAAATCCTACATCAGAATGGTCCAATATTGACTGTGTGACACCATGGATATGTGATGTTTCTCTCAGACTTGGAATGAAGCTGGTTTAACAGGAGGATTCCGTTCTACAGTTGCCTGAAAAAGAGTAAAATATGGCTTTAACAGCCTGAAAAAGATGTCAAATATACTGTAGATTTACTTGGACATTTTAGCCTTTAATTTTAAAATCCTACATCAGAATGGTCCAATATTGACTGTGTGACACCATGGATATGTGATGTTTCTCTCAGACTTGGAATGAAGCTGGTTTAACAGGAGGATTCCGTTCTACAGTTGCCTGAAAAAGAGTAAAATATGGCTTTAACAGCCTGAAAAAGATGTCAAATATACTGTAGATTTACTTGGACATTTTAGCCTTTAATTTTAAAATCCTACATCAGAATGGTCCAATATTGACTGTGTGACACCATGGATATGTGATGTTTCTCTCAGACTTGGAATGAAGCTGGTTTAACAGGAGGATTCCGTTCTACAGTTGCCTGAAAAAGAGTAAAATATGGCTTTAACAGCCTGAAAAAGATGTCAAATATACTGTAGATTTACTTGGACATTTTAGCCTTTAATTTTAAAATCCTACATCAGAATGGTCCAATATTGACTGTGTGACACCATGGATATGTGATGTTTCTCTCAGACTTGGAATGAAGCTGGTTTAACAGGAGGATTCCGTTCTACAGTTGCCTGAAAAAGAGTAAAATATGGCTTTAACAGCCTGAAAAAGATGTCAAATATACTGTAGATTTACTTGGACATTTTAGCCTTTAATTTTAAAATCCTACATCAGAATGGTCCAATATTGACTGTGTGACACCATGGATATGTGATGTTTCTCTCAGACTTGGAATGAAGCTGGTTTAACAGGAGGATTCCGTTCTACAGTTGCCTGAAAAAGAGTAAAATATGGCTTTAACAGCCTGAAAAAGATGTCAAATATACTGTAGATTTACTTGGACATTTTAGCCTTTAATTTTAAAATCCTACATCAGAATGGTCCAATATTGACTGTGTGACACCATGGATATGTGATGTTTCTCTCAGACTTGGAATGAAGCTGGTTTAACAGGAGGATTCCGTTCTACAGTTGCCTGAAAAAGAGTAAAATATGGCTTTAACAGCCTGAAAAAGATGTCAAATATACTGTAGATTTACTTGGACATTTTAGCCTTTAATTTTAAAATCCTACATCAGAATGGTCCAATATTGACTGTGTGACACCATGGATATGTGATGTTTCTCTCAGACTTGGAATGAAGCTGGTTTAACAGGAGGATTCCGTTCTACAGTTGCCTGAAAAAGAGTAAAATATGGCTTTAACAGCCTGAAAAAGATGTCAAATATACTGTAGATTTACTTGGACATTTTAGCCTTTAATTTTAAAATCCTACATCAGAATGGTCCAATATTGACTGTGTGACACCATGGATATGTGATGTTTCTCTCAGACTTGGAATGAAGCTGGTTTAACAGGAGGATTCCGTTCTACAGTTGCCTGAAAAAGAGTAAAATATGGCTTTAACAGCCTGAAAAAGATGTCAAATATACTGTAGATTTACTTGGACATTTTAGCCTTTAATTTTAAAATCCTACATCAGAATGGTCCAATATTGACTGTGTGACACCATGGATATGTGATGTTTCTCTCAGACTTGGAATGAAGCTGGTTTAACAGGAGGATTCCGTTCTACAGTTGCCTGAAAAAGAGTAAAATATGGCTTTAACAGCCTGAAAAAGATGTCAAATATACTGTAGATTTACTTGGACATTTTAGCCTTTAATTTTAAAATCCTACATCAGAATGGTCCAATATTGACTGTGTGACACCATGGATATGTGATGTTTCTCTCAGACTTGGAATGAAGCTGGTTTAACAGGAGGATTCCGTTCTACAGTTGCCTGAAAAAGAGTAAAATATGGCTTTAACAGCCTGAAAAAGATGTCAAATATACTGTAGATTTACTTGGACATTTTAGCCTTTAATTTTAAAATCCTACATCAGAATGGTCCAATATTGACTGTGTGACACCATGGATATGTGATGTTTCTCTCAGACTTGGAATGAAGCTGGTTTAACAGGAGGATTCCGTTCTACAGTTGCCTGAAAAAGAGTAAAATATGGCTTTAACAGCCTGAAAAAGATGTCAAATATACTGTAGATTTACTTGGACATTTTAGCCTTTAATTTTAAAATCCTACATCAGAATGGTCCAATATTGACTGTGTGACACCATGGATATGTGATGTTTCTCTCAGACTTGGAATGAAGCTGGTTTAACAGGAGGATTCCGTTCTACAGTTGCCTGAAAAAGAGTAAAATATGGCTTTAACAGCCTGAAAAAGATGTCAAATATACTGTAGATTTACTTGGACATTTTAGCCTTTAATTTTAAAATCCTACATCAGAATGGTCCAATATTGACTGTGTGACACCATGGATATGTGATGTTTCTCTCAGACTTGGAATGAAGCTGGTTTAACAGGAGGATTCCGTTCTACAGTTGCCTGAAAAAGAGTAAAATATGGCTTTAACAGCCTGAAAAAGATGTCAAATATACTGTAGATTTACTTGGACATTTTAGCCTTTAATTTTAAAATCCTACATCAGAATGGTCCAATATTGACTGTGTGACACCATGGATATGTGATGTTTCTCTCAGACTTGGAATGAAGCTGGTTTAACAGGAGGATTCCGTTCTACAGTTGCCTGAAAAAGAGTAAAATATGGCTTTAACAGCCTGAAAAGATGTCAAATATACTGTAGATTTACTTGGACATTTTAGCCTTTAATTTTAAAATCCTACATCAGAATGGTCCAATATTGACTGTGTGACACCATGGATATGTGATGTTTCTCTCAGACTTGGAATGAAGCTGGTTTAACAGGAGGATTCCGTTCTACAGTTGCCTGAAAAAGAGTAAAATATGGCTTTAACAGCCTGAAAAGATGTCAAATATACATTTTTAGTTTTTAATTTTAAAAT
>JABXJD010001062.1:45000-118309 GCA_013375575.1 Percina caprodes | reverse complement strand
GGGCATCAGATCAAAGCTTCATGAAGCTTCATTTGGCCATCACTAGACTACAGTCCAAGTGTTCCATGTTCATTTCAGTTACAAGATCCTCAGTTGAGGATTTAATGTGAATATATTAGAAGTTCTCAGAGTGCTTTTTTACACTCACCCTTCTGCATCAGACATCACAATCCAGATGAGTGAATTCTGCAAGGCAGGAATAACTGTGGCTGAAAAACATAATGCCCATGCACAGCTGTAAACCTGGTTACACAGAAAGAAATATGCAAAAACCTTCTTTTAGTTTTAGTCGTGCACCTACACAGGGATTTATGCATCTAGCCGCTGGTGCAGAAACTGTACTTTCTTGCTAGGCTAGAGATTTTATCAAGCGTAACATCTGGTTTAATGACACGCTGTATGGCCCACTGCTTAAATACTTCACGTCACTTAAATGTTTCACTTCCAGGCTTTTTCTCACTTAAGAATCTTAAAAGTGACTATAAATGGCTTGGCGGTAGGCTCAGATGTACTTTATCTTGTCTTCTTGATACAGGATCCTAAAATTAATATTTAGACAAAAGAGGCTCAGTGCTTTGCACGTCCAGTAATTACTGACTGTCACTATGTTGAGTAAATTCAGTGGAAATCCACAATGTTGCAGCACAGCTTGAGAAATATTGCATGTTCTCTTTCACGACCTAGGAGCCCTGACCCAGCTCCCCGCTATTTCAACGCTGCGATCTGCATGTGGGTGGACCCGACACTTCCAATGGCTGCTGATGACATGAGCCTCGAGCTGCATCCTGCCTTGTTAAACTCAGCCAGACCCCAGGAGTTATGGGGCCGGCGGAAGATCTGCTACCGCATCATAATTGAATTTCGTATCTTGGCTTGTGCGAGGACACAGCTATGATATAAAAAAGGGGCATTTAAAGTGCCCATATTATGAAAAAAATCACTTTTGTGGGATTTGGGGTGTTACTTTGTGTCTTTGGTGCTTCACACACATACAAAGTTGAAAAAAATTATCCATGCAGTTTTATGTGAGAGACAGGATTGTCCTCTGCCTTCAGTCTCCAGGTGAGCTGTTATTACGTCACAAGCCGAGACAAGGTGGCTAACCCTAGCATGCTAGCTCCTTCTCAATGACAAAACACTGCTGCAACACACACTAGTTGACCATAATCTCCAAAAGAACTACTTCCTGTCCCTGTTCTACTTCCTGTCCCTGTTCTGCAGGTATTCCACAAGTGTCCCTGGTCTAGAAGAGGTCTCCCAGCTGATCCTGCCTTGGACTGACCAAAGCTGGAGAAAGAGTTATCAGCTGATGGATCTTACTGAGCTACTGAGCATGTGCAGCTCCCAACAAAGATAGGATAAAAGAGAGATGTCTCACTCTGGAGATAAAACTAGAGAGATGTCTCACTCTGGAGATAAAACTAGAGAGATGTCTCACTCTGGAGATAAAACTAGAGAGATGTCTCACTCTGGAGATAAACCAGAGACCTAAACACACAGGGTGAAAACAGGATCTGCAGCAATGTGCAGTACAACAAAAATATGGTGTTTTTTGAAAAGGAAACCATGGAAACCTGTTCTGGTACAACCTCAAAATACAATTATGAACCTGAAGATTAGCATAATATGGGCGCTTTAAGAGGAACACAGAGAGCTGTTGAGACCTCAGTGCCAGACGACGGGGGTCAGACATGGAGAGATTAGCATTTTTATCGCAATACAGAGGAGTTTTGAAGCATTTAATCCTGACTATGATCCCTGCTTGTTTCAATGATTTCTGAGGCAGGTTCGCTGTGAGCTGCAGCAGATGCATCAAGTTCACTTTCCCTAAAAGTGTCACACACAAAATGGACTGTTGTTATATAGCCCTCAAAGCTCTTTTCCATAGTACAGGAACCATTCAGCATTCACACACTGTGGCCGAGGCTGCCGTACACGGTGCCACCTGCTCATCAGATACACACTCACACACATCTACACTCCTGCTCATCAGATACACACTCACACACATCTACACACTCACACACATCTACACACCTGCTCATCAGATACACGCTCACACACATCTACACACTCACACACATCTACACTCCTGCTCATCAGATACACACTCACACACATCTACACACCTGCTCATCAGATACACACTCACACACATCTACACACCTGCTCATCAGATACACACTCACACACATCTACACACTCACACACATCTACACACCTGCTCATCAGATACACACTCACACACATCTACACACTCACACACATCTACACTCCTGCTCATCAGATACACACTCACACACATCTACACACCTGCTCATCAGATACACACTCACACACATCTACACACCTGCTCATCAGATACACACTCACACACATCTACACACTCACACACATCTACACACTCACACACATCTACACACCTGTACATCAGATACACACTCACACACATCTACACACCTGCTCATCAGATACACACTCACACACATCTACACACCTGCTCATCAGATACACACTCACACACATCTACACACTCACACACATCTACACACTCACACACATCTACACACCTGTACATCAGATACACACTCACACACATCTACACACCTGCTCATCAGATACACACTCACACACATCTACACACCTGCTCATCAGATACCCTCTGATGGCATCGGGGGTAACTCTGGGTTCAGTGTCTTGCCCAAGGACTCTTCGACATGGGACTGCAGGGCCAGGGATTGAACCACCAACCTTCCTATTGGCAGGCGACCGCTCTACCACTGAGCCACAGCCAGGAAGGTACGTCACACGGAGAAAATGTCTTTTTTTTGGCACATAGCAACCCTTAAGGAAACAGAATATTCATAAAATAATAATGTATTATAATATATTATTATGATACATTTATGAGATGACTATACTTTTAACGATATTTGATGATTGTTTGTTTGTGAAGTGACTTTTGGTGTCCTGGAAGGCACTTTAAATAAAATGTATTATTATTATTAATATTATTATTATTATTATTAATATTATTATTAATAAAAATTAAATGCGGCTGAATATTCTCCATAAAAGTAATTCAAGCTCTGTTTAAAATCTCCGTAAGAAAAAGATCCAATTTGTTTTCCTGTCGAATATTGTGTTTTTTTTTTTTAATATTTGCTTAGTGTTCAGAATTGAGCTGCAAAAATTATCCCATTAATCGATTAGTTGTGAACTATTAAATTAATCGCCAGCTATTTTGATAATTGACCAATCAAGAATTTGAGTCATTTTTAAGAAAAGCAAGTTGAAATTCTCTGATTCCAGCTTGTTAAATGTACATATTTTAGTTTCTGTAGAGCTGTGGACCAAAGGAGACCTGAGAGGACGCCATGTTGTGTTTGAGAAACTCTGATCCACATTATTCTCCATCTCCTGACATCTGATAGACCAAACAACTAATCGGTTAATCGAGGAAATAATCACCAGATTAATCGTTAGTCGCAGCCCTAGTTCAGAAACCTGAAAAGTATTTGTGGAAATGTTTACAGTTATGTACAGAATACCTTGTCCTTTTATTTGTGTTCATATGTGTCAGTACATCAAGCTTTAGGGAAGTGAACCAAGAAGCTGCTTCACTCTATTTCTTCTATTTCACCCGGGACACACTGCAAGGTTCATTTTCCACAAATCAGGATAATTAAGACTCTGCCTTTTCTCATGGTTCAGTCTGTGTGACAACGAGTTTAACACCACTGAAGACCTGTTATTTCTGCCCTGTCTGGTTTTCTTTTCCCTTACTGCTGAGGCCAATCAGCTTCTTTCTTCTAATTACCTTCATTGATCCTCATTGGTTTAAAGCAGTCACAAACTCCCACAGGACCATCCTCCCCACTGAGACTGTTTGTAGAGAAGTCACATCCAACTGATGGGTTACGCTGCAGCTTTAACAAGTAAAAGGTGTTCCAGATCAGCCCATCTGAGCTTTCATTTTCTCAAAGACAGAGCATTTCTAGCCACTGGGGGGGCCATAGGCAGGCTGGGGGAACACATAATAATGTTAAAAAACCTCAAAGTGAAATTTTCATATCATAGGACCTTTATTAACTTATTGTTATTCAATGTAAGCAGCATTAGCTAACCTGAAGTAATGCCACAAAGGGGGAAACACTGAAACAAAATGTACAATTGACCAGTTGAATGAAGATTTTAAGACGAAGACAATGTTAGATTTCTGAGACATACGTATATGGCATAGAGTAAAAAGCGTGGCTGTAACCCACAATAAAGCCCTGCATCCCGAACACGTCCAGTGTGGCAGCCTCATTTTAAACACTGCCGTGAGCAGCCTGTTCTGTGGCTTTATTGAATGGTTGGCTCTGGTGAACATCAGCGCCACAAAGACAGATGACAGATGAAGAGTTGGCTTCAGCACAAGGGTCACACAGAAGGACCCAGCACACATGGCTGAACAGCAGGCGCTGGATGATGACTCACAGCTCAGAAGAGTGTGCACCTGCACAATAACTGCCCAAAATAGTGAAGTAAGGGATCATATGAACCAATTTCATATTTTCATCCTTAGTTAACGTCCAGTAATTCAAAAACAGTCAGCCTTGTGTTCCAAAAAAACGGTATGCCTTTGGGATGGTGGGGAGAGGATCGAAACATTTGCCCCAAGCTACATTTCGCTCGTGGGACTTCGAGGCTGAGAGTGATGCAAAATCGATACTCCACACACACACATACACAGAAGACCAGAACCAGTCCAGAAAGTGGTTCATTGCCAAGTAAGTAACACTTATAAGGAATTCGCCTTGGTGGTTGCTGCATACTTAAAAAACGAAAACATATTGAACATTAATATGAACTAAAAAATTACAGAAGCAAATGTATTCAAACAGTTGTTTAGAAATAATAAGAAAAAAGAGGCTGAATGGATTAAAAGCACCTGGTATGCGTAATGCAGACGCGCGCACACACGCACGCTCGCTCGCACACAAACACACACACACACAAACACAGCATACGAAGCCACCGCGCACAGACCAACACACATTCCGCGCTCCTCCGGGTTCAGGTGCACTACATGATGAAGACAATGCGGATGCTGCCGCGCAGAGACGTTTCTCGATCGTGACTCGAACAGAAAACAGAGATGTTAATTGCGTTACCTGTCCTCTTATTATCTCACATCATCTGTCATCACACACACACACACACACACACACTTCCTGCTGCCTCTTTGCAGCCACTTAAAAATTCGTTTTTTAACAACAGGTCGAAACCAGAACGATCTCCTAACACCATGCACGGCAAAGTTAAGCAACTGCTGCACCGTCAAAGCCAAATATGTTACCGAGTTAACCGTGTGGAAGAGTACTGGCAGTGAGGTGTTGGAGAGGGCCGGTATGATTTCTTGTCAGCCCATACAGACAATAATAATAATAATAATAATAATAATAATAATAACAACAACAACAAGGAGCGCGACGTGATATGAATGAAATGTGGCCACTGCGCCAGTGTGTAGCTCCTCATCCAACACTGGAGCCCTCTCATCCAGACACGGCCAGAGGAAGCAGCGTACTCCTTTACCTTGATGTGAAAATGAAACTGTTTCAACTTCACAGGCTTGTGATGGATGCTGCCGAGCATATCCCCAAACCACCTCCAAGTGCTGTGCGTCAATGCGCATCCCCGCTCACCAAACCGCACTCAAGTTCGGAGCCGCCATAGAGCTGTTGCTGCTGCTCATACACAGTTGAATAAAACAGAAGTAAGTTCATCCCAGCGAAGAATACACATCCACATGGCTTACCTTGATGGGCTTCGTAGACTGGCATTTGACTTGATGCGATACGGTGGCGGTTTGGTTCATCATGGGACCCCTACACAAACAGTCCTCCTATCCACGTGAGACAAAAAAAAACAGCCGGAGAGAGAAGCAACGCGAGCCCTTCAACAACTCTACAGCGTGGGATGATCAGTGCGTTCCGTCTCTGTTCGCTGTGCGTTTTAAGCGCGCAACCGCATCGGACAGCTACTGTATACCTCGCGCAGCGCGTAGGTCTGTGTGCACAAATGGCCGGTGATGATTGGTAACCAGGGGCGACCGCAGACATTTACTAACGGGGTGGCTGGGGAGAGAAAAACCTCAGCTATGACAGTGCCAATGTCTGTGTCAACGAGCACAGGCGGTCTGCAGACGGACATTCATTACGTTTCTCTTCACTTTGCGCAACACACCAAGGGGCAGCAGATATGTAGGAAGCCTATAGGCCATTTCACACACACACACACACACACACACACACACACACACACACACACACACACACACAATACACAAATACTTGAGTCTGTGAAATTTCCCGTCACACTTTTGGTAACCCTCTCACGTGCTTATAACTGTTCTTATAGAGCGTTATAAGGAGATGACAACACATTATAACTGTGTTTATAACTAATTATAGAGACAGACTTCATAGAAAGTGTTACCAAACTTTTCTTTCATTCAGAAAAGACAAAATAACTTGCAAATGTAATGTACAAAATAACTGCTTTTTTAGTACATTGTTTTTGTAATCGCTACGATCGCGATTCAAATTTGATTAATTGCACAGCCTTACGACTTTGAAAGCACACACACACACACACACACACACACATACATAACATCTTGTAATACTGATGCAGTACTGTCGCCTGGACATCCAGACCCAAAAGATCTGGCATCGATTAATGGAAGCGTGCATTTGAAAATCTCACTGCACGCAATTGGATAACACTACGACCAATCACAGCAACACACGGGGCGACAAGACCTTGGCCCTGAAAACGAGTGTTTGTGTCCCAGAAGTACTCCTTATGGGGGCCGGTGTTTCAGGACAAACTACAAATGTTTTTTTGTTGTTTTGGTGCCTAAACTTACTGTAACTGTTGTCCCCACAGGACCGTCACCTTTGTTAAAAAAATCAACCTTAAAATAGCTAAAAATAACTGCAACGGCCGCTGAAACAACCATAACCTCACAGTGCTCGCAGCCTGCTCACCTTATCTTGGCTAAAGCTGACTGTAAACGCTGTCATGTGATCAGCCTGCGGCCATACGGTATCAAACCAATTGTTGTTGTTTAGTTTTCATATGATATACAAACCCGCTCAAGATGAATGTGCTGACTGGCGTGTCGTGCTTCTTGCCATTTTGAATCCATCATCTGACACTACTCTTTGGTGCAGAATAAATACAATAGATTATAAATGCTGTCAAATCTCCAACAGCAGTCCAGCGCTTTTGTGAAAACTGCACGCACGCACACACGCACGCACACACGCACGCACACGCACACACACGCACACACGCACGCACGCACACACACGCACGCACACGCGAGCACGCACACGCACTTTAGCAGGCCAGAAAGTCATAGATGTGCTTAAGAATGGACAGTTATTACGATTGTGCTTCTCTTTGTAATTCAACTTCCTATAATGATTCATGTTGAGTTGCCAGATAATGGAGACAAATGGATATTCTCTTGACAAAGTGCTCAGCTCATATTGATGATGGTTGCACTTTGGTCTGATGGCAGACATGACAGAGCCGCCGGTCCCACGCGATGCTGACCAGAGGTCCCGTAATAATTAGGCATAATGGAGAGGCAGGTTAAAATGACGCTTTCTTACCACCTCTGAACGCCCACAATAACAATATCATCACCTCTTTTTTCACTCTTTTTGTCAGTATGACTTTTGCATCATGTCATCTTGCTGCCAACTGGTACTTTTACTTTTCACTGTCAGCATTGTTGCTGTGGTCATAGCTACCGCTCCAATGTCCAGCAGTAAATGAGTTTTTTACATTTCTAGAATGAGAAATAGAATCAATTCATTCCTCTTCATAAAAGCCATGAGGATGGCACACTGTAGGAACAATATAATCTGAAATACAGTAAGTCTATACCGAATTCAACACACGACACTATGGGCCCTATCTAGCACCCAGCGCAGCGCAAAGCCTGACGCACGGTGCTTCTTTAAGACCGTCCGGCGCCATGTAGTTTATATAGCAAATGCACCTGCACTCATCTTAGCACCCAACACTGTTCTAAAGTCTACAGAGCCTAGCCTAACAGTGCACACATACTATGCCTGTTACACACAGGGATGTGCAGCTGCACACAAACATGCAAACAACTACAAATGAATATATTACGATGCTAATCCGCCATCATAATAGCAATGCGCCAAAGTACAAACACAAATACACACCATGAATTAATGAAGACACTAAGTACAACCCTTTTGAACCACGTGCCCGCGCACGGACCCTTTTTTCTGCCATTACACTAGCAAAACTGGATGTGGACACGCCCTAAACGCACCTGTGCCGTGCACTTCACGCTGTGAGCTTAGATCGTTAAAATGGCCCACTGTGCATCAATAAGTGGGATATAAGGGCTAATGTAGAGTGAGGCGGTTGTTATAGCGAATACGACCCTGACAGGGTGATCAGGATTTGATTTAAATGGGAGTTTATTGATTTAAATACGATTGTATTGCTTCCGCTAAAGAAAGCCGTCTGTTCCGTGTCTACGGTTGGAATTCTGTGTCCGTAGCAACATAAACTCGGTAGCTAGCTGTTTAATGCAGCTCTTTGTCTATTTATTACTCAACACCACCTTACGGGCTGTGGTAGTAGCCGTGTATTGTATGGGGTGCTGCCGTGGTGGACAAATTACCCAGCGGCAGTTTTAATCAGTTACAAGTTACAAGGAATGTTTTACAATCACCCCCCATTGGCTGGTATACAAGGCCAAGTCACCCCTCATTGGCTGGTATACAAGGCAAAGTCACCCCCCATTGGCTGGTATACAAGGCAATGTCACCCCCCCATTGGCTGGTGGCGGGTGCTAATTTCCTACCCTGGCAGGAAATGACACATTAGCTGAAGCTAGCGGGCTAACGGCTGCTCTGATTCACATTAAACTGAACATTTCCGTTGACGGTGAAGTGAGACACGGTGAATGGCTTCTTTGGGAATATTTATGTTGACGTTTATGTCCTCATTCATCACGTTTCCTTTTTGCACAGCCGCTGCATGATGACACACCTGTAAGTTAACGTTAAACATGTTGCACTGTAGCTAGCAAAGCTAACACATTAGCATCACTGTGTCCACGTTCGGATGCCACTCGCTGATAAATTACCCGGACTTCTTTCAGCGTATTGATTGACTGCTGTCCTCCAGAGTGAACAGAACTGTGTCTATGGCAACGGTGTCAGACAAGAAAATAACAGACCGCAGTCTACATTAGAATTCAACTAAGCCGTGAAATAACAAAATGTAACCATAATCATGATGGCATGGCATACGGGGACACAATCTTATTACACTGCTGTGGGAAGCTCTAACTTGAAGGGAAAAGGTGCTGATAGGAGGGGATTCCACAGGCGGGGGGGAAATATGTTTCTTCATGACACAGTGAGTAAATGTGTCTGCAGCGGCCTTCAGAAGGTGATAGATTACCCCAGCGCAGCCCTCTGGTGTCATGGCGCTTCGGCTTTGCTTCTTTGTCTATGAGAAAAAAAAGCTGTCTTTTATCCTTCTTGTTTGTCTCCTTTGTCCCACACGTCCCCCACGTCCCACACCCTGGGTGCTGCTTTGCAGAAAGATGGGCAGGTTATATAAGCAGCGACCCTGCGTATCAAAGGGCTGGTGCTTAATTGAACAATTGTAGCACATCTGTTTCCCATCATGCATTGTTATCTTGTTATCTGGGGGTTCATTAGAATTATGTTGAACAGCAAACCTGTCCGTTGCATCTCGACTAGCTTGTGTCTCAGGCTGCATATCGATGTCTGTGGAAGGGTAGGAGGCTGAGCACCACACAACATAATGCTATATGTGTGTATTCATTTTCTCATGCTGTGGTGTCATTCAGCTAGGCCTGCAGTAATTATTGTTTTCATCGTTGATTAATCTGTGAATTACTTCCTCAATTATTCAATCAGTTGTATGCTCTATTAAATGACAGAAAATGGTCAAAAACATGGATCAGAGCTTCTCAAAGGCCAAGATGTTGTCCTCAAATGTCTTGTTTAGTCCATAGCTCAAATATACAGTCACAGAGGAGTGAAGAAAATCACATTTAACAGGCTAGAAGCAGAGAATTCAAACTTTCTTTTCTTAAAAATCAATTATCTAAATAGTTGACGATTAATTTATTGGTTCACAAGTAATAGATTAATCGGATAATCTTTGGAGCTCACTTCTGAACACTGAGGAAATATTTTAAATATTGGATATTTTTCTTACAGTGATTTTAAACAGAGCTTGAATTACCTCAGAATATTCAATAAAAATGTCTTAAAAATGACAAACCGACTAATGGAATATCAAAAAAAACTTCCAGAGATTTAATATTTGACAACTAATCACTAATCTTTGCAGCTCTACATTCAGCAGTGTATTAATACCCTGCAGCAGCGTACTCTAGTGTGTTGAAGCCTTAAAGTTTTGATAGAAATTAAGACTTCTAATAACTTCAATCAACGCTCTCTCTTCCTACAACTATTCAGCTGTGGAGACGCGTTCACTTTTCAGTAAACCAACCAGATTGGCCACGAAATCCATGATCCAATCCCAGCATGAAACCCTGCTTTAAGTGTCTTCACCCCCCCCCGGTCATCGTCAACCACAGCACCCTGACTCCCCGTCCAGCAGACAGCTGCTTCGTTAGGTCTTCTGGTTCCTTCTCCACCATCACCAATGTCCAGGCTCCATGGGGGTGTCTTGGCTCCTCTACCCCTTTAAACATTGTTTTATAACGATGGAGTCTACACTCCAAAGACTATGTTTCATATTATGCATATGTAGAATAAATCTTTGCATATTTGCAACGAAGTCTCTCCTGATTGAAATACTGGAAGCAGGCTGCCGTCTGCTGATTGGACGCAGCCAAACGAACGCTGTACAGGCTGCTCGTACATGTTTAGACTTTCTGGTGATTACTTCCCATTTGCAGATGTGTATCGGTGGATGAAGTAATCGGCTGTGCAGCTAGCTCATTGTGAATGTGTGGAGTCGATTTCATACAAGGGGGGGCGAGGGTACTGTATCTGAATCAACAGCTTCAGGTTCTCTTTAATCTGTCTTGCCTGGAGAGAGAGAGAGAGAGAGAGAGAGAGAGAGAGAGAGAGAGAGAGAGAGTGTGTGTGTGTGTGTGTGTGTGTGTGTGTGTGTGTGTGTGTACACAGGTGGCTTCATGCAGGAGCGTGTTTATTGAGTATGTATATATCTTGTACAAAATTGTGTGTGCATGGATGTGACTTTCTTTGTCACATCCATTGTCTTTGTTTTTAAGATTTTTTTGGGGGGGGCATTTTTGGCCTTTATTTTGACAGGACAGCTGAAGACATGAAAAGGGAGAGAGTAGGGTTGGCCATTGTTTGGATTTTAACATTTCTGGTTCTTATCTATCTCCAATCGGATCCTTTGAGGGGTGGAGCTGAAACGGGTCACATGCCTATTTTCACAAATAAGAGGAAAGTTTTATTTTGATTCAATGGTGGCTTGCAGTTGTACAGAGCTTTTTTCAATGTAATGTAATGTAATGTAATGTAGAGCATTGCTTATTGTGCTCCGTGGCTGCAACAAAACCAAAACATGTGCATGATAAACTAGGAAGCAATGATCGGATTTGAAACCAAATCCTCTAAACGACTCCAATAAAGAAACGATTCCACTGAAATCGTAGTTTTTGAAACGATTCCAACTATAAATCGGTTTTTGATGCCCAATCCTAGGAGAGAAAGGGGGAAAAACATGCAGCAAAGGGCTGCTGGTCGGAGTCAAACCCGCGGCCGCAGCGTCAATGAGTGGACTTCTATATATGGGCGCACGCTCTACCAACTAAGCTATCCAGGCGCCCTTGGATGTGACTTTGTCTGTTCTCTGTATCTGCATATGAAAAAGACTGCAATGTAAAAGGCAATTTAACTTTTATTTTTTGGTACAATTATTTTTGCTTTTATGGCCGGCTAGCTTAAAGACATGAAAGGGGGGAGAGAGGGTGACACACAGCAAAGGGACGGGGATCTGAATCAAACCGGACTGCTGCCAAGGACCCAAAACAATCTTATTTTGGAGATTTTCAGGTTTTAACTCCAGGATTGCATGCGTTTCAAGGGTTTTCATACATTTGCAGTTCTTGACATTGACTCAACAACAAGGCTCAACAGTCAGACTGAGAAAAGTATCTACATGAGAGTGACATGACTCTGTTGTGAACACATGACACAGTCCCTCACCCTGACCATGACTTGTCTTGACAAAACCGAATGACGCTTACTAATGTCATAAATGTTTATGACCTCTTCATAATGGTCATGACACATTCATGACTGTGTCATGTCACTCTTAAGTAGATACCTCAAGTAAAGTGTTACCTATTCCTTCATTTAAACTTAACATTTGGGAAATAGGGAAAGGTTTAAAGCAGACACACCCAATAGCAACTATAATTTACATTATTTACATTTTGTTTGCATCCAACTTGATGTGCATATGCGTGCACATCAACGCTCTTCTTCATTGTTATCACTCTTCAGCATTCCCTCCTCCAGATGGCTATAAGTGGAGCGCTACAGGTGATACGCATGACTGAGCATGCATGCTTCACATAACGGGTTCTTTCAATGACCTCAAGGTTTTGTCCCGTCACTACAAAGCACCATTGTATGGATGGTGCTCGAGGCACAGCGAGTGGCGGAGGGGGCAAACAGATTCCTATTACCTGCGGGCAAAACTGGATTCAACCGTCTAAATGAATGGCTGGCTGCCTTCTCTTCACACTGACAGAGTTGAGCATTAAAAGTAATTTCTGAGAGCTTCAATAAATGAAGAAGAAACATGCAAAAGCTTGGGGCTGATGGACATATACAACTTTAAGAATGGAAGGGTTCCTGTATTGTTCAGCTAAGATAGTACTACTTCTAGCCTTTCAGGACCTTTAATTGACTGATATGTGAAAGGCGTGCAAGGATACCTACCTATTCCATTAATACTACTATACTTCTTTGCATTAAATTGAATGCACTGTGTATGGCTTAAAAAAGTCCATCAAACAAAAAACTAAATAATTTACAGTAAGAACTTGTTTTCAAAAAGCATTAAAATAGAATTGTATGTAGTATGCAGTGATAGAGAAAAATGCTATTTATGTTTGGTAACATTTCATTTAACTCTGGTTCAAACAGTGAAGTCCACTCCACTTTGCCAAATGTTTTCTTAGCTCTCTAACAAAAATGAAGAAACTCTCAAAGTATATTTTGCTTTTGTACCATTTTTTTCAGTATCTGGCTTTTTTTCCCCCTTTGGTATCTTTGAACACACGTGTCATTACTACGCAGATTTATTCAACTTTTTATCAAAGGTCTTGAACTTTGAGTTGCTCTATTCAAGAATACTTGTCCACAGTTTTTGTCCTGGCAAAGTCTGCATCAACGGGGATGTGGGCTAACAGTTGAGGAGGGCTCACCATGTGTGTCAACGGGACCTTCTATTCATGAACACAGTGGCTAATAAATGTCATTAATCATTAGCTTTAGTGGGAAATTAGACCCAATTCAACATGCTCAAAGGATTTTACTGAACAAACTAATTGTCTTTAAGATGAATTAATTTAATTAAATGATTACTGGCTCACATACACAACACAGGGGATGTGGTCTGCTTCAGTAGGATGACGCTGGTTGCAAGGCCTGGGAGAAACGCTCTCTTTGAAGCTGCGCTCTCGCAGAGGACGGCACGGAGTCAATTCTGTTCAATTTGCTTTGAAGAGGAATATTCTTCCTCCATTACAGCTCATTGGGACAAAAATACTTTATGAAACTAAAAGCAAGTCACTTCACATGTCCAAGTTGTTTATTTCTTGCATACATCTATACTGTATGTGCAAAAGTCTTAGGCAGGTGTGACAAATGCTGTAAACTCAGAATGCTTTCAAAAATTGTAATAATGATTGTTTATTTTTAGCAATTTACAAAATGCAAAGTGAGCGAACAAAGGAAAAATCTAAATCACATCAATATTTTGGTGTTACTACCCTCTGCCTTCAAACCAGCATCAGTTCTTACAGCCACATGCAAACGTCGGGCAACGTTGAGGATCGTAGACACAGCGGTCGGCCAAGGGAACCTAGTGCAGCAGATTAAAAACACATCAAGCTTATTTCCCTTAGACATGGGAAGATGTCCAGCAGTGACATCAGCTCCGAACTGGCAGAGACCAGTGGGACCCAGGTACCCCCATCTGCTGTCTGGAGAAGTCTGGCAGCAAAAAGCCAGACCATACCTAAGACATGGAAACAAGGCCAAGAAGGAACTGGGGTGCATATATATATATATATATATATATATATATATATATATATATATATATATATATATATATATATATATATATATATATACACACACTGTATGTATAACTTCTCGTACCTGTTTTGCAAGATGTTGTCATGTTGTAAGGAGGCGGTTGTGCACACCTTGTTTTCATGGGTCATCGATCATGGGGTTTGCTCACCTTGTCCGTGCAATGAACTCCCAACACAATGAGATCTTAAAGGGTAATTCTTTTTATTTGTTGTTTTAACCCTGGCCACCTGGCTCCTGACTCCTGTTCCACTCGCCACACCACTGTCTTCAGACAAGAAGTCACCTTGTGAGATTGATGATGTTGTCACTTAATTACAATCTGATTCTTTCAGTGCCCAAAAAAAAATCACTTATATTAGACAAAAATCAAGGGTGCACAATTGCCACATTTGGCTCGTCGCTGCGATCTCGCTAAATACTGGACCAATTTCAACAATATTTGGTCACATTAGTCTGTTGCATGGTGCATGGTGAAATGGGCTCCAGGTTGGAAAGAAAACGAAGTCACCCTTTAAGTCTCCTCATCCTTTAACCATCACTCTGTTGGGTTACCTGCATGAAATGCTGGGAGATTACAGCAGTGTGCCGTGCCTGTTGTTATCCTGTGGACCGGAGCGTGACAAAAATATGTGCTGATACTGAAACGTGTTCTTTAAACTGCATTCATGATTTAGCTGACAGTCTCCCTATCATACAGGCAAAACACGCATGAAGTGAAACTGTACTTTCCATATTAGCATATACTTATTTGCACAAGTGAGGAGCCAGCGCTCATGTACTGCAGAAGCGCCCATTAAACCAGTAAGCAAACGGCAAATTGAATGCATTCATCCATCTAAGATAAAGCGAAAACAGATGAAAATAATAAAATAAATAGAAAATAAAATGTAGAAAGATAAAAAACATCAGGACACATCTGTAAGTGAAGAGTGCTTTGCTTTTAGCAGCAGCCCATGAAGGGTTCAACATTAAAATAAATCAATTATGAAAAAAAGATTTACATTATTAAATATTAACAGGCTTTTGAAAAAGGCCAAATTGAAAAAGAAATGTTTATAAAAATGATATGACAGGCTTTTACTCAATTTGTTCAGAAGATTATTGTATTTATTTAATACGGAAAACTTTGGGGCTCCATGAGCTGGTAATACACCAGCTTCCAAAAGTTTGGCATTATGATTTATTCCCAGTGTGATGTGTGAGTTTTAATCCCCGCGATGACTCCCACTCACACAAGACTAGCAGGGCTCATGCAGTGAACACAATTACTATTGTGATGCTATATTACCATCATTCTTCATAGCTACAGACGAGGACTCCTTCATAATAAACTAATGACTGATATGGGCTTCATGAGCTTCAGAGTTGAACCTGCGTCTGTCCCTGGCAGCACTTTTAAGCCAACATCACATCAGCCTATATCAGATGACTCATTCACCAACCTTTCAGCTCTGATGGATCACTTCATTAAGACTTTATATTTCAGGCATTAAGCTTAAAAATCTATTGCCACTTTCAGTTGCAGTAGAAATTACAAGGACCAGTACTGAGAAGTAGATGTAACTGACCCAGTAACGGGTCCTTTTTCTGGATCTTTCTGCTTCTACCATACAAAGTAAGTATTGTACGTAGTTAAATGGTTTCTTCCATTTAGTTCAGCTATGAATGACACAGATTAAAGATTTGTGGTTGTGTTTAGCTTGTTAAAATAGTGTAATGATGTGATATACGTATGTCTTTCTCTCTCTCTCTCTCTCTTTCTCTCACCCCCAACCGGGCGAGGCAGATGCCCCCCCCATGGTTCTGCTTGAGGTTTCTGCCTCTTAAAGGAAGTGTTTCCTTGCCTCTGTGGCCTAGTGCTGCTCTTGGTGGGAACTGTTGGGTTTCTGTAAATAACGAGTCCGGTCTAGACCTGCTCTTTATGGAAAGTGCAATGAAATAACTGTTGTTGTGATTTAGCGCTATTTAAATAAAATTTAAATTGAAATATATTATTTAGGAACTTGACTGGATGCTTCCCCGTCCTGCCTGGGCTATTGACCAGCCAGTGGTACCTGCCGCATATTTTTAGTGTAGTGTAGTATTTTTAGTGCTTCTTGAACACTTCTACGATGTCTCGTTGCTGGTGGAATCACAAGCATTGCCTTGAGTGTCTTGATTGCTGGCGGCAGCAAATTATTTTTCACTATTGCAGTATACGGTGTGTGTGCTGCATCCATGTAGTGTCAAAATAATCAGGGAAAAAAAATAGTTTCTGACTGGAAAAACTAAGATGAGGCACGCCTTGGCGGATGTCTGAGCTCTTTGAGTTCCCTTCTAGTTCACAGATTACTTTGTTTTTACGCCCCCTGGCCTTCTGGTGAATACTGCAACGGACAAGATGGAACATGCATGTCTGTGCATGCTTGCAGCTAGCAGCATGGTGACTTAACGAATCAGAAGCCGGGCGAGCGGCCATGACGCTACTCGTCTCTATTTTGACAGAGACAGTAGACACCGAGCCACGGAGGAAACATATGTGTGTGAGTGTGTATCTGATGAGCAGGTGTGTAGATGTGTGTGAGTGTGTATCTGATGAGCAGGTGTGTAGATGTGTGTGAGTGTGTATCTGATGAGCAGGAGTGTAGATGTGTGTGAGTGTGTATCTGATGAGCAGGTGTGTAGATGTGTGTGAGTGTGTATCTGATGAGCAGGTGTGTAGATGTGTGTGAGTGTGTATCTGATGAGCAGGTGTGTAGATGTGTGTGAGTGTGTATCTGATGAGCAGGTGTGTAGATGTGTGTGAGTGTGTATCTGATGAGCAGGTGGCACCTTGTACGGCAGCCTTGGCCACAGCGTATGAATGTGTGTGATGGTGAATGGTTCTATGGAAAAGCGCTTTGAGTAGTTGTTGAGACTAGAAAAGTGCTATATAAGAAGAGTCCATTTAAGTTTGTTTGATATGCATTGTCCTTATAAAAAAGAAAAAAATCAGCTCTGGCCTCCTCCATGTCTAGCAGTAAGATGATGCAAACGGGATCACTTGAATATTGTTGGTGACAATCCGTCCTAAAATGCTGGGAGGGCCATGTCCCTACCGTCCATATGCAAATCTACGCTTTAGAGTATGAATCAGCTAAGGCAAAAAAATGGAAAAATCTGCCAGCGTCAGTCTGCTAAATTGTTTCAAAAGTCTCGAAGAATTGCAAGTGGGGCATTTTCCACTGGATAGTGAACATGTGCCATGTAAGAAGGAAAAACTTGACAGTTACCAAAGGGGGGCAGGGCTTAGCAAACAGTCAAGCATGTGATTGTCAAGATTGTAATTTTTGAAATTGCAGAATCAGACACAACACTTCATATTACCACACAACACTGTATCTCCACATACCGTCTGGGGCCATTGTATCTCAACTTTTAGCCTGGCCTGGCCTGGCCTGGCCTGTACAACGAGCCGTTTCTGACGGATAAATTGCCCCTTTTAGCTCATTCAGCAGGTCATCAACTCAAGCCAGACGAGTATGTGTGTACGTGCTCTCTGCAGCTCTGTTCAGCCTTTACTGATCTGCTCTCCTAATTACAATAATACTCCTCAGCACAGTCATTTCAAAAAAGCCATAATTTACTTCAACGGTCTGACAGTGCCGTGGCATTATGCTCATTTTCTCTCAAAAATAAGGTATTTGCACTCAATGACCAATCCATGTGGTGTACGGCCTATTAGGGCAATGGGAGAGATGAGCAATCAGTTTGGTAATTACACCAAGATCCAACACGAATTTCTTGATATTACCACAATCAGAGAAACATCATGGCACTCAATTAGTATGTGTGAATATGGAACGATAAAAAGCAGTAAAATGATTTTGACCAGAGGAACAACTGCTGCAGGTCATGCAGACTGTGCACATAAAGCCAGAATTTCAAGAAACTTACCAACTTATTGGAAGTTTAGCTTATTCACCGTATCCCCCAAAGTTAGATACGTCCAAACATACCCTTCCCCGCTAGCCGAGTACAGCACCGATCCTGGAGGTACCCGGCACCAGCTAGACTACTGCTCCCAATAAGTGACAAAGTACGCCAACACATTCCTATTTACATGCTGTGATGTGTAGTCACAGCGTGTACAAATAACAAGGTCACATGATAGACACAGCCATCTTCTAACCGTATACTAACTGGGAACTATATTCTCAGAAAGGCGAAGCACTGCACCATCTGCTAGTTGGGCGGAGTGATTTGCTCATAGCACATGAGAAGCCCCGGTGAGGAGCAGAGAGGAACATCAGTGCTTCTTCATCTTTAAGATGTCGAAAATATACAGACATATCCTGTACATATTGTCGCTGTTTTTTCATGTATTGTCAACATTTATGTCATTTACGAGGCAATATTATTTTAACTGTGTTGAAGCTAAATACAATGTTTTCAATTTAGCTTGTTTTCCTATTTCCTGAAAAACAGATTTGGATAGTTTTCGCCCGGCAGCGACAATATACACTGTTTTATCATCCATAGAAATATTAACCCATTATCCAATTGTATGTATGTTGTATGATGCTTTCATCTTCAAGTTACAATATAAAAAGGACCTGAATTATTAAAAGACGTTCAACAAGAATGAATCATCACCTTTAACAGAGACAAACATATGATTAACATGTTTCTTCCTAACAGATTCCCATCTGTAATTTGATAAAGCAAAGTTCTTGTGAAGCAAAACAGAAGTCGTAATAATGTGGAGTAAACACTCAGTATCCCTAGGATCAGCTTATACGCACCAGGGTGCATTTAGACATTTTGAAATATTATTTTAATGGCAGTCAGATTGGGCTAATCTTTAAGATCTCCATGAGAGGATTTAATTATTCAATGCTTTTGATCGAATGCCTGATGTCTCTACGTGTGGCAGAAATTATTCTTTAAAGGGGCACTTCATCAAAAATGCATAATCTTTTTTTTGAAGTGTTTAGATGATTTTCTCATTGAGAGTATCTTTAATCTCTTACAGAGAGTTTGTTGGGAGAAGTCAGTGGTCATTGGAAAGAAAAAAATAGTTTTTATTTCACTCAAACGTTCTGACGTTATACCCCACGTATGATGTCAAAGCTTTCATCCTTAATTGTCAGCGCAGTCAATCACATCAGAGATGCTCTCTTTGTGTTTCTTTTTACTTGACAAATTACAGACATGGCAGATTCTCACTAGCCTGGTCCTACCAGACTCTGGTCCATTAGCCTGGTCCTACCAGACTCTAGTCCATTAGCCTGGTCCTACCAGACTCTAGTCCATTAGCCTGGTCCTACCAGACTCTAGTCCATTAGCCTGGTCCTACCAGACTCTGGTCCATTAGCCTGGTCCTACCAGACTCTAGTCCATTAGCCTGGTCCTACCAGACTCTGGTCCATTAGCCTGGTCCTACCAGACTCTAGTCCATTAGCCTGGTCCTACCAGACTCTAGTCCATTAGCCTGGTCCTACCAGACTCTGGTCCATTAGCCTGGTCCTACCAGACTCTGGTCCATTAGCCTGGTCCTACCAGACTCTGGTCCATTAGCCTGGTCCTACCAGACTCTGGTCCATTTCATTTGTGAGTCTGGCCACTCTCCATGGACAAGTGTTAAAGTACCCCTATTGTGAATATTATGGGATTTGGGGTGTTATTTTGTGTCTCTGGTGCTTCCACATGCATAAAAACCTGGAAAATAATGATCCATGGTGTTTTGAGTGAGATCCGGTTTCTGAGTGTCCTCTGTCTTCAGTCTCCGGGTGAGCTGTTCAGCATCTGGACGGCTTTCTACGTCACTAGTCGAGACCAGGTGGCTAACTGTAGCATGCTAGCGCTAGCATGCTAGCTCAATGGCAAAACATTGCTACAACAGCCACTAGTGTACCATAATCTAAAAAATAACTACTTCCTGTCCCTGTTCTACTTCCTGTCCCTGTTCTGCTTCCTGTCCCTGTTCTGCTTCCTGTCCCTGTTCTGCTTCCTGTCCCTGTGCTACTTCCTGTCCCTGTTCTGCTTCCTGTCCCTGTTCTGCTTCCTGTCCCTGTGCTACTTCCTGTCCCTGTTCTGCTTCCTGTCCCTGTGCTATTTCCTGTCCATGTTCTCCTTCCTGTCCCTGTGCTATTTCCTGTCCATGTTCTCCTTCCTGTCCCTGTTCTGCAGGTATTCCCCAAGTGTCCCTGGTCTAGAAGAGGTCTCCCAGCTGATCCTGCCTTGGACTGACCAAAGCTATTCTGCTACAACCTCAAAATACAATTATGAACTTGAAAATGAGCAGAACATGGGAGCTGTAAAACTATTGGATCACTCTGGATCTGCCATAACCAATCGCTAACGTTTGGTTGTGACGTTGACTTAGCATTGCTAGCGTTCGCCTTAGCTAACTCCTTCACCACTAACAGCGCGAGCTGGAAGATCTAAGATCTAGATCTTTTCCCGAACCCTGTGGGGGGGCGAGCCACAACATCATGGCCACCAACAAAACTCAGCAAAGATCGTTCCTGCTCGGGTTTTAACTTCTGGATATTCGGCAGCGATGCCACAACAGACCGGACGGCTTCGCTCTCATCTTTCTCCGCCGCCATTACAGAACTACAACTCAAACTAGAGCACGACCTCAACGTCATCGTTCTCAGCCACGCCCTCTGTTTGCTGATTGGACCGGGAAAGATTGGCCGAAGAAAACCAAGAATATAAGTACGTAGGAGGCCGGAGCCAGGCTAGATTCTCACGGGGTTAAGATCACAAATGATCGCTGCAATTATTGCAAATTACTAGCGGTCCCAATCAGGTAATACTTGTCCAGTATGAAAAGGCTTTAGGGCAAGTTTAAAGCCTGGCAGCAGCATTTTGACGTGCATTTGTAATTGTTCATGCGTGCGCTGCAATCACAAGAGGAGTGACTCAGGGCTTTTTTTCCATTTTGACTTTTCACATGAAACAGTTTAGAAATCCTCAACGTGGTAACAGGCTGAGTGGTTTCAAATATTTATCTCAAAGCTAACATTTAAAGAAGCTATCCAATATGGAACAGACGTTCTTCTTGGCACAGTGGTGTTCAATGTGTGTGGTTTGTAGAAAAGAAATCATTAAAGAAATAGATTGTTTTGTGTCAGGAGTGTCTTTTCTGCAGATGCTATCAGATGTTCCTTGTGCTCCTAAAGATAAGCGAGGTGATCGTACCCAATGTGCACCTACACATTTTATTTTAGAGGCAATCTACTACCAGCCCCATCATATAAAGCCCAGTTTTTTATAATTGTAACAGATGCTGTTATTGTTCCTTTCCTTACTTTGACATTGTGACATAAATCATGACAATAGCCCATTATTCAGTATTGATTCCATATTTTAATCCTTGCTGTTGCTGCCCTGGAGGTGAGTTTAAAGCATTTTTCTGTCACCATTCTTTTGCAAAAGAAGCAAAAAAGAATATTCTTCAGCAAAAATATCTAATATCACTAAATAACTGCATCACACTGCAACTCAAAACCCTTCCTGTATTTAATTTGTGAAGTAAGAAATGGTAACTGGTGCACACACACCTTCCTTCTGAGCCAAATGTAATCAATGGAAGAGGATTGATTAGGTTATAGATTAATAATCTAAAGATGGATGGGGAAGATGAGCTGGTTGAGCCTTTGGGTCACTTTGAATGCTGGGAAATTGATGTGCATGTCGCTGCTTGTTTCACCCTGGTTTATCATGGGAGGGACATCCCGCTGTGGCTCCGGGCAGCATTTACTCCAACACATCATCATACCTGAACCACAGTAAAGGTCGATTTCCAAACACTCCCAAAATGACACATATGGTCTTCTGACTTCTTTTGTCCCCACCTCACAAGAAATGTGATTGTGGGGCATTATGAGCTGCTTGCATAATCGACCCATTTGGAGCTTTTCTGGGGGAGGACAGAGAGCAAGTGAAGAAACGATGTAACGTCTTTGCCTGCATAAAGCAAGGGGAGCTGCCACGGTCGGCACAGAGCTGAACACCAACTTCTAATTGTCAGAAAATGAAAGGTGAGCCATCAAGCATGAATTTCTTTTTCATCTGGTTAGTGAGCATCCTATAGAAAGAAACTTTATTACCTCTTCCACTCTCTTTGTCTTCAGTGCACGCCCTGCCACGGAGCAGCTTGCAATGTGTTTTCATGAGCATTGCTCAGAATTATTGTAAGCACTTCTCTTGCTTCCCTTACTACAGACAATAAAGCTGCCACAATGAGAGAAGAGTTTCATTTCCAGACAACACCAGGCTGTTTGAAGGAAGAGTGGACTACAGAGTGCCGGTATGTCGCACGTGGGAGGATGCATAGCTTGTTTCAGGAAAAGTCATCATTTTCAGATCTGAATTTTTTTTCTTTTTGCGGGGAAGGACATCCTCGTTTAAAAAGACAGATTATACAGCACATATGGATTTTGATTTATTTTCATAAGATGTAAACTGTGTCACATTTCTAAATTCACAAGTTATAAATATATGCTCCATACATAAATCATGACCTTAGAAATTATAAGGTTCTTTGTCAAAATGGAGTAATTTGAATAACACTATGCTTTGCCAAATTTGAGAGTTTGTGTATGTTTATTTTGGCCAAAGAAGGCTGATTGGTACCCAACCTGAGAGATTACAATTAGCTCTCTGCTCGTAATGCAGTTGTTTGATAAAGGTTAGAAGCTTGGTTTTAATTCTTTAATACAGAAATTAATGTCTTCATAAATATGTAAATTGCAACATGTATCAAGTTAGGAAAGCCATCCATCTTTGGAGAAGTTTTAACTTACTTTTCAAGCCTACTTCCAGTATTATTCCAAGTAAAAGCGCTGCCTCACATCTTTAAGCTGCTTTATGTGGAGCCCACTACATTAATAATCAAGGTGCACTCCAAAGCATCAGACTATTGAGGAACGCTCTAGCAGGGATTAAAAATTGGCTGCATGGCGAGCATTCAGAAAGACTGTGTTCAAAGAGACACTGTAGACTTTTCCTTGTAGATTCCGTTTTTTCTTTCAGACTAATGGCGTCATTCTGGGGATTTTCTTAGTTTTAAACGGAGATCAGACAAAAACCCTAACCGAAACCGAGAGTCCCATTTCTCCTAACTGTTTAACCAAACACTCCAAGAAACGTTAATGCTATTTATTCTACTAATATTGTTTAAAAAGACAGTTCACCCCCAAATCAAAAATACATTCTTCAGGGGCGCCTGGTTAGCTCACCTGGTTCAGTGTGTGCCCCTTGTACAGAGGCATAGTCCTTGTTGCAGTGGCCGCCAAATGGTTGTGACCTGCAGCCCTTTGCTACATCCCTCTCTATCTCCCACTCTGCTGACTTAATCTGTCCTATCAATAAAGGCCATACAAGCCAAAAAAAGTACTTTACATCATACCCCTAGTGCCATTTTCAGTCTAGATAGTTTAGGTGTGAGTTGCCCAGTGTTGAAGATATCTGCTGTAGGCTACCCTTCTATGTGTAATTCTACAGGGCATGGACAAACCATGTCTAGTCATTTCATTTGGAGAACGTGTATATATTACGGAGTATTAGTGTAACTTTGTACAAGGTGTAAAACTCAAGGGGAAAAGACTGATTACACGCAATCTTCCGAAATCTTTGGGATGTATGAACTGGTCCTGGTTTAGAGGGAACATTTAGCTGGTGGTGCCTTTTCCAGATGTGTGGTACACACTGCTGCCAAAGGGAAGCTAGCGAAACAGCGCTAATACTGTAAACGTGGACATCTTTCATTTTATGGGATGAGTAGTATTTGCACATAATGTATCTCCAAACCCATGACATGTTACATGGATCAGTCATAAATTTTTATAATTCCCTTTTTTTTTTTTTTTAGAGCCTTTACACCCAACACTGTGTCCTCGGGGATCCTATCTGTCTGCTACACAACAAAGGCTGTCTTGAGCTAATGTTAGCAATCAAACTGTCATAGATAGCTACAACGTTTTTCAAATGATTTACATATTGTTATTGTTTGAACTGAGAAAGGTTTATTATTTTATGGATATCACAAATTTGAGTATGACACGTTATGCCGTTAACCGTTTAAATCTGAGCATGTGCAACTCACATCTGCACTGGACTCACGTCGGGGAGCCCCTTGCTCCCACAGATCTGCCATTATTAATTCAAGGTAGCCCGTTGTGAGCGGTGGAGGTGCTGCCAGGGTTATCTCTCACTGAGGCAGGCTGATGAATAGACCTTATCCAGCGTTCCATCAGACAACAGGTGAGCTTCCATCCTAGCCCATCCCCCGGTACTTTTCTATGGGGGACCCCCTCAGTGTGCGCCATTTATCTTTCCAATCTCTGCATGAGGATCAAACTGTAGTTCATACAGTCCAATAATGCTATAATTGTCTGGAGATATGTTTTTGAAACGGGTTGCAAATATCGTGTAAAAACCATACAACCCTGACAGTGTCTCTAGTGATGGCCAAATGAAGCTTCATGAAGCTTCATGAACCATTTTCTTTATTTAATGAGCCCACTAGATGGCACTCTCTGTTCAACAAAGGGTTGAAGGCCCACTGAGTTGCCATTCCTTGGGCCTTTTTCTTTAACCCAAGAGCACCATGTAGTGGGCTGATAAAATAAAGAAAACGGTTCGCAAAGCGTCACCAAACTTCATTTGGCCATCACTAAGTGTCGCCTGTTTAAGAAGTGCAGTAGTTGTGCAGTTCCAATGAAGTAATGTTACGGCTTTAACTGTAGTCTTTGTGTAATGCTATGCTAATGGAGGTTTCTCAATGAAACAGAATATCTGAATCTAAATGCAGCTTGTGTCAAAATGATGATGTTTAGTCAATAGCATGGCTGTACTTCAGAGATTTCAGGTGTATTGTGTGTATTTCGTTGGGATTTCTGCTATGATCAGAGCTCCAATCTTTAGTTACCACTCAATGGCCGTCATTGACTGCACTGCTATCCTGTCATCCTGACACTGTCCCACTGCTGTCTGTGAAACCTTTCTCTGAGCTCTCACTCTGGCTGATTTAGTGTTCCTTGATTTTGATTTTGCACTAAATTTAATTTTGGATGAGCAAAGATTACATTAACTTGCATCTCTTGAAATCTATCTCGTATTTCAACACCTTCTTTTGCAGTGTATTCAAGATTACTTTCATCATAGTATCATCATGTGATACCATGTGAAGGGATCAGGTTTGATAAAAGCAAGGGCCAATCATCAATAAAGAATGAAACCAATACAGAGCTTAATTAAAGTCATAAACATGTATTTTTATGACAACACACATTGATTGTTATGGGTACATCAATGGGTCCCAGTAAACGGAAAATACTCTTTATCAGTTGATTAAATACTGCAGTGTTTCTCAAATGGGGTTCTACATTCAGGGTACTCAGGAGGTATATGAGAGTTTTTATTTTAATTTTTCAAATAAACTGAACCTTTCTCAGGTCGCTTTTAAGTGTACTAGATTTCAATTAACTTCAGGGGAGAAACTGAAACGACCCAAATAAAGGAATTGAACCATAAACAGTGTATTTACTAGCTTGAAAATTCAACCTTGCACTCAATTTTACGGATTAATGTATGATTTAAAGATTGATCACTTTCAAATTCGTGAACTCATCAACATCATATCTCGCTCCCATCGGGGCCGCCCTGTCGTTCACTCGCTGTCTTTCAGCTGCTCACATTGTTCGCCTTTTTCTAAAAATAATAACACTTAAGCAAAACGCACTAAATTTGGTGTCTCTCCATTATTTCTGAGTCCACTCTGATTTTCTGTCCAGTAAACAAGCAAACGCTTCGACATTGTGTTTGAATTTGTGTTTGTGTTGCTGCGTTTGACGAACATATTATAACTCGTGTTACAAAGTGACGCCGTTTGTCTCTGAAGTAAAGGCTGGACTACTATAGAGCTGTTTGGGGCGGCTCCCTGCTTCATTCTGCCTCCACTCCCAGCCTTCCCCTCTTCGACTCCTCTGCTCCTCGGGTTCCAGTGCCGCTCCCTTGGGCATCTCGCCCTCGGTCTCCCCCGTTCTCTCTCTCTTTCCCCAGCCTCAGCCCGTGTGCCTGGCGTCCGCCTCCTCTCATCCCCTCTCCCTCACTTCTCTCCGTTGTTCCAATAAACCCTTTTCCTTTATCTCTGAGTCTTGCATTTGGGTCCATTCTGTCTCAATCCGTAACACTTTATACTGTGGTCGTATAGTAAGTAAACAAGCTGGTATATATTTTGGGGGCAACAATAAGTGACACTAATGCTCTGCCGGTTTCCAATTTACCATTAAATTAAAAAAAGAAGAGTTGAAATAAAAACATTTGGTCACAAATAAAAAAAAAAAGAAGAGTAATTTCCAGTCAGGGCATAAAAGCTGTGTGTGATTTGTTGTACGTTGTTTCTTGTGTATAATACACACTTGCCCAGGTCAGTAAGATCAGAGAGGCAAAGCAGACACTGTATGACTGTCAGAGCGTTAAGACGGCTCTGCACACTGTGACAATCTATCCGTGAAGAGCTGCTTCCTCCAAGATGAGTTTTATTGGACATAAGAACTCATGAATCCCACCAGCCATCAAATTACTTAATTACCGTTATGTTTCATGGTTAGGCTGTATGCATGTGGAGTTTGCATGGTTTTACTTTGGTGTAGGCTACCACAATACAAGCTGTACCTTGATATGAATGAATCTTATGAAGTGTAACGTTTTGTGAATATTTTTTTCCTGTGACTTTACATTCAGAACACTGAGTGCAAATTTTAATTTACAAGTTCAGATTTTTTTTTAGCTCTTATGTGTTTATTTTCTTGATGTAACTTCAACTCACAGGTGTGTGAATATTTTAAAACTAATTTTAACATACAATTTGGGCCAAGTGTTTTGGGCTGCTCATGCTATTTAGTAAGGTTAATGCATCATTGACTAAGTTCAGGCAAGGCACTAAAGTATTGATGAGCATCAGCTAATATGCAAAATGCCTGATTCACCCAATCATTACACTCGTTCTAACGCTTTGAGCCAAAGCAGCTCCCTCCATCACCCCAACCTCCTCCTATGTGTTTCTTTCATAGGGTTGTTTAACTTACATTTATTGTTGATCTATGTGTTTACCATCAGGTAATCAGCAGAAGTATCAGCGGTGCTGGGATTCATTGAGAGCTCACTCAAACAGCAGAGCTTTTCAGCCAAATCTAACTGTAACTATTTGCTATGAATTGCCAATTCCTTACCGTAACTGTCTCTGATTGGCACAGAGACAAATGATGTGAAGCAAAAAACTGCATGACTTGAAAGAGACTGGTGCATGCCAGTGTTCTCAAAAACATTGGGAAGTCAGTAACTGCAGTTTGTCCCGATAATGAACACATACATCTTAGCCCTTAACATATCGATTGCCACCATTTGCGTTAAATTTGTACTTCTTCTCACAGTCATAACTTAATCTCAATCAGTCTGATCTGAACACAAAGACACACATATTTTTAGATGCAGTGTGTCTTTACACTGAAGTTGTACCTCACAGGATAACTCTGAATCCACATACTGTAAACAATGCCCTCAGCTATTTCTGTTGGTTAGATTAAGAAGCTTGTATGGCTGTTAGAAAATCACCTGCTTAGACCTCAAGCAGACACAGAAACAGCAACAACCCATTGGAGTCTTTTCTCAGTCTACCTGATGAATGTAAGTATTTGTAAGTACTTCTTTGTTTGGGGCAATGCATATAAATCAACATGAATTAAAATGTAAATGTGACTCATTTGTCATCTGCAGTTTTTTGTGGAAATGGCCCATGCTTGCAAAGACTGTAAGAGTCTATAGTGATGAACATTTGCATAAGATAAAACACCCTAGCTATCAAAGCTTTATTAAAAATTGATCATCATTACGGCTGAATTCAAGAAACATTTGTGAGTTCCTGCAGAACTATACTCAAGGAAAAAGTGTAGCTCGAAGGAATTTGTTGAAAATATCAACTAGACACAGAGCTGTGGTTTAAGTCTAAAAATAAACATCTTAATAGATGTCATTATTTCAATCAGTGTAGGGCTGTTCGAACTCATCGAACCAAGTTTAATTGGACATAATCATTTGCAGATGCAGTAAATTATTTCTGTAAAATTAGTCATTAGTCGTGAAGCACGTTATCTGTAAAGATGGAAGAGAACGTACTGTAGTTCAGGCATTAGTCGGATGATAACCAACCTTTAAGGTGACGATGATTGCGTGTCGATGATGATGATGATTGTGGCATGGACAGACAGTAATGGCATTGCAGCAGAGACCTAGTTATAGCATATATTATTGCATGGATTCATGGATGTGGAAAGCTTCATTCATACTCACACACAACACTGTGACATTTCCAATGAAATTTCGCTCCACAAAACCTGTCCGAACCAGAGAATAGTAGCCACATCTGCAATAGAAAGCATACTCGCCTCTCTGCTTCGGAACAATGTGAGCCCGTCTCTTACAAAGAAACACAATTTTCTGCTGAGGAGTTCTGAACACTGGACGCACTGGTCAAGACCAGCTAGTGGAATTTCTGACAGTTCGTTGCCTTGCCACTTTGGTGAATTAAACCAAATGACATTGAATGACAAGGCAAATAGAGCTTAGCAGACTTAGGAGTTCACCAATACAGAGAGAAATAATACCTGGACTACTGAAAACATGTGTATGAAATTCAAAAGCATGCAGCAAGTGGCTGGGTGAGAAACAGAAGATGAATACCTTACCTTAAGTCACAGCTTTGGCATTTACCGAATGGTTGACCCTCTTACCAAGAGCAAATTATGATTAATTCCTAACATTCCCATCATAATAGCCTGAATAAGTCATTCTGAGTATGCACCAGAAAGCCTCCATTGTTTATGCAGCTCAACCACTGGGGTGCATTTGTTTGAGTTAAACATGATTCTGAGTCTTTAGCCGACAAAAAGTTCATTAATATAGATTAGTTAAAAGATTGTGGGTTGGATTAAAACACCGGTCCCCTCAAGTAGTACTGACGGTACACAGTGCTGTGTTTTATGACACACGTCTCCATCTAAACCTCGTCCCTGTGCAGACCAGAGCACTCTTACACAGCAGCAGTCACTATGATGACTTCATGGGATACATATGAATTACTTTACTTTTCATAGCTATATAAATATACTATGAATGGTTAATGAGAACCGCATGACTTTTTTTAATACAGTGGTCGACTGCACATGGTTAGTTTGTGCAACATTGTTTTTAATGTCAACTTTCACACAATTTATTTCACTTAACATTTATGTATCCTGATTTCAAGGCCCAGTAAGACATTACTGGCATTACGATATTCCTAACCCAAATGTCCTGATAATTTATTGAATATGAAAGCATTCAATGAATAGGCAGATACATTGTGCATAGAAGGACAAACTTGCTGAGCATGAAGCCAGATGATGAATTGCCAATTGGCCGAATGCATCCAAATGTCAAACAAGCATTCTTTGTTCCTCTGTGGACTGTTTGTGGAAGCTAGTAAAATGTTTATTTATGTCCCTAGATGAGAAGACATTTATTAATGTGTCAATGCTTCTCCAGTTAACAATCTGCCGATGCAATGCAGTGAAGAGATTTTTTGCAGGAGCGGCTAATTGTACAGCCACTGTACTGCTGTCCCCACTGGATCAATAGTAGAAGTACATCTACCTCTGCAGCACTGCCTCTACTACTCCAATAATGCTTCCCAACGATTCCCATCCAGTGGTACCTGTGTAACCCTGGGGGTACTTCTGAAGTGAACCAGGAGGTACATGGAAAGAATGTGGAGCAGCTCCACCAATTTGAAAAAAGTAGAAATATGATGTGATTGGAGAATATTTCAGCTGAAACACCTCAACACTAGATGTTGCAGGTATGCAAGAGAATAAATAGGCAAACGTAATGGATAAACTGTTTAAAAAATTATCTTAAGGGCCCTTGGATAGGTCACCTGGTAGAGTGTGTCCCGTGTACAGTGGTGTGAAAAAGTGTTTGCCCCCTTCCTCATTTCCTGTTCCTTTGCATGTTTGTCACACTTAAGTGTTTCGGAACATCAAACCAATTTAAACAATAGTCAAGGACAACACAAGTAAACACAAAATGCAATTTGAAAATGAAGGTGTTTATTATTAAAGGTGAAAAAAAATCCAAACCATCATGGCCCTGTGTGAAAAAGTGATTGCCCCCCTTGTTAAAACATACTATAACTGTGGTTGTCCACACCTGAGTTCAATTTCTCTAGCCACACCCAGGCCTGATTATTGCCACACCTGTTCACAATCAAGGCATCACTTAAATAGGAGCTGCTTGACACAGTAAGGTCCACCAGAAGATCCTTAAAAGCTACACATCATGCCGAGACCCAAAGAAATTCAGGAACAATTGAGAAAGAAAGTAATTGAGATCTATCAGTCTGGAAAGGGTTATAAAGCCATTTCCAAAGCTTTGGGAATCCAGCGAACCACAGTGAGAGCCATTATCCACAAATGGCGAAGACATGGAACAGTGGTGAACCTTCCCAGGAGTGGCCGGCCGCCCAAAATTACCCCAAGAGCGCAGCGACGACTCATCCAAGAGGTCACAAAAGACCCCACAACAACGTCCAAAGAACTGCAGGCCTCACTTGCCTCAGTTAAGGTCAGCGTTCATGCCTCCACCATCAGGAAAAGACTGGGCAAAAATGGCCTGCATGGCAGAGTTCCAAGGAGAAAACCACTGCTGAGCAAAAAGAACATCAAAGCTCGTCTCAATTTCTCCACAACACATCTTGATGATCCCCAAGACTTTTGGGACAACATTCTGTGGACTGATGAGACAAAAGTGGAACTCTTTGGAAGGTGTGTGTCAAAGTATATCTGGCGTAGAAGGAACACTGCATTTCATAAAAAGAACATTATACCAACAGTAAAATATGGTGGTGGTAGTGTGATGGTCTGGGGCTGTTTTGCTGCTTCAGGACCTGGAAGACTTGCCGTGATAAAAGGAACTATGAATTCTGCTGCCTACCAAGAGATCCTGAAGGAGAATGTCCGACCATCTGTTCGTGTACTCAAGCTGAAACGAACTTGGGTTCTGCAGCAGGACAATGATCCTAAACACACCAGCAAGTCCACCACCGAATGGCTGAAGAAAAACAAAATGAAGACTTTGGAGTGGCCTAGCCAAAGTCCTGACCTGAATCCTATTGAGATGTTGTGGTATGACCTTAAAAAGGCCGTTCATGCTCAAAACCCTCTAATGTAACTGAATTAGGACAATTCTGCAAAGATGAGTGGGCCAAAATTCCTCCAGGACGCTGTAAAAGCCTCATTGCACATTATCGCAAACGCTTGGTTGCAGTTGTTGCTGCTAAGGGTGGCCCAACCAGTTATTAGGTTTAGGGGGCAATCACTTTTCCACACAGGGCCATGATGGTTTGGATTTTTTTTCACCTTTAATAATAAACACCTTCATTTACAAATTGCATTTTGTGTTTACTTGTGTTGTCCTTGACTATTGTTTAAATTGGTTTGATGTTCCGAAACACTTAAGTGTGACAAACATGCAAAGGAACAGGAAATGAGGAAGGGGGCAAACTTTTTCACACCACTGTACAAAGGTTCAGTCCTTGTTGTGGCCATCCCCCCCCCCCTCCCTTTTCACATCTTTAGCTATCCTATATACAGTAATAAAGGCCTTAAATGCCCCCCAAAAAAATCTTTTAAATAAATAAATATTAAATTACCTTAAAATATTGCATAAGTGACTGAAACGGTTAGCTGAAAGTAGGCCTACACCTGTCTGTTGAGCATGACAGTGACAGAAGTCTGCCACTGTGGGTGGCGGGCATTGTCCATTTCTCTGCGGTTGCTGAGTGACTCCAGCTCAATCCCAACACCAGATCCAGCTTTCTTTATCAGCCTGTTCAGTCGCCCAGCATCTCTCTTCTTAATGCTGCCTCCCCAGCACACTGCAGCATACAAGGACACTGGCGATGACTGACTGGTAAAACATCCAGAGGAGCTTACTGCAGACACTGAATGACCGCAGCCTCCTCAGGAAGTAGAGCTGACTCTGCCCTTTCCAATACAGCGCATCCGTGTTGGCTGAAAAGTCTAGTTTATTGTCCATGTGTACCCCCAGGTACTTATGTGCTGACCACCTCCACATTGACTCCTTCAATGGAGACTGGTAGCATGTGTGGTTTACATCTCCTGAAATCCACCACCAACTCCTTGGTCATTTTTGTGTTCAGCTGCAGATGGTTGAACCTGCAGTACTGCACAAAGTCATCCACCAGGTTCCTGTACTTGTATTCCAGTCCTTCCCTGATACACCCCACACCCATCTTCTGCACGTGGCATGACTCGGAGTTGTAACTGAAGTCCGAAGTGTACAGGGTGAAAAGGAACGGTGAAAGCACAGTCCCCTGAGGCGCCCCGGTGCTGCAGACCACAGTCCTTCAGCCTGACAAACTGTGTGAAACGGTTGCAGTTTGGCCACAAAAACAACTTCTTTAAGTTAAGAAAAAGATGGGTTTCAAATCAAGATGCTACTCAACTTCCGGTAACGTCACGCTCTGCGTGTACGTTACCGCAGAGCGTGTACGTTACTCCGTTGTATCAGAAAGTAAAAAAACTTGCTGCAAACAGGACTCAGTCTCCTGGGTGAAAGTCCTGACTTTCTTTGACCCATCCACATCCCTTAAATTTGGCACATTTATACCTGGTCACCTTACTTACTGCTTTGCTCCTGTGATAACTACTGCGGCCACTAGAAGGCGCCGTTACTATAAACGTAAATATGAATCGTAATTGCTGCTTGACTTATTTCGGTGTTTTCCGGGGAGGACAAGTCTCCATGAATAATACAATAAAAAATGAAATGCTTTGCAGGAATGGTTCCACCCAATTAAGATCTTATCCACAATAAGTCTGCATTGTCTGTGGAGTTTGGAGTTCTGATGCAGGCTGGGGAAGCAAGAAACACATGTAGTAACACAGCATGATGGCTCATGCTGAGAGATCATCTTCCATCATCGTCCGTAACATCCATCAAGAAGCTGTAAATGTCCAAGTCAGTTTGACTAAAATCTCTAAACTTGGTTTGTTGTAGAGTCTGTGGCTGGTGTGCACCGTTAGAGAGATCAGTGACAAGCCCATGTATCCATAGGGAAGAACATCTGCTTCCTCATCTGCCAGTTTACACTCCATCTCACATCCCCTGGAGGTTATTACCCGTGAGTACCGAGGTATAGGTCCCATCATCCCCCTCCCTTCATCTACAGTACCAGCTCTCAGCCACACTAAAGATATTGAATTTCTAAAGTAGGCCATATTGCAGCAGAAAATGGAAGCACTATCTCAAACACCCCCCACCCCCAACTCTCACCCAGCACCCATTCCTTATTGAAATCTATGCAAATTCATAATTAATCTCAGAAAGCGGCATCGGTACCGCTGACACTTGCCGTGTCCGTAGGTCCCCTGGGGAATCCCATGCTCGGTGATTCTGAAGTGGTTTCGGATCTCCCCCAGGGCCACTGGGAAACTCTGACTCATATGTAATTACCACAGTGTTAACACGCTGACCGTGTCTAAGGAAGGATGATTAGAAAGTGCTGCTGAAGTGACGTCATTTCAGCCCCATTGAGGAGAAGATACATACTGGCTTTACAGTTGATGTTTTTAACCACGGTATATTGTAGTCAATGTTTGAATGAATGTATGACACCTCACATTCATTAAAGCCAGCTCCGCAAAGTTGAACATCCGTTTTTAGAAAGAACCATGATATGTCGAAAAAAAGATGTTCAGACCTCCATTGTCTGAAACAAAAACTAATTGTGTGTAATTGAAGAAATCGGAATGAACACTGAATAAATGGTATACTTTGCCTTTTTTAGGCTTTAGAGACAAAGTTAAAACAGTCTCAGCTGGACTCGAGACCAGCTGATGGTGGCGCCTGCGACTCAGTCAAGTCGCCAGTGGCTGATTTTAGAGTTAATGATTTAAGAGACGTCACCGGTTTCAACCATGGATGTGAAAAAACAGTTTCAACAGCCAATAGTAGGATTGGGTAGTTTTTGTTCTTTTTCAATACCGTGCTAAAACAATTTTTTTTAAACGGTGCCTGAACCAAAATGTATATTTATAATGTGTTGTATATAATATAAAATATAAATAAAAGGAGCACGAAAGACAGTTGGCGACATTAAAGAACGGCTTGTTTATTGCTAAGGCCATATTGTCAACGTTTAATGATTGATTAATAATGTAAAAACAATAACTGGTAACACTTTATAATAATGGTACATGAATTATCATGAATTCATGCATGTAGGACTTCATTAACTATCATTAATATACAAGGATTAACAGTATCTCATGCATGACTTAATGCAGGAATCATGCAATCAATTGAGGTATTTGAATCATGATGACTTCTGAGTCATTACCCTGCCATTTGTATTTCATTACTTTGTGATAATGAAGTTCTACCATAGTCTAATATTTTTTGTGGAAAAATGCCTCGGTTACTTAGTTTTAAGCCATTCTAGCGTGGTATAGAAAGTCCGCAGGAAGACTCCATTTGTGTCAGTTCTCATTAATATTCAACGCGATAAGCTGCTTGACTCTGATTGGCTAACAGCCAGCCAATGAGAGCTTGGCTATTAGTATCCTTTACCCTGCGCAACTGGGCGAGCTCTTGAATAGTAATGATCTCAGGCAGCATGACATCAGACTGACCAGCTGTTGTGATTGGTCTGATTTCTCCTCTTATTTCTTTCCAGTGGCTAGAGCTGACAGAGGAGGTAGCAGTTCATCTTCACAATCACAACGTAACACACACACACACACACACACACACACACATATATATGGACGTGACATATTTCAAAAACTGCAAGGAAAAACGGTTTTGTGTGGCAGGACACCTTTAATGATGTTCATCAGGTAAATCTGTAGTTAAGGGCCAGAACAAAAAACTGTCCAGTCACAGCAGTGTACATTTATTCTAATGAATTATAGTGTTGTAATCACGATTAACTAAACATTACTTCATCATGTTTGTGGGCCCTGAAATAAAGTGCTGACCTGGTTGATCTTTAACAGTGATAAATAAAACGTATACAGTAGTCATCTTTGTGATCCTTCAAATAAAATCAGCCCTTCTGTTTATTTAGGCATCACATTACAAAAGTAACTTTGTGGACTTTCACGTATAATAGAGTATTAGCTTAAAGCTTAAAAACCATTAAAGACCACTCATTCATGATATTAACTAATTTAATTGATACTACCATGTTACAAAGCAATACCATTTGTCAACTATGGAAAATCACAACAATTTTATATTGTTAAACCAGTTGTTATTTCAACTGGACCACAAAAGACACAAAGCACTGAAATAACTTCTGAAGCTAAATCCACTCACTCTAAACAATGTGACTTCTCTACCTCCTGAGACAAAATGTCCTTTAAAGTGTATAATACCTCCTAAGGTCTGTGACTCATCCATCCATCCATCTTCATCCGCTTATCCGGTATCAGGTCTCGGGGGCAGCAGCTCCAGCAGGGGACCCCAAACTTCCCTTTCCCGAGCCACATCAACCAGCTCTGACTGGGGGATCCCGAGGCGTTCCCAGGCCAGGTTGGAGATATAATCTCTCCACCTAGTCCTGGGTCTTCCCCGAGGCCTCCTCCCAGCTGGACGTGCCTGGAACACCTCCCTAGGGAGGTGCCCAGGAGGCATCCTTACCAGATGCCCAAAACCACCTCAACTGGCTCCTTTAAATGCTAAGGAGCAACCCCTGCTGCAACCCCTTCCCCCCCGACTACGCGCCCCCTGACCGAAAGTAGGTCAGGGCTCATTCACAGCACCTGTTCAGCTGCAGCACATCTACCATGATTCACCTTGGCTGCACTTAAACCCGGGCTGATCACCCCATCGGCGCCAGAGCGTTACTTCTACCCGTGTGGTAACTCGGCTCACTGTTTCAAGCTAGTGACTCACTCTCACTCAACTCTGACCCAACCTTCATCACTCCATTTAGTATTGCCTGTCCATTAAACTCCTTTGAAACTGAACTCTGAGTTTTGTTGTTGTCGTCTCTGTGTGCTGGGTCACAAATGTGAACTTAACAGAATGAGCTGACCAGGGACCCTACAGAGACACCAATTAGATAAGGAAGATGTCCAGTGAGACACACATACACAAGCAGATGTTAAAATGGAGACACAATTTATTAGTATGCTCTATTGGGCTAAGTCAGTACAGCATACCGTTATACATTTGCTTAGCTCTAACCCACAGCTTTACTTGGCTATTAAAGGTGGCCAAAGTGGGACCTTCCCTTATAGTTGGGGTAAGTATGTTCTATAATGCACTACCTTTAATAGGTTTTTCTAAAAGGAACCTCACAATCCCCATTTACAACATCTCTGGTGATCCGAGTCTGTCTGTATTTAATAAACTCCAGCAGTGGAGGTGGAGCCAGGTCATGTAGCACTATAAATTAAGCACATTGAGGAAAATTTACAAAAATTATCAATACTCCAATAAGTTATTTCTCTAAGATATGAGGATAAGAGAGAGTTTTAATCTAAAGTCTTGAGTGCCTTCTGGTACAGAAGCTGAACTGGTTTTAAGGTAGTAGAACCAGACATAGACCGGCTGGTGACGCAGTCGTTCGGATGTGAAAGTATCATTGAATGCAGAAACATCAGAGCAGCTGCAGACAGAGATCCTCTGATCTGCTTAAAATTACGAAGGTTGAATTTTATTCGTTTGGATATTATTTTAACATGGTTTTTGAAAGAGAGTATGGAGTCTATAATCACAAATAAATATTTAAACTCAATAACAACTTCCAACTCTTCTGTGCCAGTTCTCACTGCACACCAGCTTTGTAACTATTCAGGTTTAGTTTATGTCGTTGGTGTGTAATGTTACACTGTATGCACTAGCTAATGTTAAACATGGTTAATATCCCATTCTGGAATAACTAACATTACTTCTAAAAAATGTGCACTTAAGGTGCTTGTATATGAGTTACATTGAATTTCATTGAATTAGCTGAAGTATCAGGTTAACATGTGTATCTTGTCCTCCTTCTGGGCCTTTGCACAGTGAAATGATAACGTCACCCCCACAACCCCCTCTTAAAATACAATAAGCAGTAATAAGTGTTGTGACATTGATAGTGACACTAAAAAGGATGCTTTAAGTTATTCTCTTCTGTTTGGTTTTGTGTAATCTTCCACCCAGACATGTCTGTGCAACAGCCTCCACAAGATAAGGCACAGAACAAAACTGCAAATTAGTGTTGACGAACTGACCAAAGATTCAGTTTATTGACCCCACTCGTGTCACTGAACCGGGAGAATCGAGTGCCATACGTCAAAGAACCAACTTACTCCTGTTTTTTTACCTCATTAGCGCCTCCAATGGAGTGGTGGTAGAATCAATCAGAAAATGGACTACTGCGAGCCGAGCAGCACCAAAGAGCTGTTGAAGAGTCGTAGATTGGAGACCGCGCGCCAGGCTACTGAACGAGGCCGAATGGACCGCGCAGCCGCTCCAGTCTAATATAATCAAGCGGTGTCTTGGTTCTAGGCCAGTTTGAGTTATTAACCAAGCCTTGTTTCTGGTGCATCTTAGATGATTTTGTTCATGACAATTCACACTTTATCAATGGGGAAGTACAGCACATACAAATACACGTCACGCTATCGTGGTAGTTATGTTAAGTTAAATGTTTGTTACATGGTAGGTAGGCTGTCATGAGGAGACCGCGCACCAGGAAACTGTACGAGACCATGCCAGTACCATGCCTAATGCATGAGTCTATGTAATCACACGGGTGTCTAGGTTCTCGGCAAGTTTGAGTTATTAACCGATCCCAGAAGCCTTTATGTCTCGCGCATCCCCTTCCCCCGCGGGCACGTGAACCGGTGACTGAATCTATTAACTCGGTAGGACAACCAACAACCGTTCTCCCAATACTGCCAATGCCAAGATGCATGAACAAGGAATCCTGCATTGTTTTGTCTGTGTTGTTGTTATAATGTAGTACTGTTGTTATAATTGTGTATTCTCTTAAAACGCTGGAAGTGAACGGTGAAACTAAAGTTTGTTGTTCATGGAGATAAAAGAGAAGCTGTCAAAATCACCCAAACCTTGCTACCAAAAGAGATCCTCTCTGGATGTCTTCAAACACTGTAGGGCACTGTCCACGTCACCAAGGAAACCGTCACAGGAAAGCAGGGATGCTTGTCTTTATATGGAGCTATTCAATTATCAAACATATTTGGACTGCTTTACCACAGTTAAAGAGTGAGAACATTGTGCAGCAGCGAAAACAGGTGGTTACTACTACTGCTACTACTGCTACTACTGGTACTACTATTAATACTACTACTGTTGGTATCCTATACCCTTTCTTAAAATCTTGACAGACTTTTCTAAATTTTAGTGCTGCATTAAGTCACACAAAACATGTAATGCTAAGAAGGGGGTGTCTGCGTTACTGCATTGTCAGAGATGTATGTATGTATGTACTTGTGTGTGTATGTATGCATGTATGTATGTATGTATGTATGTACTTGTGTGTGTATGTATGCATGTATGTATGTATGTATGTATGTATTTGTGTGTGTATGTATGTATGTATGTATGTATGTATGTATGTATGTATGTATGTATTTGTGTGTGTATGTATGTATGTATGTATGTATGTGTGTATGTGTGTATATATATATGTATGTATGTATGTATGTATGTATGTATGTATGTATGTGTGTGTGTATGTATGTATGTATGTATGTGTGTATGTATGTGTGTATGTGTGTATGTATGTATGTATGTATGTATGTATGTATGTATGTGTGTATGTGTGTATGTATGTATGTATGGGCTATTTTAAGGTTAATTTTACTCCAGCCCTCACTAAAATTGTTGAATTATAATGTGGACTTTTTCAGCATTGTATGTTATATTTCATGTGATTTTTATAAAGTGTACTAATAGTTATGAATCCAAAAGGAATCCCCAATATCCAACATTATCTGAAGAGGTTCTTATGCCATTGACCTGGCTGTTACTTAGACATAAACACACATGACTGGCCAAAAATGAACATTAACATCATCTGTAGCGAAGATATTATCTCTCTAAATGTGTAATTTGTATCTTTCATTCAAAATGTACAGTGCTTCCCCTCCACATGACCATTTAGCAACCTCTGCAAAAGAAAAGGCAAAAAATTGCACTTTACAGTACCTTGTATTTGACGCCATTTTACATTCTTCTATCCGTTCTGCCCATTGTCTGCCTGTTTGTTTGTGCGTTTATTTGATTGTTTTTTTGCTTTTACTGTAGGAAGGGAATCTCCCTACTGTGGGAGGAATAAAGTATTATCTAATCTAATCTAAAAGAAAACTGTATGTGGCATGTGTTTCATAACATTGGAGATGGAATTTATATTTTCAGTTTTATAATTTTAGTTTTATGCAACCTTAACCATTTGCCATGTTGCTATTGGTTAAGGACAGGAAGATCGTCAGAAGTTTAAAATGTATTTGTATTTCATTATGAGGCCACAAACACTTCTGCAGGAAGCTAGGCAAGCCACTGAAAGGCAAAGAGGCGAGACTGCTACCTTAAAGAAGGGATTGATATTCTTACTGAGGAGATACATTTCCTCTGGGAGAGACTTAAAGAAGGTAAACATGATTTGAGAAGATTACAAGTCCAGAAATGTACATCTGCTGTTAAATCACTTTGGTATTTGTTTTTGCACAGCTTAAGCTCAAAAATGCCATGAGAGCTGAGACAGCAGTTAAGATCTCACCTGTAAAGACACAATCTGGACAGAAGAAGGATGACTCCGATGAAACTGACCTTTCCTCATCTAATGAGCCATCTGATTGTGAAGCCAGCATCATCAGCTGAGGACAAGCCCGAAAAGTTCAAGTGCAAAACAACAAAGCTAACAAAATGTGAGGTGTGTACCGAGTCGTTCAAAAACTTAAGTGACACATTTGCCAGTCTGTTTATGGACTGCAAGTTTAAAATGTGTGGCTCAGTGGTAGAGCGGTTGCCTGCCAATCGGAAGGTTGGTGGTTCAATCCCTGGCCCTGCAGTCCCATGTTGAAGTGTCCTTGGTCAAGACACTGAACCCCGAGTTGCCCCCGATGCTGTTCCATCGGAGTGTAAATGTGTGTGAGTGTTTATCTGATGAGCAGGTGGCACCTTGTACGGCAGCCTCGGCCACAGTGTGTGAATGTGTGTGATGGTGAATGGTTCCTGATGATGTAAAAGAGCTTTGAGTAGTGGTTAAGACTAGAAAAGCGCTTTATAAATACAGCACATTTAAATGAGGTTGCCTGAGCATAGTGACCATTGCTGACAAAACAAAAAGAACCACTCTGTTGGTATCTCCTTGGTATTATCACAAAAGTCCCACAACTACAGGACACTCGTTTTTAAGAGATGCAGCAGGTGAAAGCTATTTCCATGGAAGCTGACAGATGCCTCACCAAGTTGTGTTGAATCCTTACAAATGCATAACATCTGCAAAACGTAATTTTGATGACTGGTTGGTCATAAACCCGAACATAGAGAAAATGAAAGTACTCAATTAAAAGTACCTTACAGGTGTATTGAAGTACGGCATTGTTGTAAAATGTTACTTGAATGAGAAATGTATGTTGTTCAGTTTAAAACTAAAGGTAGTCTAAAGAAAATGGTCCATTAGAGTGTGATTAAAACTCACTATCTACATTATTTACAGTACTACATTTACAGCTGATATGTGAAACACAACCTTATTTATTTAACAGGAATTTAGTTTTACTGCGAACAGTCACAGGAAGTGCTTTTATTTTGAAGCAACCTACACAGAAGTTGTCTGTTGTGTACTCTTGCTAGCTTACTGAGATGAACGTGAGACGCTAGATGTAAAACATGTCCGTCTGCTCACTTTCTTGTAAAACTGCAGCATGTTGAACAGTAAAGGTTCCCAGTAAAAGACGAGTGATGTTGGTCGTCATTGGAAACCGTTCCACTACAGGCGGAGTTACTCTCCACGGCTGATTAAATGCAACGATATTACGTGTAGCAAGCCTAAACATTATTCCCGACATGTTCTCTGTCAGCTGCTGTCCTTGCTGACAAATTAGTTTCACAACGTTGCAGTCGCGTTGAAAGTAATCCCTGAGACGTTCACTTCAAGACACTTAGCCTAAATGCCCAATGGTTGTGTTTCATGCACCTCTGTATTCTGTAATGCAGGCGGTAACTCCATGTTCACCATACTGGGTGGCTGACTAACCTTGTTCTGCAGAAGAGCCACATTGTTGTGTTTACCAGCAATCTAATTCCCATTCCCTAACGCAGCAGTCACACAGATACAGCCTGAATTTGAATTTTAAAAAAGTTACTCTGCAAATTGAGGCTGGATTGTAAAGACATGTTGTTTTTAATATAATTTGCATTAAGGTCTCTCGTTAGCATCCCTTTAATACTGAGGCACTCATCACGCCTACACCACTTTGTACTTTCCTCACAGACACAGATGGGGATAGTAGGGGGAGATTTTCAGTAGTGAGGGAGCGAGCTCAACAGACCAGGTGTGACATGAACACTACAATCCTCTTTGCCTCTGGGCTGCTTCTCGTGATTGCAACTCGCTCTTGTTGTGGGAGTGCCGCAAAGCGGTGAGAAGCAGACACCGCTTAGTCTGAAAAATGAGTGCCATCAGCATCTCTGTATCCGGATTAATGAGAACCCGCGGTGCTGAGCCAGGCAAAGGCTGCTCATTTGTTTGGGTACCCATCTTCATTAAACAGCAATAAGGGGAATTCATGGAGCTCCATCAGAGCGTGGGGGTGTGCTGGAGAAGCCCACGTGGAAGGATTCATAACACGACTAAGCTCATCACGCTCAGTAATCCCAGATGAAATTAAAAAGCCGTGGAAAAAAAAACACTTTTCTTCCCTCCTCTCCCCCCCCCACTTTATTTGTTCCTTTCATCTTACAAGCATTGTTTCTAGGCACTGTTTCTAGGCGCTGCCTCTGTCTTGTGTCACTGCCAACAAGGCAAGTAATAAAGGATAATGTCACGCACTACGCAGGAGATATGGAAAAGTTACAATGTGCCATATGGACCTGGGATGCACTGTAGAAGAAATTATAGTCATAAACAAAGATAACTGCTACTGTGTTTCATGTTCAGAGTCATTCATTGTCTTCCACTTGATGTGCTGTGGTGAAGCAACGGCTAACCGTGCCGTCTGTTCCATCTGGCATGACATGCAGTGTCAGCGTTGCATGGAGGTTCATAGGAGGTTTTAAACTAGCCGGAGCACATCGCAGCACCGATGGTTTCATGTACAGGCTAGAAACAGAAAGCCCAAAGCGCCTGCAATTGTATTTAGATCTATTGATTTGTACGGCAGACTAGCCCGTTTTTTTTTCTTCTTCAAGGTCCAACGAAGATAACAGAGTTAAAGTGAGAGAAGGTGCACCAGCACAAAAAAACATTTAAAAACAATTAGCTTGTATCATTAGGCAAGATGAGAGGTTCCTCTGAACCTTAAAGAGGAACTGTAGGAGATTAAGAGCTGTGAGGAAGAATGGAGAGAGAAAGAGAGAGAGAGAGAGAGAGATTAACAGTCATGTCCAAGGACATCTGTGTGAAGGAGCTGTGCACGTCCCCTGCTGATCTCTGTAATGCATGGATGCCACTGCTCTTCATCTTACAACGGTTGATTTCATGATCCACAGTTATTACTGTAACACTTTAATTGGCAGTGAAAAAAATACGTTTAAAGTGGCAGAATACATCCTCTTTCAGGCCTAAAATGAGTACAATACAAGCTGTAATTTAAAAATATTACAATAATTGCATGCACCGTTGCCCTTCAGTGACACCGTCAACACGTGCGGCTGAGATTAACATAGAGCTACACCAAGTAGCTCTGTCACCTGGAAAGGTATAAATATGTCAGCAACTCACCATTCGATAGGATTCATGATTTAAGTTCATGAAACAATTTGTTTAACAGAATGAGATACAGACAAATGATATGACAATATATTCCTTAATCTGTACAAACTGTGCAAAACAACACAAGTGTCCTGATATCAAAAGTACAACTGATTGTGAGATTTCTCTTACACAAAAATGAAGTACAAAAAACTATTTTTAAAACAAATCCCACATCACCCAAGATCGCTTTTCCCCACATTTTTGTCACTTTTTCAATGTTGTGGGTGCTTTTCTTTTAATGTTTTGGGTGTTTTTTCCATTTTTTTAAAATATTTTTAATGTTGCCATTAAAAGCGCTTATTTTGAATTTATTTATTTATTTGAATTTTCTGCCTCTGCTGCTTTTTAGCCCGTGGTTGATTTATAAAGACATCCAAAATGCGCGTTTGAGCTATGGCTAACGAACTTCGGCACTGTTGACCTGCCGGGAAAGTTCCCACAACTCTCTTCACTCATCAGCGTCCGAGGCAGATTCATTATAATCAAATTATGAGTTTATCTCTAACTTAGAAACTGTAAAAATGTATCACATTTAATTTCTAAGGAAAAGGATTAGGTTTATATTAATATTTTTTTTTGTCCTTTTGCTAACCCTAGTTCCCGTGGCCATGAGAAAGACTACATGTGTTCAGTGTTGTAGTTGTTCTTATACAAGCTGTCATTATGCTTTTCTTTACCAAAGTCGAGATTTATTATAAATATTATTTTTTAAGGTGCTGCGTATGTCGTTAAGAATATCTTTGTATCCAGTAGTACTTGTGGATCTCTGCTTCACAAAGACTAGATCCAGCCTTGCCTCAGGACCTGTGTGTGTGCTAAGATTAGCGGCTCTGTGTAGACATGCAGGTCAGTCTCCTTAGGCAATGTCCTGGGCATCATCCAAAATAGTTAGTTAGTTAAATAGTTGTAGTTTGAAAAATGATGTCATCTGATTTTGAAAATCTATTTGTTAAATAGGTGAAAATGGCGAATAAGGTACTGTCACATATGTGCAATATACATGTTTATTGGTCATTGTTTTTAATAATTAAATTAAAAGATATTTACAATCCAATCACACAAAGGTATTTGTATATGAAACTCCATAAAATTAATTCAATATTTACAACTTCTATATAATATAATCTATATTTACTGACTATACACAATATCTAGTACAGCCGAAATATAAATTACTATGTATCTAAATGATCTACGTTAAAGATGTTGGTGTATGTCTGTTAAATTATCCAGTATTGTTGAAATGGGGCCTTGGGATTTCTAGTTCTTGCAGAGTATGGTTATTAGATTAGATAAGATTAGATTCAACTTTATTGTCATGACACAGGTACAGGTAAAGGGCCTGAGGAGAGTCCTGCACACTCCAAAGGACCTGAGTCTCCTCAGCAGATGGAGGACTCTGGCCCTTCTTGTAGAGGTCATGGGTGTTATCAGTCCAGTTCAGTTCATTGTTCAGGTGACCCCCCAGGAATCTGTAGCTCTCCACTACCTCGATGTCTGATCCCTGGATGCTCACCGGTGAGAAAGGGGATGATTTCCTCCTAAAATCAACAATCATCTCCTTTGTCTTGCTGGTGTTGAGCTGAAGCTGGTTGAGCTCACACCAGCTGACAAAGTCCTTGATGACCGACCTGTATTCCAGGTCGTTCCCCTCAGAAACACAACCAACAACGGCTGTGTCATCGGAGAACTTCTGGATGGGGCAGTGGGTGGTGTTGTGAGTGAAGTCTGAGGTGTAGAGGGTGAAGAGGATTTTACCACCTTCCACTGCAAGGCACTTGCTTTTATCTGACACAGTCATAATTAAATAGGACTCTGCCGCTTTCTCCCGACTTTCAGTACCGCCATGAAGCCAGGCGAGGGGCACGGACTGTTTGTTGTGTTCAATTTTACATGAAATGTCGGAATTTCTGGGTTCCCAGTCGGAAACTATACATGTTCATGGGATGTCCTGGTCGGAAAGATATGACGTTATTTGCTTTATGAAAGACATTGACAAAGACGATAACTAAGAATATTTACTTGATAATCTTACTTTATTTTAGTTAGTTTTGCAAACAGACATTACAGTTTTAGTTCAGTTATCGCTTTTTTCTAATTTCTTCAATTAACGACTGTTTTCCTCATCTAGTTTTTGTTATTTCATTCATTTTCGTTAACGATTATAACCTTAGCAATGCCAACTACACCTCCCCAGGCTGCAGCATGGATGACTGTTCACTGGCAGCGTGCGTGGTTGACTGTGGGAGTCCTAGGAGACCTTTTACGTAACCACTTATACAGTGGACCGGAATAGACAATTACTTATTTGGGAAATATTAAAACAAGAACACACATACATACACACACACACACACACACACACACTATGATTAATTAGGATTCTGTAATAAGAAGTTCACCAGGACACACACCACTGGAGTGTCAAATTAAAATTATAATGAACAGATATTTCTTGTGGATTTATGAAATTCTGAATATAAGGTAAGGTCAATTCTGATACACTACACTAAATGGGCCTTTTCTTAACTTGTGAAATCATACCACCCAAGCTCATTTGTCCAAAGAATGTCAATGACATATCCAAAAATTGCCCATTAACCCACTGGACTTCATGCTTATCGAAAGCAGAAAATAATCTAGCTTTTATAATTAACACCGAACAAAATGGTAATCTGTTATTGTGTAGTGTGGCCTGCGGCCAGGAAATAATGACAGCAAATATATGCATACAAACACATATTAGTCATAGGTATGCAGTACACGGTTGGCCAAACACACACACAAATACACACACACACACACGGATAAAGCACACTGAGCTACACACCTTTCTATTAACAGGAAATCACCATGGGAGTCAGAGGTAATAGTATTGAGGCAATAACAGTTTAGCTAACATAATCAGCGTCCTTTATGGCGGTTTGAGCTTGGATGAGGGGTCCTAAGAGGAAAATCTTCTGTTCACTTTCTTTGGGTGAAAATGGTTGCTAGATTGAATTCTGTAAAATGTGCTTGTGTTTTGTGGTCACATCAAATGCTGAATGATGCTGCTGTAAATAGTTATAGTATGGATGTCACATCGCTGCTTTATAAGGTGTCCCAAAGGAAAGGTTACTAATCGGCCAATCAAAAACAAGATGGAATCGCATGAATCTGTTTGTGTACAGCGTTAGCATACCATGCCCATAAAGCCGCACTTAGGCCTTCACTGACACACTGAAATTACTATGTAATGTTCAAATTCATTGCACTTTGGTGCTGGGGGGAATATTGCCTTACAAATAATCACTGTTTTGTTAAATTAAATACATAGTAATTCCAGGCCAACAGCCCTTTATATGGTGAATTAAATATGTTACAGACTGGTATCCAAAATGACTTCAGCTGTGTTCACTCGCATCAACAGCTGTTAAACCATATTAAGTTGGTGATCTTTGTTCATTCAGTCATTGTTTCCCTTTGGAAGTATTGCAAAAGGTCCGTGGAAGACTCAATACACTTCATAAACATTAAAATTCAGATACTAGTATAATTATTTCCCTTGTTGAACATATCATTGTTACATTCCAAAAGGCATTAAATGTGTGTCTGTCATTAATTTCCTGAAGACACAGCACAGTGACGGGTCTGTGTCTGGGTCTGGGGCTGGGTCTGGGTCTGGGAAAACCAAAGAAAAACAGAGAAAAAATGAATAAAAGCAAACCAACAGTGGTGTGCACTAAGGGTCCTGGTTCACAGTCACATTACACACACAGTCAGAGGTGGAAAAAGAACTCACTTCCCATACTCAAGTAAAAATACTCTGGTAAAAGTAGAAGTACTGATTTAACTTCTTCACTCAAGTAAAAGTAACAAAGTACAGGCTTGGAAATGTACTTAAAGTATTAAAGTAAAAGCCGTGTGAATGACAAAGCTGCCTGGACCAGACTGCATGAATGTTAATAGGGTGCAAGCTGAAAACAGGCCAGTCTCATGGCAGTTTGTGAAATTGTCTACTACTTTGTTTACAGGTCACGTTAATGTTGTGATTTTCGTGTGTTAATTACAAATTTTAAAGTAATGTGTTTCAATGGGAAGCCTATTTCGTGGTCACAGAACGATTATGGTAGCGAGCAGTACTGAAAGCCAAAAATCCGTGCAGGGAAGTTGGTTAGGGGTTGTGGATGGGTCAAATAACACAGGACTTTCACCCCGGGGACCGTGGCCCGCGTGGTGTAGTTCCTCTCTGTTATTCTCTTCCTAAACACAACCGCGGATCGTGTCCCAGTGCGATTTGTTAACACCGTCCCGCGTGTGGCGTTTGATTTCCCCGTCGTTGCGTCCCACAGAGCAGCCCAGTGTCATGGCAGATCCAGAAAGGGTTCGAAAATCGTGACCTGTAGGCCTATTGAGTGATTTAGGTTTGAATGGTGAACAGAACCCCAGAGTGTGAATTAACAGGGTTTATTTAAAGTTCTCAAGTATTGCGTGCAGGTTTCTGAGGGGGAAAATAAGTCCTGAGGCCTGTACTATGCAGCAAGATTTGGTGTTAACGAGGTAACTTCAGGTTCAACCCCTATCACGACGGTGGATCACTTGCTACTGGGTTAAATCGCCGTGGTAACTTATGCTGAACACCTAACGTGCTCGGGAGCAGGTTATGTTGGAGGTTAGAGATCAACTGACCAATCAATACTCTGTTGATAATGAATCGGGGGAGCTCGGTGTGCGGAGGGAGGTGCGCTCTTAAAAGTTAAAACATTTAGAGATATGATATGAGAGATATAGATTTTCAGCGGCGGGAATTAGAGATGGTAGCTTGTTGAGTCCTGTATTGTTCCACTTCACGTTAGAGATTGTGTAAGTCTTAGCAGTTTTAAAATGTCCTTAAAGACTCGGCTGAAGGTGAATCAACTGTGATCATTGATCTTTTTATAACATGGAAAGTATATTTCATATCTTAATTTATACGGTATGTAATGTTTGTTATAGGTTGTGGTTGATCTATTTGTTTGGATAGTATTATCTGTATTGTCTTTATTGTGTATATTGTTCTTCTATCTCCCTTGCCTAGGGACCACAGATGGAAATTAGCTGTTTATCTAACTCTGATACACTGTGCACGGTCCCTGATCAATAAAGAGACAACAAAATAAAATTAAAATAAAAATGAAAAAACAAATAGCAAGTTTGTCAGGAGCCAGACTAACTGTGGTTGTCATGACTATGATCCGACGCAGAGTAGAATAGGGTCGTTGGAGATGAGCTGCGCCTCGCCTGTAGAGGGGACGAGAGCAGGCGGGGGGGGGGCCTTCAGGCTGAACAGGAAGTGACAGAAACACTGTGGTACGATTCCGATTTAATAAACTGTCATAGAGCCATATATCAGCGTGACACAGTCTCCTCACAGTTATTTTAATTATGACAGAGTAGCTGTCAAAATGCTCTACATGCAATCTGTTGCTGATTTTAATTAACAGATGAAAAGCAACTGCGCTGCCTGCCTCTCAGAACTGGGGCCGCCTTGATCTCGTGAGGTTATCGTTGCCCATGGGGATCATGACGTCAGAGCAAGTCGGGATCAAGTCTGGATCAAGTCTGGATCAAGTCTAACTGGCATGCAACGGGCGCCGATCGCCGGTGATCCATTCTGTGCAGACCTGGCTCATTTCAAACGAGCCTAACGACCGGGTAAATGAAGCAGAGGTTGATTGTGGCGGATGAGAGGCAGCTGGAACCCTGACTCCTGCACACCAAACTCCACTCCTCCAATTAGGACAGAAAGAGGGAGGGGGAGAGGAGAACAGAGAAGCTACCCAGGAGCAGCAGGCCTAAAACTGAACTTGGAACCGAGTAGTGGAGCAGAAGTAGAAATTGGCAACACTCAGTCCTGTCAGCACCTGGAAAAGCCCCTGCTCATCTGTCAGAAAAGCCTGGTGGATGACACCAAACACGCTACCGATGCCAAACTAGGACTCATCAACAGGACTTAACATGACCATACCACCAAATATTCCTACATACCTGTGTGAAACACCTCCAAAACTGTAAAATCTTATCACCTATTGTATTAGAAACTGCTCAGTGTTTTATTTGAGGGATTGTTTGGTTCTGATGATCCTTCAAGCTCATGGATCCATTACACAAACCTGCCTTCCTGTATCATATTGTATCCTCTCACTGCCACCTGAAACAATACACCCCTTGCTTTTTCTTACTTAGTTTGACAGCGTGGTGCTGAACCAACAGCTTGTCTAGAACAGCTGAAGCAGCGTGTCAGCAGCTCAACAGCAGCAGCTTCAGTCCTCCATCAGTGTCACACTGGATGGGGTAATCCACAGGACTGCTGTGCAATCACAAGTCACTTCCTTATAGCCCAACACAAACGCAATGTAGCTCCGCGATAAGTCGGAAGAAAATAGCTTTAAAAGATGCTTTGGGTTGCAGTAATGGGCGTAAACGCTAAGCCGGTACGTGACTGGTGTAAAAGATGAATATGTGTTCTATAAGATGCATGAAACACATCTTGTTCAGGTGACAAAGTTTATTGTAAGAGCGCCAAATTTTCATCTAAGGAGGCAGGTTGAGGATGGGTGGAACACAGGACTTAGACCCAGGAAACCAAGGTTTGAGTCCCGTTAATAATGAATGTAACTTTACAGAACAAACATGTGGAGTACGGAGCGTCCTGCCCTAACCGAAGTGAAGTACATTCTGTACTAGATGTTAACCCAAACCAAAATCTCTCTTAACTTAACTAATTGGTGCTTAAACATTCAACAAATTGTCCGTGTTTATAACACAACTATTGCATCGATATTGTGACACGTACATATACTGTGAGGCATTAATGAATGCATCACCATTATAAAGTAAATGGTACTTATCGAACACATCAAGGTGAGTTCACTGAGTTGAGTCTTGCTACTACAGAACATACAGCAATGGGTTTCCAACATATTCAGGAGGAGAACTCTTGCTTTTCATACTTATCGAGATACAAGTGGTTGCATTCAGACTCAAAATTGATTTCTATTCTAGACACTTTTTTCCAGCTGAATGGAGGAGATTATGTTAAACATTTGACTATTGTTAGAAGTTGTTGGCAGACAGCCTTGGTTATTTGGGAACAAAGTTCTTTAAAATGAAGAAGTATATTTTCAAAAACTGACTAATATGTTAACTTGGAAACAAAAGAGAATGAAAATTAGCTGGATGCAAATATAGTACTTCAGAAGAGTTTCACACTGCATGATGTGATGTGATGTGATGTGATGTGATGTGATGTGATGTGATGTGATAAGCGTTCTATACAATGATCTTTGTCTCATACCACCCACTGTCTCGCAGCACATTGCCTGCTAAAGCCAAAATGCAGCATAGTTTAGGGAGGGCTTATGTAACTTGGACCGTATTTAAAGATATAAGACAGCATGAAGGAAAGCATTTGGACTTTGTGACTGTTAAAATACACTATTGCACCGTGTGATGGCAACAACTCACGGCGGTAACTCTCTCTTTTGTTTTGAGCACATTACACTAAATAAATAACTGGACACACACTTTTGACGCGTTTTATTAGTTATTTGACTTAGTTTTCTATTTGGGTGCACACATTTAGTTAACTTTGTCAATTTAGCTAATTCTCTGAAATGAATACCTTTTCTTTTAAGTTGCCAGTTCCTGGGGAGTTGCTACTGGGGGTCGTTGGCTGACACACGAAGGACCTCTAATTGATTTGAAGCTGTTTAAATGGGGAAGGGATAATTGGACTGTACCATGTTTCCCCTAAATCATGGGGGTGGCAGAGGATTAGATGTTTGAGTTGTGTTCTTTTCTTTGCTAGTAATACTTATTTGATTGAGTTATCTTTAGTTCATATTAGGCAGCATTGGTTTAACGTGGTTTGGCTATTTAATGTGTTTGTCTACCCCCCTCCCCCCCCTTTGTGTCAGAATGGCCTGATCATCCACTATATAGTGTTTAGTTCTGTTTAGTCGACCTCTCTTATGGGCCCAGGACTTTCTGTTTTCTGAAAATTAATTGTTTTTTTTGTTTTGTAAACAAAAACCTAAATTTTTCTGAAAATTTACCTAACGATTCCTCGTGCCTGCCAGCTCACACACCTCACACACCCATTGTGATGCAGAAATAATTGCCTTTCGTAAAACGTCTTTGCCAAGTGACTGTGGTTTGCGGACTCTCTTCAAAGAGCCTCAACATCACACATTAGTTTCTTTCCATCAGCTACTGAATCTCAAAGATGGCCTTTAAAATCAAGGCCTTGCCTCTGGCAGCACAAAGATCAGTATATGAATCACTGCATATTCTATCTTCACAAGGGTGTGCGCTCTATTTCAGTTTTCACAGTTCAACTTCAAAAGGATCATTACAGCCACTGAAAGCTTCATCAAAATTTGGTTTGATATCGGGGTAAAGCATTGCTTAAGAGTGAGTCAGACTTTATTTGGCTGTCAAAAACGTGAGCTTCTTCTGTTTCTTCTGGTTTTGCAGACAAGAAGCTTTTTAATCCCCCCTCCTAATCTAGCGCCCAATATCCAGACATGTCTTATCATTAGCTAATTAACTAGCTGATGTACAGTGCCTCAGTTTTTCGTGCCGGCTGAAAACGTCAGACCTTGGGCCCTATTTTAAAGTGCACGGCGTGAAGTGCATGGCACAGGTGCGTGTAGGGCGTGCCCAAATCCACTTTTCCTAGTTTGACGGCGGAAAAAAAGGGTCTGGGCGCATGGCTCAAAAGGGTTGTCTTCATCAATTCATACGCGGGTTTTTGACTTAACATACAATAAACCAATCAGAGGTCATTCCCTTTAAAAGCCAGGTGCTTTTGTACCTTGGAGCATTGCTATGGCAATACGCCAAAAATTCACCTGAACACACCTCCCTGTAAGACCAGCCCGCCTATCAGCGCACAGATGGGCGCAGGTGCATTTGCTGTTTAAACAACATGGGACGGGAAATTAACAACTGTGTGAGGCTTGAAATAGCAAAGACACGCGCTGGGTGCATGATAGGGCCCCGCTGTGTAAAACTTGTTTTGTTTTGGTATTTGCCGAGTATTTCTGGATGCTGTAGATGTGGTGTCAGATGGTTAAATGCATTTCTGCTTCCTACCAGTTGGCTGTTCGGTTCATTTTCTGTAAAGATGGTGGAATTAGCAAGCTAACCTAACTAGCCAGCAGTCCTGACCACTGTTCTGAGCGGGAATGTAGTAAATGACAAGCTCAGATCTAAGACACTCCCAGCTGAGGGGTAGGGACACTGAATGCTCTTACATGTGCCTGGCAGAGGCCTTTTTGCAGGATTTATATTTGTCAGTGGGAATATGGAGTTATTTTTTCTGCTGTGTGTGTGTGTGTGTGTGTGTGTATGTATATATATACTGTATATAGTAGGCATTGCTTAATGCTCCATTACACTTCTTCCAGCTCCCGTTACTCCAGGGAATCTATGGGCTTCATTGTAAAACTTAATGTATATTTTGTGTTTGATATTTGCCTCTCTTCTCATGCAAGAGCAGGTAACAGTGCTGCTGCTCTTGGGACATACTTTATGCATAACTGATTAAATAAAATTCCCAGCCTATTAGTTATATATTTATGTTGGATGTTAAGGTTTCCACTTTGCCCTGTTGCAAACACTCAAAGCTTCCTGGGAACTACACACTGGTTCAGTATAGTTTTTAGGCAACAGCAGTATGCTTGTCATATCCAAATGTCATTCCAGGGTGCTGTCACATCAGCAGTTCGGTTCATTTGAGTTCAGTGTAATTGCCACATTCACCTTTATTGTCATTGCACACAACAACATAATTCAACTGCACTTCCCCCAGTGGTGACACATGGTATGACAAGACAACGTAGTAAAACATGAATTAAGACATAATAAAAAAGAGACCTAAGCAATATGAACACAGTAATAACTAAATAAGAAAATAAATTATAAGAATTGATAAATAGCTAAAAGAAGACATAGTCCATAAAGTGCAGTGCAGTCCATATGGGTCATGAATTCAGGTGTTTTATGGCAGTTGGATAAAAACTAGTCAAAAGTCTGGAAATGCCACCCTGGAAAGATCTGTAACACAGAGTGAAGAGGTTGTCACCTAGGTGGGAACAGTCCTTAATTATGTTTTTTGACTGCAGGTGTGATAAATATTAGTCTGTCTCCAACTTCAGCATGTTAGACCACATGCTAGTGACAGAGGGCGAGTTTGACCGCAGTCTGTTTCTAGAGAGAGAAACACTGCAGGCTGCGACCTGTTCGGCCTCCTCGCATAGCACACCGGGCTAAAGGAGACATTTTAGCTCAGACTTGCGAAGTATATAGTTGATGTGGTTCGAGTCCAGATCACATTCTCACCACAAACAATCCGCTCCAGAGTTTGACTCAAAGCATACCGAGAGAGACCAACTCATCAAGCAGGTCTTGGTATGCTTGTTTGGTCCCCGTTCTCACCTGTCCTAACCAACCGCCCCCAGGGAAAAACCAACTGTAGTAGTTCAACCAAACTAAATGAGAGTGCTAATTCTGGAAGTAATACTGTAATCCACAATCAACAAATATTTAAAATAACTTTAATTATGACATATTTAAAATAAGCTGTTCATGTGTGAAGTTAAAAAAAATAATGCTATGCAAAAAATGTCTGTATAATCCCACATGGTGTGATCATAGATTAAATACTGTGTCATCACTTTCTCCCCTATTGGCCCTCCTGTAATAAATTATAGTGTTATTGCTTCGATGATATTTCTATTGCTCCCATTAGATTTTCCCACAAGTTACCAAATGCCAAGATAATACTGAGAAATGAGGAAAACATTCATTTTCAAAGCAATAACTGTTTCACACAGGCAATAATAGTCTCCCTGCAAGCTTGCCATATTTGCATATGCACTTTCATTGACTCCTGCTTTCTTTATTTGCATCGTTTTCAATTTTAACACAGCAATAGGAACATTAAAGCAATTCTTTGCTATTAAGCAATTTTGCATACCTTATTATTTTCTTCCCTCCTGTGGGTATTGAATCTGCTTTACTGAGAGCATCCGGTATCTAAGGCAATTTGCTTGCCTGTGAAAATGTGATCCACAGTCTCATAGATGGTTCTCTAAACCTGAATTTTAAGGCTCTATGAAATTTAAGAAAGTTTAAAAGTTACATTATTGTGTTAAAGTGAGTGTTAGGCTACATTTTGTGTAACCGCCACATAAAGCTCCTTATTAAATGTACCTAGAAGTGCTAATAAATACAAATCCGTCTGGACAGAGATGGCGGCTTAAGGTGTAGCTCCTGGCCCAAATGTGTCAAACAGTTGTTTTATATGGTTCCAACTTTGATATTTTACCACTTTGTCCTCTCTCCTCCTGCTGGCTACTGGCGTGAATTACAATCAGCAGTATCCAAATTTATCTGGAAAGGCAAGAACTTAATATGTCTACTTTACAGAAGAGGAGAGAGGATGGCGGCCTTTCAGTTCCCAACTTTGAACAATATATCTGGTCCTTTGTGTTAAGACCCCTCCTCGCTTGGTTTAGTCCAGATGTGTCTGCTGGCGTACCTTAGAGACTGCTCTGACAGAGCTGTGGTCACGCCATGACGTTCCACCTTGACTGATGTTTCTGTGCCTGTTACGGTCAATGTTTTGGTCGTGTCTGACCTGTTTGCTGGACTTCCAGCTGCTAAGAGGATGATTGAACCCGTTGGAAGCCACCTCATGACTTGTCTGTTCGTTCATGGATCCTTTCTTTTTTGGATGTCACGGACATGGAGCTGTTGACGGCTCGTGTGGGTGGAGACCCGGGAAGACTTTGGACACTTGGCACAGCGTTGCTGAGTCCTTGAAGGCATCGCTGTAGTCTTTTCTTTTGTTGGGTGTGTGTGATTGGTCCCTTGTCTTCTGTCTGTCTGTGTGTGTGTCTGTTTGTGTGTGTCTGTTTCTGCATGTATTGTTTTGTCTCCCTCCCTCCCGTTTTTCGTCTCTGTGATTTTGACACTGGGACACGTTCCTATGTCCCAGTGTGTTGTTTGTATCTGTTTGTGAATGTGATGTGTAAAAAATATAAATTTGATCACAAAAATAAATACAAATCCAAATTCAATTTTATCTCATTAGATTGAAGGTGTTCTGCATTACTGTAATGACCTTACTGATAAGGGGTGGGGGGGTGGGGGAAGGTCAATATAGCAAAGTATTGCAAAGCAAAGTGCAGCAATACATTTTAAGTGAGATGAACAATCAGATAAATTTATCTTTTTAGATAAGAGATATTAAAGTTTCCTTTTGGGGACGTCATTTGAAATTGGGGAAGTTAGAAAAAAGGTAATAAATTGCAGAATATGGCAATATGATTAAAATATTGTATCTTGACATAAATATTGCGATATCATAGATACCGTATTGCGATATCGTATCGTAACATTGTATCGTGATATCACATTGCGATATCGTATCGTGACATTGCATCGTGATATATCGCGATATCGTATCGTGTTATCGTATCGTGATATTGTATCGCAACATTGCATCGCGATATCATATTGTGATACTGTATCGCAACATTGTATCGTGATATCATAGCGTGATATTGTATCGCGATAACATATAGTGATATCGTATCGCGATATTGTATCATGATCTCGTATCGTGATATCGTATCGTGATATTGTATCGTGATATCGAATCGTGATATCGTATCGTGATATCGTATCGTGATATCGTATCGTGATATCGTATCGTGAGGCCCATCCCTATTACTGATGTGATTGCTTTACTCTCATCCTCACAAGACCTACATGTATTTATGCATGTATGTAAATGCCCATGGCATTAATTTTAACTTTCTAGCAAACAATAAGTTATGAAAGCAGGTAAGCATTGTAGCCTGCCATGACCTTCTGGGGTTTAGAGGGAACATCAGAAGCTGGTCATACCGAACAGTGACCAAAACCTGGAGACCTGCAGGACATTTTGGGACATTTTTGGTCCGTGCCAGACTCCCGTTGTGGTCTGTAAGCAACGTTGGCAAGATGACGGGGTATGAGAGCAGAACTCTAACGATCAGGGCACAGCAACTACACCTCTACAGCTGTGGTTGTTGTTAGAAGAAGTAAAGCATGTGTCTGAATGGACTAGCACCAGGTAACCTTTGGATTTATACCAGCAGTTGTATTTTCTGTTATTTGATTGCAGAAATTCTTTGTTCACTGGATCCTTAAATGATTAGTCGGCAGGTCTATTCATTTTAAACTGAATTGAGAGAGCTGAAAACAAAATCTGAGAGCCACTACATCTGAAAGCCCACCGGCATGGATCTAAGAGCTGAATCACATTTATGTGGCCATTATGCATCTAAACATTAGACGTAACCAAACTATGACCGTTTCACAACGTTAAAGACGTGTTTAAAACTAATTTAATTAAAAAAAAATTCATGGGGGGGTGATATTTGTGTGAATCTGGACTTTCAAATCAAGGAACGCTTATCAATTACAATTGGAACTTACAACTTTCCAAGTATTATCCCTTAGAGAGTGATCTCAATATTTAAGAAGAGGAAATCACATTGCAGAGTCAGGTCAAAGCCGCTGGCTTAAAGGCTTTCTCCATAAAAATAATAAAACCTCCCGTGTTAAATAACGTGGGTAAAATCTGATTAACTCAGAGTGTTGTTGTGTCTCCTCTAGCCTATCTTGAGTCCTATCTTACTTCCCCTCTCTGTGAATAAACAGCCCATATCTCTGGCGAGAAGCCACGATTGATTGCCCCTTCTTTCTCGTACCGCTGTGACTTACTGCTCTGCCCCTTGTGACGGGATTCAATCCTCCGCCCACTACAGTTCATTCACAGCTGACAGACAGACCATAAGTCTGGGTGGTGCGATGAAGACTGTCTTCTTTTGTGATCAAACTGCAAAATGACCAGCAGCAACATTACTGAGCTGTTTGAGCATCAATTACTATGAAACTGCAGATGTAGGGAAAGCATTGCTCCTGTTTAGCATATTTGGTGATATGAGTAGCAAAGCCATGTTAACGTGCTTACGTAATGACATCATATTAGAACGTGTGTCTGCGTACACAGGACAATGCTATTGAGAGCATGTGCTGAATATACGGTCAGTTCCCAGACCAAAGAGACGATGGCGGTCTGTCATTGTTCTCCCGCTAACCACTTTGGTTGCTGTTGTAATGATGGACTGCTGGTGCTGGTGTTGTTAACGCTACAGCTCCACTTATTGTTACTGGAAAAAACAATCAGAGGTGCCCTTTTCATGCATTTATTAAATATATTTTCTGGTTTACTCTGAATAATTTGGGTATAATCCAAGAAAGATACGGCCTCTAACGTACACGCTCTGAGTCAAAGTATCTATTAAAAATGCAGAGTTTGTTCTTGGGTGTCTTTTGGGGAAATAACACAAATGCTAATTATTTTATAACTTGAGATGCTTTACCCAAGTCAGTGCTTTACCAAGCTCATTACAAGCTCTAAAACCATGATATCTAATATTAGACAGATTAAAAGAACAGGTCTACACACACAGAAAGCTCATGTATTAAAACATACTGAAATCACACTTTTGCCACCATCAATCTTTTTATTGACATGGCTAAAGGATAAAATGGTAGCAATAAACTTTGGTCATTTTCTCAAGATACAACTATCTTTTACTTTGTGTTTGTTTGTTATTTTCTGTTTTATGTAAATTCCATGCCAACAAATGTAAGTCCAAAATGACGCTCACTTTTAGCTATGTTTTGGCCTCCACAACCAAAGTACATTCAAACGCACTACTGCATCTGTCCGTCGCTGCCGTTGAAATGAAAACACATTCACTTGCAGCAAAACGTAATCCTTCAAACTATTAGCAATCTCTTTTTACCTGAACACTACTCAAACCTTGTTCAATGTTCTCATCCACCGTGATGGAGGAGCGTTGAGATTAGACCTGAACGGGAAAAGGGCGGTCTAGCCTGACCTGTTTGGATGGAACAAGGCGGGCCTACTTGGTTCAATTTCCCATGACTTTTAAGATATGGGTTACAGGAGGTAACACATTTAACACTCACATCAGTCACACGCTTCTTGTTTCCTCGACATTGGCTTTCTCTGATTAAACTGACTGGAAAAGTCTCACTGTGTTGGAAAACACATTTGCTCTTTCTATCAGCAAGCTTGTACGTGGTCCCTTTCGTAGGCTCGAGAGGGACCACGTACACACACGCTTTACCTCCATCCAGCATCACACCGGCACACTGAAATGGCCTACCCACATCCATAGGCAGTGGTCCAGTGGATGCATCCTGTCCAACGCAGTTTCCATGAACGTCCACAAATTGCATCAGCCTCAGATGAAATGCCTCCAGCTCTCAGTGTTAAAAGCTATCTGATTGTGACAAAGCCACCCAGCTAATGCCATTTCTCAAACACACTCTGAAGCTTAAAGGACTCTTTTTGCACTGATAAGCAAACAGCTTGACAGCACTATAGAAATTCACACATCGATGTGTTTCAGACCGGCCTTTTCATTTAGAGTGAGTAAAATTGTTCTATTGGAATAGAAAGTTTCTTTATGAAAACATAATAAGCACGAAGGTGATATAGTATCATGTAAAGCACAACTATGGCTACACAACCCTGTCTCCTGAAATTACATGTTCTACTAAATGGTTTTGCATAAAAACACATAAAAACACAACGCAAAGATTGTTTTACCTTAGTCTGGATCAACGGAATTACATTCATGGGATAAAGCCTCACATCCGGCGCATGTCAGGCTTCTGCTCTCTGTGTGTGTTACCTCCCAAAATCCATTAGCGAAGAGAGACAACAACAGCAAGCTACACACTGAAAATGTCGAGTTGTATAGAAAATTTGGTTTGTGCAACAGAGCGGGCCTGCTTGGTATTTTGGGTGAATGATTGTAGAGATTGACAAAGAATATGTTCACGACATTTTCTCCCTAACTAGGACGTTTTGGGACTGATTGGTGCGATTGCTGTGGACAGAGTACACACGGAGACACACTGGTACGAGATAATATGCTTTAACCATGTCTCAGTTAACTGAAACAGCTCATGGTATCATATTGTGTCAACAGTCAACTTGATTTCATATTGTATATGTGGTGTGTTTTCTTTTGCGCAGTGCAAATGTTCCACTAAAACAGTTCCTTCCTGGGACTACAGAACCATCATCGCTGTGTCCGGAGATTAGCGTCACCAAAAACAATTGTGATTGTTTTAAAGAAATGCAAACAGCCCAGAGGGTTTTTTTCTGCTATCCCAAAATGTATCTGTGGTGTAGCCAGACCTTACTCCACAGAGCTGTGGAGACAGGGCTGGCAATGCAAAACTGGTTTTAACTAGACTGAGTTCACGTCCTGTGTGTGGTTAGGGTTGGACTACAAATGCACTTTGGTTAATTAGAATTAGAATTTTAATTGTGCAACAGTGCCAAAGCAAACCCAAAGCATTTCAATTATATCAAACTGATCCACCTAATGGCTGGCATGTTTCCCTGAAACATGAGTTGGACAGTTAATCCATTATTAAAATGTTCTCTTGATGGTTAATCGTTTCAGTACTCAACACAACTTGTGTTTTTTCCGTATACCACAGAGGTTGAGCAGCACAGCTTTTCCTCCCAACTCGGTTATTTTAACAAACACAAATCAACCAAACCCTCCAGCAGGCTCCTCAGAGAAGATTGCTCATCAGACCTGCTGTCTTGCTCATCTCTCCGGTGACAATACAAGCCTTTGAACCATCGACACCTGTACCACAACCCCAGACCACGCTGTGAGATTCACAGGCCGCCCCTGACAGCAGCACTACAGCTCGCGTCACACCTTTTTAGCTGTAAGCAGCATCCTCAAAGGAGTGGCCAGGGTCACAGACAGGGTTATTTACCGCACCTGTCGCCGAGCTCAAAGGCTTTGTTGTCATTGCTACAACTTTAATCTGCCAGATGCAACAATAGAGAAGCACATGCTTCTGCCAGGCGTGGCCGTGTTTCATATGACTGCTCGGTAACCCTTTTTAGTTGTAGAAATATAAATACATTGGAGATAAAATAATGTTTGGACCATGTGAAACTGAATACATTGCCTGTACAAACACTGCTACAAAGGTGAGTCAAATTAGGCCATATACCAATCAGCAATACAAAAAACTATATACAGTATACATATAATATACACATATATGTGCTGCTGATGCTATGTTTCTGTCTGGAATATATCACAGTGGCTTTTGAGACAGTTTCTCTTAACATTTTAGCAGTTCTTTATGTTTATGTGTTTTTGGCCAATGATCATGCAATATGGGCAGACGATTGGACCTAATTGGAGCTAATTGTTAGCTATCCAGTGTTAAGATCTTGCATATTAAAGATGATAATTGCCAGACCTCTTCATTGCTGAAAGATGCTGCTAATTACCATTCAGCCCATTATGACCCACTTTGTAGTAGTGTGTTACTTTTAAGTGTTTTTCCATGATGTGGTTGCTTCGTTGTGTCAACCTTCAAGAAGGCATTTGATAAGAACATGATTCATGATGTGAAGCAACCAGTGACGTTTTATTAAAATTATGTATTAATACTGCCTGCATGTAGCATAAAGCAATTAAGTGGTGATGAGAGTGAAACAAAAACACACTCAGTTCATGCAGCTAGTGCTGGGCTATACATGACATCAATGTAATTCCTATAAAGAACTATTTAACTATGTTTAAAACTACAGCTCCTCACTGCATTAAGAATATATATTTTTTAAGTAAATAATTGGAACTATATATTTGTGACCCCGTCTTAAAGGTGCTGTACGTAAAAATGAGAACAATATGTAGTCCGGGTGGTGGATGCCTCCACACGGCTCTCGCCAGGGTGTGATGGTTATTCACACGATTGGGCCGTGGCTGCACACGGCTTTGACCTCTGACATCACAAGATAACATGGAGGTGGCTGAGCTGAAATGATGGCGACTAGCGGTGCTGATAATGGCAACAGGTTCCCACTGGCTATCCAATCGCTGCTGCGCTGCACCGGCACTCTCCGAGCCGGGCTTGCATCAGGGAGTGCTTACATGGTGGTTACCGCTTCTACAAAGTAAGAAGGTGTTAACAACAAGTAGCTGATTTGCCTACACATCCAGACACAGAGAAGCAAAAGCATTCATTTGTTGTTGTGTTTCTGTTCAACTAGTCTTGCATTGCCATAGTCTGGATACATTGCTTATCTACTCTGGGATGGGGCAAATATTAGTAAATAGGTTTATTTGTATTTTTTTTAAGCCCTTGAGAAATAGATAGCAGAATGGGAGGGACAGGCTTCATCCCAGCAATGTACAGCCGTTGAGACTATATAGACAGACCAATATTCACTCTACTTTTAGCTATAATTTGGGCTCCGAGAGTCTCTTTAGCTGCTAAAATGCTGCTAAATGCTCCACTAAATCCACCAGCTAGTTTATAACTTTTAAGTTTATAGCTAACTTTGTCTGTCTGCTGTTTGGTGTTGCGCAGGTATTGTGTTCAGTGGGTTTATAAGAGAGCCTTTTGGACAAAAACAGCTGTCAACTGCTGGAAATGAGGTTGATGAGAGAAGAACGTCCGAAGCAAAACCATAACGTTTTTGGGCCAAGTCACGAGCTGAAAGATGCTGAACTGCCTTGAAGAGCTGAGATGACCTGCAGAGTGGAGTGCTAATTCTATGTGAGTCTGTCACTACAAGCAACCCTTTCACATTATATGTAGGCACCAGATCCATTGACATAAATATGAATTAATGCAGCTTTTTCTGATATCTATAGACGCAGCCAGCTGAGCGCCACAGACAGGGAACGGAAGGCAGAAAGTTAAGAAATGTGCGGACGCATCGGATTTGGTCTTTTAATGAGATTTGTTGACAATAAGAAAAACATTGAATTACACTAGCTCGGTCCTTTAATGTTTCGACTGGGTTATAATAGTGTCAGATAATGATTATTTCTCGGACAAATTACCCTATTTGGCAGGTGTACTGTTGAGATGTAACATCCCAAAATGTCCTTTCTTTGGAAAACACAGCTTTAGCTTTTGGAATTGCTCGCTAAGGTCAGCGTGACCATCTGCTCCTCTATGTCCTAAATGTGTTCATTTGCCAACGCTCTACGTCCCGGAGACATTCAGAAAGTGCCTCCGCCCCATCGACTGTGTCAGCCAGAGACATTAACATCCCGTGCTTCTACCTCCTCTCTGCCAAGGATATTACCTCGCCGATTGTGCACAGGTTGCGGAGGATAATTTAACATTCTGTTAGAAATAACAGTGCAAAACGTGAACAGCTCACGGCATCATTTAGATTCAGATCCACCGTTAAGTTTCTATTCACAGCATTTCCTTTCTTGTCAGTGCTGTTTTGGGTTGGTTAGCAGCGGTCAAATTAGGGGCCACATTAAGATTCATATGCTATCTTGTTTCTAAAGCGCCCACATCAGCATTATCTACTCCTTTTTTTTTTAAAAAGGAGATAATGTTGACAGAGATGAAAGAAGCAACGATAAAGAGAATATGACAGATATGCTCTATTCTTCCCTTCTCCAGATTGCTCTCAGCGATAGAAAGGAGAGGATCCATCCCTCCTTCCAACTCCTATCAGCCTCCACATCCCCCCGGTCTCCTTGATACGTCCTCCTGGAGTCCATCTTATCCACTTCTGTACAACCTTCACACTTTTGCTTTTATCTCAACTCTTCTCCCCTGACTCTCCTGACTCCTCCAAGTTCAGACCCCAAATAATGAAAACAATCTAACAATCTTGATGTCCTCTTCCACTCTTCAGCTTGACCATGCTCTTTGTAGTTTGCTGAAGGAAAATCGGCATATGGTGAGATCAGACGAAAGCAAGGCCTTCAGGGTGTGACAACTTCAATTTGATGGATACTTTTCCTGCAAAGCCATTTAAATCACCCTGCTGTACTATTTTGATTTCCGCATTCCTGACTAATAGTATATATATATATATATATATATATATATATATATATATATATATATATATATATATATATACAATGTTTCACACGTTAGGGTCAAAGTTTAAGGTGCAAATGGTTTTTGGTTTCAAGCATCCTGCTCTAAATCAAACAGTGAAATTCTCTTTATCCCCTCCATCAAGACTCCAAAAATATAAGCCACAACAGATCAAAATAAGATATCAATATTATTAATGCAGTTTAAAAATGAAGGCCTGGGGTGCTTTGACGATTTCAAGTCAAGGTGGGGGGAACAAAGCTCCACAACAACAGCCTCTGAATGAGCCTGGAGGAGGATGTGGTTAGTAAACCATGCTTTCTGACTATATTAAAGGATAACTCAGGTTTATTACATGTGTGTGTGTGTATAATCCTATATCCTGCACTATAAACCAGTCCATATTATATATTCTATCCTGCACTAATCCACACAGCCTCTTTTGATATTGTCCATATTTGTTTCTGTATTTATTGTTTATTTCATATTCATGTGTTTATGTATGCACCAACAACAATTCCTTGTAAGTGTAATCTTTAAGTGAGGAGTTTTTGTTATTTTCTACATTTTGGGATAATTTAGAAGAGATTTTAAACAAACCTTTTCAGTGAACTGAAGTTTCCGGCCCGTTCTCGATGCACCCATTATGTCATAGATTTGTCAAGTTTCTGTTTTAGATGGTTTCATGTTTTCTGTTTGTGTTCATGGACTTCCTGTTTTATTTTGAAATCCACTTTTTGTCTTCATTCATTTCAGATGTCTTCCTGCCTTTGCTTGTTTCAGCTCCCCGTGCTGACACTCACCATTCCCACTTACCTGTGCCAGATTGTAGTTGTACGTAAGTTGTTTATCTGACTTTTGTACCTTCGTACGTGCCGCAAATGGCAAGATGCTGTGACTGAGTTTTAATGAAGTGAGAGTTTTAACTTTCAAATTAAACTAAAAAATTACATGCTTACCATGATTGGGGAAATTGTCAGCAGATTACAGTTAGTTTTTTCCGAGTAATGGTGTGATACTTTAGTGTCTCTTGACTTTTATGTCACAAGGAAATGTCTCTTTGTCATAATGTGGCTCCATTATTAGGCATATCTTTGTTTTAAGGGTTGAGGCAGGAGGAAGCACAAAGAGGGGCCACGATTGGGCCATGGCTGCACACGGCTTTGACCTCTGACATCACAAGATAACATGGAGGTGGCTGAGCTGAAATGATGGCGACTAGCGGTGCTGATAATGGCAACAGGTTCCCACAGGCTATCCAATCGCTGCTGCGCTGCACCGGCACTGTCCGAGCCGGGCTTGCATCGGGGAGTGCTTACATGGTGGTTACCGCTTCTACAAAGTAAGAAGGTGTTAACAACAAGTAGCTGATTTGCCTACACATCCAGACACAGAGAGGCAAAAGCATTCATTTGTTGTTGTGTTTCTGTTCAACTAGTCTTGCATTGCCATAGTCTGGATACATTGCTTATCTACTCTGGGATGGGGCAAATAATCTGGTTTATTTGTATTTTTTTTAAGCCCTTGAGAAATAGATAGCAGAATGGGAGGGACAGCTTCATTCCAGCAATGTACATCCGTTGAGACTATATAGACAGACCAATATTCACTCTACTTTTAGCTAGCAGTGCTGATAATGGCAATAGCGTCCTCTCCTCCATCAATAAATCTGAAAGAAGAGCCATTCAATTTGGGATTGGGATTGCAAAAAAGTTCCTTTTACGTGCATGGAAGATGGATTCTGTGCCTTCATATAGTTTGTGGCTGTGAGAACTGGAAAGACTGAGATTTTATAATGAAGACAGAGAAGACAGGTTGGACAAGACATGGGACCCGATACTGAATCCCGTTAGAAATGTGAACCCATAGACGTTGGCTATAAAACCTCACTGTGCAAATGTCAAATTCATTTACCTTTATTACCTTAAGATGTTCTTGTTTGTAGCATCCGTCCTAACTATGACCAGGACATGTTGCTGTAATCCAAGATGTGCTGTGTTCTATATGTTCAGTATATTTAGTGTTCTTTGTGTTTTTATTTTATTTTTCCCCTCTCCTGTTTCCTTATTCTTTTTCTTGAAAATCAATGAACATATTTTCAAAAACCACCTGTTTACATATGCCTTCTTCAGTCTGTTGGCCAGTCAGGTTGTTTCCTGGAACTTGTTACTTGCTGCGTCTTGTCTTGTGTTGACTGTTTCCATATTTATGCTCCTCATACATTTTATGTACTGGTGTTATTGTTGAATATATTGTGAATACATGTTTCTAAAACTGTATGATGTTTTTGTTGAGTTATTATTTGGCTACACAATACTTTTTCTTACCTTTTTGAATCTTGCCCCTGACAAATAACCCATATTACAAAAAAGACTAAAACTAACACTAAAACTAATAAAAAAAATAACTAAAACTAGAAAACTTGCTTTAAAAACTAATTAAAACTAAACTGGATTTGAAAACAAATTAACTTTGGTGCTGGCGTGTGCGAGGGGGGGTGCCGCTGCGTTTCCTGTGTCCCTTTAAGATGGATTGGTTGTACATACTCAGAAATCTGTGCGCCTCATCCCTAAGAAGCCCATGGATGGGGGTATATTAGGACGTGCAGGCCAACAAACAACAATAACAACAGTGGAAATGTGTGAAAAGAAAGCAACAGACATGTTGCCTGTCGAGATCTTTGCATTAACGATACATGGTGAGGTTTTATTTTACAGGGGATGTAACGTTCTACTAATTTCCGGGAAATAACTATGTCATTAAGTACTAATTGAAACAGTGGTTAGTACCCACCCAAATAATTAAATCTGGAAGTTAACAACTAATTATAAACTCAATACAACGAACTAAACTCATATTATAGCAGTCTCAGGACACTGTACTGCATAGTGTTGTGTAGTGGGATAGTTACATGCTGCATGAAATTAATAAGGAAATCTCACACCTGAAAAATTAAGCATTTCCCAAAATGCAATAGCTCCGACCTGCAAATGTCAAGCAAGATATTCCAGCGCTTATCTGCCACAGAGTGAATATAAGATTAAAATCTCCATCCACAGACGGGGGGCCCTGCACAGCCCAGAGGTATCCTCACAGTAAGACCTTCCCCCACAGCGCCGCGGAGGAGGGTCTGGCTAGTCCACACAGCATTACGGGACGGGAGAAAAGATTTTTTGGCAGAAGGAGAGCAATCCCGGAAGCAGAACGTCGTGGATATAGACTACACAGTAAGTAAGTAATGACGCTCATATTGCAGCTGCTTGTCTGCATAATTATGCATTGATGAAAAGTGAGCATGATTTTGATGTATTTTAAATTATCATCTGTGTTTTTTTCTTCGCATAGGCTAAATAAATGTATTTCCACTGTGAATTGGTGCATAAAAGTGTGTCAGAATGCAGGAAATGAAGCCTTTGACTATGATATGCACCCAGGATAAAGGCCCATTCTGTCCCATGTATATAGGCTCATACATACAGTATGCAGTATAGTATACTCACTACGATACATTAGACTACACTAATGTGTAGACTAGCCCTCAAATGAATGAGGACATTATCTGGGTGGAGAGAAAGTGATGGCTCTGCCTGCTTTGACGTAGCAGTATTTAACCTTCCTGCAGTCTCTCTGGAGGGTGTGTGCTGCACATCATTGTGCCAACAGTGCTGCTCTGGACATTAGTTCCTCCCACTCATGAGAACCAAACTGCTGCAAAAAAAGAGGAGCTTACAAACGCGAGCACGTGATCCTCTTGCTATGTAGCTTAAAGACTCAAATGAATTGCTTTTTCGTTAGGTTGCATGTTCATGTAAAGGTAGAAAAGTCAAAGCAGTGCAAGGAAAACCAAGAGATGCAGAGAGTGCCATCTCTTGGACAAATGAAGAACTTCATGCATGAGGTTTTCTCAGAATAGAAATATAAGGGATTTAAAATGTGATATAACAACAAAGAAAAAGGCTTTAGTGTATTTTATTTAATTCCACTGAATGTGGAACAATCACCCCAACGAGAGCCATTCAAAAGATAATCTTAACATGGAACTATTCAGGAAAATGTAAAGAACTGTCAAGTTCAATGTAGATGTCAAAAGCTTGATTCATCCTCGTCTGCTGAAAACAAAGGCACTCAGAAACAAAGCCGCTGTGTTGGCTGTGGTCCTAATTGACTTCCTGACAGGAGGATAACACTATTCAAATGCAGATTTCCACCTGGGGGTGTGTTGCATTGTTTGACTTTCAGTACAAAGTGATTACCTGCACGGGGGCCACGCTCCTCCATTTAGATGAGGCTGTTGCCTTCAAGTCCATTTTGTCATTCATACCTTAGAGGTCCAAATGTTACGTTTGAATGAAGAGCAGAACCCAAACGCCAAGATAACGCAGACAGTGGGGATTAATAACAGGGTCATTCCAGGTCCTTAAGTACAAGACCAGGTTTCCAGGGAGGCAAACAGGTTAGGTGGGTTCCAGGCAGGAGTCCGTCAGAGTGATCCAGTGGTTGGCTGGTCCTATGGGGGGGGGTCGTTTGTAAAGAGGCTCACGCTGAAAATAACAGCGACATTTTGTCACATTTAGCTTCAAACGAGTGCTCGTGTGTGTGTAGATTCTGTTCTTACCTGAGAACAATTCCCAAATAAGAAAATCTGGTGAATGTCAGGATCTTCGTGAAAACTGCGTAAGTAGGGTTAAAGAACAAATTGGTTTTTAACCGTTGTGCAGTATTCAGGTTAAATTGACCCATTTCAAATTTTCACAAGAAGAAAATGGTCCCAGTTCCATGTTTTCTACCTGAAATCAGCACCTTACCTTATTTCCTGAGATAAACATGTATTCCTGACTCAGAACATTATTCTGGATATGACACTTATGTTGTTTCCATAGTGATTTTTAACCTGATGATAAAAACGAACCCCACTTCCATCTTTAATAGTGTTCTAGTAGAGACTGATTCATTCCCTGAACATAGATGTTATCTCAGCTGCTGGAAATGAGATAAAGACAATATTTGTTAATAGATTATGAAGGAAAGTTTTATTTCAGAATTGTTTTTAAAACCCCAAATAAGTCCCGGGTCAGTTTGACCCGAGGGACACGAGAGGGTCCCGGAGTGAAGACCACACCAGGGTTAGGATCGACTGGTTGACGAGGTCCACTGTTCTCTGGGTGACTTCAACACCTTCTGTGAGATTCAATTTTTGTTAAGTTTTTTCTTTTGCATTTATAGTCATATAGCAATTTATATGTTCATGTGACATCCATGCAGCTTACATATCATGATAGCCCACGTTCTCCTGAAAACATGACACCTAGAACTGGATTGGGCATTACAGGGTTGAAGTTACACAAGCATTACTACACAAGAAGACCAGGCACAGATAGGAGAGCGTTAATGGAGATGATGTTTCCGTACCTGCGTGCTGTGGGGGTGGACACACGTTAGGATAGCTGCTCTTTAAAACTTCTTTCATCAGTCCTCCGTCTCTGAGCTCCAGGTCTCGACAGAGAGGAGACAATCCCCCAGAGGACTTCAGCAGCAAGAGCTGCTCTTCCAGTCTGTCTTTTCCTCCTCGCCGTGCTATCTCACGTGCCTTCAGCTGTGGAGGTGGCGCCTCATCTCTTCAAGCATTCGGCCTATATTCCACTCGTCTGCAGTGCAAGAGGGCACCGCTGGACAGGAGTTCAGAGATGCAGAGGGAATGTAAAGGGACTTCCTGTCCAGACTAGCCACAGGGTAGACTCTGGAAGACCTTACTCTGGTCAGGGAAATCATTTCTTCTTCATGCTTGCCTTGGGGAACGTTTTCAGTCAGAAGCACATGCTCAATGTTTTTTTCAGCGCTGCAAAATACGACAATACGATCACGATTGTTATGGAAAATCCAGAGAGTAGTGACAGCTTGGTAGAAAAGTACAAAAAAATGAGGCCTCCAAGAAAATCTGCAAAACCTCCGTCAGTAAATACATTTTTAAGACTTCTTTAATACACATTTTACTGAAGGTGCTCTGGGTTCCAGCTTGTCTGAACCATTTATGACTTCAAATCGTCATCCCACATTTATGTATTCCTGAACCACTGAGCTTGTATATTGTTCCGTTTATTTTGTTGCTAACAATACACTTTTCATATTTTATTTGGCTCTTCAGATTTGAGCCAATCTAAATGTCTCTCAGCATATCATATTAGTCCCCATGTGGCACCATGCAGCATCATCACTGCCAGTATACAACTAACTAGAGAGCTCTGGAAACGGTCTGCCATTTATGGCAGAATTAAAGTTACACTGTGGCACAAACATGTTTCATTGTCATGGCTGAAACATTTGGGACACCAAACTATTGTCCTCTGGGTTGAAGCAGGGATTTGGGGTTAGGGTCAGAGACCAGGCTAATGTCCCTTTCCCAGGCAGTGGAATCATTAACCAACGCGGGCCTGTGGGGAAGTATGCAGCGTTGCCTTTACTGATTTGCCTCTCATAGTCAAAGCTTAACAAATTCGTGTGTGCATACATTTGCGACACAAGCCCGTCTTCTTGTGTTCAGATGGCCAGTGAGATCCGCTAAGAAACTGGGGTCAGCCAACCTCTCAGGGTTGCTCAGCATGTAGAGCTGGACATTGTTTTGATTTGAGCAATTCTGATTATAGATTATAGAAGTGTGCTTGAACTTTCCCACGACTAAGCCAGCGTGCATCTGAGTGGTAGATTACATCCCTGTATCGTGCATTAGTTTCCAACAGAGAAGCCTGACACTCTGGCGATGAGGTGCTCATCATTAGATGAAAAGAACACTTTTCACCCCAGTACCCAACACATCACCCAGCTGGGCGCCAGCTTCCTGTGACTGACATTCCCATATGGTGATAGTGACACCTAGCAGTCAATACAGGAACTGCATCTACATATACTCTGATTGCCAAATATAATTTCATTTTTAAAATATCTCTTGGGCTACATCAACTGAGGTGTTGGTCTGCAACACCTAATTTAGATCTTTAAGTAGGGAATCAACTTTACAGGAAATCTAATTCAATAGGAAATTCAATGGAAATGATTCTTGGGGTTGAAATGGAGGAGTCCTGACGTATGTATTTCTAAAAACCATCGCTACAGCCCGGAGTCACCTCAGCCTTCCTGTGGGGGGTTTGTATGTTCTCATGTTTGCAAAAGACATGTACTAGTTTCTTCAGTCAGTGCCTTTGATCAAGGCACTGGCTCAGATCTGGAGTTGGTCCCCAGGCCTGTGTTAGTTTGTACAAAAGGTCGTCTATCAGGTGTGATTGTGAGTGTGTGTCGGAGAATAGAGTGGACACACACCTCACACCGTGAGCGGGAGAAGAAAGTGAGAGAAAAGGAAAAGAGACTAGCTGTCTGGAGGATAACCAGCTGAGAGTGTGTGTGTGTGTGTGTGTGTGTGTGTGTGTGTGTGTGTGTGTGTGTGTGTGTGCGTCTTTGAGAACTGTGCATCGTATAACTGATGATGTCAGATCATTTACATTTAAAGTTAGTTAGCTGGTGATGTTGTTGTTTGTGTTCTTCACCTGTTACCTAGGTTACACCCGGCCGTTAATATGATATAATGGAGATTGTTGATTGTATTTTAGGTGCATTATTTACATGCTACAGTTACACTGCATTAAGATAATGGAACTAATAATGGGTTTATTGTTATTATTTACTAGTATATATATATGATTCATATGCATTGTGTATGGTAGCCTTTACAATGTTATGTATGTCTTTGCAGAACCACACACACACACACACACACACACACACACACACACACACGCGCACGCACACACACACACACACACACACACACACACACACACACACACACACACAGCAGAGCTACCACCCCCCCCCACCCCCCCCATCATATTACGACAACTGTCTTATTGGCTATATTAGCCACAATCTGGACTGTGGTCATAACATTTACATCTTATAACTTATTCCCTGTTACATAAGGTTCTTATTGTTATTATAGGTTATTATGTTTATATTTTATAGCCATTGTTAATATTGATCTACTGCACTGTTCAATCCCTGCACTGAACACTTTTTCACCATTACACACCGTCTACAATAGTATGTTACCTCATTGCATTTCTGGGAGTGATTTTTATTTTTATTCTTATGTATGCGTGATTATATATGTTTATATATATATATATATATATATATATATATATATATATATATATATATATATATATATATATATATATATAATATTGAGAATGTGCTGCCTGACCTCCACCACCAGATGGTGCTCATGTCTATATATATAATATACATTATATTGAGAATATGCTGCCTGATCTCCATTATAATGTTAGTGAAGAAATCTACTGAAATCCCCCATAACAGTAGAGTGTGATGTGTTAGATGAGAAAGCAGAGGTTAAATACTGTATGGTATGGCTGTTAAAATTTGATGATAATGTGTATAATACATACTCGTTAAGCCCCCACCACAACAACATTGATTCTTAATCAACTTAAATTCCATTTTCCTTATATTTAATAGTTATAGTTCTATGTTGAGCCTAGTATGAAAGTCCCAAAACTTACTTATCCTATCATAAAGCTTTTAGTGGCCAATTGCTTTGGCCTCTTCTCTTCAGAACTACAACCCTGTTCATCTGATAAATCCAATACTTTATTCCCCAGCTGATCCTTATCAGTTATAAGAATATACCGGCACCCCAGACGCTGAATCATAATAGAATATAATACGTAGGAGGGCAGAGCCCGGCTATCAATCTGGTGCTCTTTGAGAAGGAAATCAGCAGATATACATTTTATTATCTTTTCAATGGATGGAAGTATTTCTGCAGTTGCCTGAATTATTTTGCACTTCAGAATTTTAACCACGTTCACACAGCTGGAATCGTTATTTCTTTACATTAATGTCACTAGGAAACATACCAGTGGAAATATGTATTCATATTCATTCAAACATCAGCAGTGGGGTAAAGGCAGGCAGACAGGCAGGCAGGCAGACAGGCAGACAGACAGGCAGACAGACAGACAGACAGGCAGGCAGGCAGACAGGCAGACAGACAGGCAGACAGACAGGCAGGCAGACAGACAGGCAGGCAGGCAGGCAGACAGACAGGCAGACAGGCAGACAGACAGACAGGCAGGCAGACAGACAGACAGACGGGCAGACAGACAGACAGGCAGGCAGGCAGACAGACAGGCAGGCAGACAGACAGACAGACGGGCAGACAGACAGACAGGCAGACAGACAGGCAGACAGGCAGGCAGGCAGGCAGACAGGCAGACAGACAGACAGGCAGACAGGCAGACAGACAGACAGACAGACAGGCAGACAGACAGGCAGGCAGACAGACAGACAGACGGGCAGACAGACAGACCTGGACTTAAATTCACACCTGGTCACTTTAACACTGACACTTTAATAGTAATTTATGGTCTTTTCTTTGATTATTTGACACATGTTCTTATTGTTGTTGTTATTATTGTTATTTTGTTGTCTTTTTTATCAATTTTTATTTCTTTTTTCTGGCTAAAGCTGCTGCTGGAACTTTCAATTTCCTCACGGGAGTCATCCCAAAAGGATTAATAAAGGGAAGGATCTAAGGGAAGGATCTAAGGGAAGGGTCTAAGGGAAGGGTCTAAAAGAAGGGTCTAAAAGAAGGGTCTAAGGGAAGGATCTAAGGGAAGGGTCTAAAAGAAGAGACTAAGGGAAGGATCTAAGGGAAGGATGTAAGGGAAGTATCTAAGGGAAGGGTCTAAAGGAAGGATCTAAGGGAAGGATCTAAGGGAAGGGTCTAAAAGAAGAATCTAAGGGAAGGATCTAA